>CAJSMF010000062.1:0-600000 GCA_907269125.1 Eristalis pertinax
CCGCTCAGTAGTTGTTGAGATTTTCACGTTCAGACAGATAGACTTACAAGGAATTGATATATTTTTTCCATATTTAATAATGATACCTAAATGAGTTATAGAATTAAACCTTTCTCATGAACCACTCTGTCTATTGGTGCGAACCGATTCAACATCCGTTCAGTAGTTGTTGAGATTTTCACGTTCAGACAGATAGACTTACAAGGAATGGATATATTTTTTTCCATATTTAATGGTGATACCTAAATGAGTTATGGAACTAAACCTTTCTCATGAACCACTCTGTCTATTGGTGAGAACCGATTCAACATCCGTTCAGTAGTTGTTGAGATTTTCACGTTCAGGCAGAGAGACTTACCAGGAAGGGATATATTTTTTCCATATTTAATGACGATACCACAATGAACAGCGGAAATAAAGCTTCCTCATGCACCACTCTCTCCATTGGAGAAAACCGATTCAACACCCGCTCAGTAGTTGTTGAGATTTTCACGTTCAGACAGATATACTTACAAGGAATGGATACATTTTTTTCCATATTTAATTATGGTACCTAAATGAGTTATGGAATTAAACCTTTCTCATGAACCACTCTGTCTATTGGTGAGAACCGATTCAACATCCGTTCAGTAGTTGTTGAGATTTTCACGTTCAGGCAGAGAGACTTACCAGGAAGGGATATATTTTTTCCATATTTAATGACGATACCACAATGAACAGCGGAAATAAAGCTTCCTCATGCACCACTCTCTCCATTGGAGAAAACCGATTCAACACCCGCTCAGTAGTTGTTGAGATTTTCACGTTCAGACAGATATACTTACAAGGAATGGATACATTTTTTTTCCATATTTAATTATGGTACCTAAATGAGTTATGGAATTAAACCTTTCTCATGAACCACTCTGTCTATTGGTGCGAGCCGATTCAACATCCGTTCAGTAGTTGTTGAGATTTTCACGTTCAGACAGATAGACTTACAAGGAATGGATATATTTTTTTCCATATTTAATGGTGATACCTAAATGAGTTATGGAATTAAACCTTTCTCATGAACCACTCTGTCTATTGGTGAGAACCGATTCAACATCCGTTCAGTAGTTGTTGAAATTTTCACGTTCAGGCAGAGAGACTTACCAGCAAGGGATATATTTTTTCCATATTTAATGACGATACCACAATGAACAGCGGAAATAAAGCTTCCTCATGCACCACTCTCTCCATTGGAGAAAACCGATTCAACACCCGCTCAGTAGTTGTTGAGATTTTCACGTTCAGACAGATAGACTTACAAGGAATGGATACATTTTTTTTCCATATTTAATTATGGTACCTAAATGAGTTATGGAATTAAACCTTTCTCATGAACCACTCTGTCTATTGGTGCGAACCGATTCAACATCCGTTCAGTAGTTGTTGAGATTTTCACGTTCAGGCAGAGAGACTTACCAGGAAGGGATATATTTTTTCCATATTTAATGACGATACCACAATGAACAGCGGAAATAAAGCTTCCTCATGTACCACTCTCTCCATTGGAGAAAACTGATTCAACACCCGCTCAGTAGTTGTTGAGATTTTCACGTTCAGACAGATAGACTTACAAGGAATGGATACATTTTTTTTCCATATTTAATTATGGTACCTAAATGAGTTATGGAATTAAACCTTTCTCATGAACCACTCTGTCTATTGGTGCGAACCGATTCAACATCCGTTCAGTAGTTGTTGAGATTTTCACGTTCAGGCAGAGAGACTTACCAGGAAGGGATATATTTTTTCCATATTTAATGACGATACCACAATGAACAGCGGAAATAAAGCTTCCTCATGCACCACTCTCTCCATTGGAGAAAACCGATTCAACACCCGCTCAGTAGTTGTTGAGATTTTCACGTTTAGACAGATAGACTTACAAGGAATTGATATATTTTTTCCATATTTAATAATGATACCTAAATGAGTTATAGAATTAAACCTTTCTCATGAACCACTCTGTCTATTGGTGCGAACCGATTCAACATCCGTTCAGTAGTTGTTGAGATTTTCACGTTCAGACAGATAGACTTACAAGGAATGGATATATTTTTTTCCATATTTAATGGTGATACCTAAATGAGTTATGGAATTAAACCTTTCTCATGAACCACTCTGTCTATTGGTGAGAACCGATTCAACATCCGTTCAGTAGTTGTTGAAATTTTCACGTTCAGGCAGAGAGACTTACCAGGAAGGGATATATTTTTTCCATATTTAATGACGATATTACAATGAATAGCGGAAATAAAGCTTCCTCATGCACCACTCTCTCCATTGGAGAAAACCGATTCAACACCCGCTCAGTAGTTGTTGAGATTTTCACGTTCAGACAGATAGACTTACAAGGAATGGATATATTTTTTTCCATATTTAATGGTGATACCTAAATGAGTTATGGAATTAAACCTTTCTCATGAACCACTCTGTCTATTGGTGAGAACCGATTCAACATCCGTTCAGTAGTTGTTGAGATTTTCACGTTCAGACAGATAGACTTACAAGGAAGGGATATATTTTTTTCCATATTTAATGACGATACCACAATGAACAGCGGAAATAAAGCTTCCTCATGCACCACTCTCTCCATTGGAGAAAACCGATTCAACACCCGCTCAGTAGTTGTTGAGATTTTCACGTTCAGACAGATAGACTTACAAGGAATTGATATATTTTTTCCATATTTAATAATGATACCTAAATGAGTTATAGAATTAAACCTTTCTCATGAACCACTCTGTCTATTGGTGCGAACCGATTCAACATCCGTTCAGTAGTTGTTGAGATTTTCACGTTCAGACAGATAGACTTACAAGGAATGGATATATTTTTTTCCATATTTAATGGTGATACCTAAATGAGTTATGGAACTAAACCTTTCTCATGAACCACTCTGTCTATTGGTGAGAACCGATTCAACATCCGTTCAGTAGTTGTTGAGATTTTCACGTTCAGGCAGAGAGACTTACCAGGAAGGGATATATTTTTTCCATATTTAATGACGATACCACAATGAACAGCGGAAATAAAGCTTCCTCATGCACCACTCTCTCCATTGGAGAAAACCGATTCAACACCCGCTCAGTAGTTGTTGAGATTTTCACGTTCAGACAGATATACTTACAAGGAATGGATACATTTTTTTCCATATTTAATTATGGTACCTAAATGAGTTATGGAATTAAACCTTTCTCATGAACCACTCTGTCTATTGGTGAAAACCGATTCAACATCCGTTCAGTAGTTGTTGAGATTTTCACGTTCAGGCAGAGAGACTTACCAGGAAGGGATATATTTTTTCCATATTTAATGACGATACCACAATGAACAGCGGAAATAAAGCTTCCTCATGCACCACTCTCTCCATTGGAGAAAACCGATTCAACACCCGCTCAGTAGTTGTTGAGATTTTCACGTTCAGACAGATATACTTACAAGGAATGGATACATTTTTTTTCCATATTTAATTATGGTACCTAAATGAGTTATGGAATTAAACCTTTCTCATGAACCACTCTGTCTATTGGTGCGAGCCGATTCAACATCCGTTCAGTAGTTGTTGAGATTTTCACGTTCAGACAGATAGACTTACAAGGAATGGATATATTTTTTTCCATATTTAATGGTGATACCTAAATGAGTTATGGAATTAAACCTTTCTCATGAACCACTCTGTCTATTGGTGAGAACCGATTCAACATCCGTTCAGTAGTTGTTGAGATTTTCACGTTCAGGCAGAGAGACTTACCAGCAAGGGATATATTTTTTCCATATTTAATGACGATACCACAATGAACAGCGGAAATAAAGCTTCCTCATGCACCACTCTCTCCATTGGAGAAAACCGATTCAACACCCGCTCAGTAGTTGTTGAGATTTTCACGTTCAGACAGATAGACTTACAAGGAATGGATACATTTTTTTTCCATATTTAATTATGGTACCTAAATGAGTTATGGAATTAAACCTTTCTCATGAACCACTCTGTCTATTGGTGCGAACCGATTCAACATCCGTTCAGTAGTTGTTGAGATTTTCACGTTCAGGCAGAGAGACTTACCAGGAAGGGATATATTTTTTCCATATTTAATGACGATACCACAATGAACAGCGGAAATAAAGCTTCCTCATGTACCACTCTCTCCATTGGAGAAAACTGATTCAACACCCGCTCAGTAGTTGTTGAGATTTTCACGTTCAGACAGATAGACTTACAAGGAATGGATACATTTTTTTTCCATATTTAATTATGGTACCTAAATGAGTTATGGAATTAAACCTTTCTCATGAACCACTCTGTCTATTGGTGCGAACCGATTCAACATCCGTTCAGTAGTTGTTGAGATTTTCACGTTCAGGCAGAGAGACTTACCAGGAAGGGATATATTTTTTCCATATTTAATGACGATACCACAATGAACAGCGGAAATAAAGCTTCCTCATGCACCACTCTCTCCATTGGAGAAAACCGATTCAACACCCGCTCAGTAGTTGTTGAGATTTTCACGTTTAGACAGATAGACTTACAAGGAATTGATATATTTTTTCCATATTTAATAATGATACCTAAATGAGTTATAGAATTAAACCTTTCTCATGAACCACTCTGTCTATTGGTGCGAACCGATTCAACATCCGTTCAGTAGTTGTTGAGATTTTCACGTTCAGACAGATAGACTTACAAGGAATGGATATATTTTTTTCCATATTTAATGGTGATACCTAAATGAGTTATGGAATTAAACCTTTCTCATGAACCACTCTGTCTATTGGTGAGAACCGATTCAACATCCGTTCAGTAGTTGTTGAAATTTTCACGTTCAGGCAGAGAGACTTACCAGGAAGGGATATATTTTTTCCATATTTAATGACGATACCACAATGAACAGCGGAAATAAAGCTTCCTCATGCACCACTCTCTCCATTGGAGAAAACCGATTCAACACCCGCTCAGTAGTTGTTGAGATTTTCACGTTCAGACAGATAGACTTACAAGGAATTGATATATTTTTTCCATATTTAATAATGATACCTAAATGAGTTATAGAATTAAACCTTTCTCATGAACCACTCTGTCTATTGGTGCGAACCGATTCAACATCCGTTCAGTAGTTGTTGAGATTTTCACGTTCAGACAGATAGACTTACAAGGAATGGATATATTTTTTTCCATATTTAATGGTGATACCTAAATGAGTAATGGAATTAAACCTTTCTCATGAACCACTCTGTCTATTGGTGCGAACCGATTCAACATCCGTTCAGTAGTTGTTGAGATTTTCACGTTCAGGCAGAGAGACTTACCAGGAAGGGATATATTTTTTCCATATTTAATGACGATACCACAATGAACAGCGGAAATAAAGCTTCCTCATGCACCACTCTCTCCATTGGAGAAAACCGATTCAACACCCAATCAGTAGTTGTTGAGATTTTCACGTTCAGACAGATAGACTTACAAGGAATTGATACATTTTTTTCCATATTTAATTATGGTACCTAAATGAGTTATGGAATTAAACCTTTCTCATTAACCACTCTGTCTATTGGTGAGAACCGATTCAACATCCGTTCAGTAGTTGTTGAGATTTTCACGCTCAGGCAGAGAGACTTACCAGGAAGGGATATATTTTTTCCATATTTAATGACGATACCACAATGAACAGCGGAAATAAAGCTTCCTCATGCACCACTCTCTCCATTGGAGAAAACCGATTCAACACCCGCTCAGTAGTTGCTGAGATTCTCACGTTCAGACAGATAGACTTACAAGGAATTGATATATTTTTTCCATATTTAATAATGATACCTAAATGAGTTATAGAATTAAACCTTTCTCATGAACCACTCTGTCTATTGGTGCGAACCGATTCAACATCCGTTCAGTAGTTGTTGAGATTTTCACGTTCAGACAGATAGACTTACAAGGAATGGATATATTTTTTTCCATATTTAATGGTGATACCTAAATGAGTTATGGAATTAAACCTTTCTCATGAACCACTCTGTCTATTGGTGAGAACCGATTCAACATCCGTTCAGTAGTTGTTGAGATTTTCACGTTCAGGCAGAGAGACTTACCAGGAAGGGATATATTTTTTCCATATTTAATGACGATACCACAATGAACAGCGGAAATAAAGCTTCCTCATGCACCACTCTCTCCATTGGAGAAAACCGATTCAACACCCGCTCAGTAGTTGTTGAGATTTTCACGTTCAGACAGATAGACTTACAAGGAATTGATATATTTTTTCCATATTTAATAATGATACCTAAATGAGTTATAGAATTAAACCTTTCTCATGAACCACTCTGTCTATTGGTGCGAACCGATTCAACATCCGTTCAGTAGTTGTTGAGATTTTCACGTTCAGACAGATAGACTTACAAGGAATGGATATATTTTTTTCCATATTTAATGGTGATACCTAAATGAGTTATGGAATTAAACCTTTCTCATGAACCACTCTGTCTATTGGTGAGAACCGATTCAACATCCGTTCAGTAGTTGTTGAGATTTTCACGTTCAGGCAGAGAGACTTACCAGGAAGGGATATATTTTTTCCATAATGACGATACCACAATGAACAGCGGAAATAAAGCTTCCTCATGCACCACTCTCTCCATTGGAGAAAACCGATTCAACACCCGCTCAGTAGTTGTTGAGATTTTCACGTTCAGACAGATATACTTACAAGGAATGGATACATTTTTTTCCATATTTAATTATGGTACCTAAATGAGTTATGGAATTAAACCTTTCTCATGAACCACTCTGTCTATTGGTGAGAACCGATTCAACATCCGTTCAGTAGTTGTTGAGATTTTCACGTTCAGGCAGAGAGACTTACCAGGAAGGGATATATTTTTTCCATATTTAATGACGATACCACAATGAACAGCGGAAATAAAGCTTCCTCATGCACCACTCTCTCCATTGGAGAAAACCGATTCAACACCCGCTCAGTAGTTGTTGAGATTTTCACTTTCAGACAGATAGACTTACAAGGAAGGGATATATTTTTTTCCATATTTAATGACGATACCACAATGAACAACGGAAATAAAGCTTCCTCACGCACCACTCTCTCCATTGGAGAAAACCGATTCAACACCCGCTCAGTAGTTGTTGAGATTTTCACGTTCAGACAGATAGACTTACAAGGAATTGATATATTTTTTCCATATTTAATAATGATACCTAAATGAGTAATAGAATTAAACCTTTCTCATGAACCACTCTGTGTATTGGTGCGAAGCGATTCAACATCCGTTCAGTAGTTGTTGAGATTTTCACGTTCAGACAGATAGACTTACAAGGAATGGATATATTTTTTTCCATATTTAATGGTGATACCTAAATGAGTTATGGAATTAAACCTTTCTCATGAACCACTCTGTCTATTGGTGCGAACCGATTCAACATCCGTTCAGTAGTTGTTGAGATGTTCACGTTCAGGCAGAGAGACTTACCAGGAAGGGATATATTTTTTCCATATTTAATGGTGATACCTAAATGAGTTATGGAATTAAACCTTTCTCATGAACCACTCTGTCTATTGGTGAGAACCGATTCAACATCCGTTCAGTAGTTGTTGAGATTTTCACGTTCAGACAGATAGACTTACAAGGAAGGGATATATTTTTTTCCATATTTAATGACGATACCACAATGAACAACGGAAATAAAGCTTCCTCACGCACCACTCTCTCCATTGGAGAAAACCGATTCAACACCCGCTCAGTAGTTGTTGAGATTTTCACGTTCAGACAGATAGACTTACAAGGAATTGATATATTTTTTCCATATTTAATAATGATACCTAAATGAGTAATAGAATTAAACCTTTCTCATGAACCACTCTGTGTATTGGTGCGAAGCGATTCAACATCCGTTCAGTAGTTGTTGAGATTTTCACGTTCAGACAGATAGACTTACAAGGAATGGATATATTTTTTTCCATATTTAATGGTGATACCTAAATGAGTTATGGAATTAAACCTTTCTCATGAACCACTCTGTCTATTGGTGAGAACCGATTCAACATCCGTTCAGTAGTTGTTGAGATTTTCACGTTCAGGCAGAGAGACTTACCAGGAAGGGATATATTTTTTCCATATTTAATGACGATACCACAATGAACAGCGGAAATAAAGCTTCCTCATGCACCACTCTCTCCATTGGAGAAAACCGATTCAACACCCGTTCAGTAGTTGTTGAGATTTTCACGTTCAGACAGATAGACTTACAAGGAATGGATATATTTTTTTCCATATTTAATGGTGATACCTAAATGAGTTATGGAATTAAACCTTTCTCATGAACCACTCTGTCTATTGGTGAGAACCGATTCAACATCCGTTCAGTAGTTGTTGAGATTTTCACGTTCAGGCAGAGAGACTTACCAGGAAGGGATACATTTTTTCCATATTTAATGACGATACCACAATGAACAGCGGAAATAAAGCTTCCTCATGCACCACTCTCTCCATTGGAGAAAACCGATTCAACACCCGCTCAGTAGTTGTTGAGATTTTCACGTTCAGACAGATAGACTTACAAGGAATTGATATATTTTTTCCATATTTAATAATGATACCTAAATGAGTTATAGAATTAAACCTTTCTCATGAACCACTCTGTCTATTGGTGCGAACCGATTCAACATCCGTTCAGTAGTTGTTGAGATTTTCACGTTCAGACAGATAGACTTACAAGGAATGGATATATTTTTTTCCATATTTAATGGTGATACCTAAATGAGTTATGAAATTAAACCTTTCTCATGAACCACTCTGTCTATTGGTGAGAACCGATTCAACATCCGTTCAGTAGTTGTTGAGATTATCACGTTCAGGCAGAGAGACTTACCAGGAAGGGATATATTTTTTCCATATTTAATGACGATACCACAATGAACAGCGGAAATAAAGCTTCCTCATGCACCACTCTCTCCATTGGAGAAAACCGATTCAACACCCGCTCAGTAGTTGTTGAGATTTTCACGTTCAGACAGATATACTTACAAGGAATGGATACATTTTTTTCCATATTTAATTATGGTACCTAAATGAGTTATGGAATTAAACCTTTCTCATGAACCACTCTGTCTATTGGTGAGAACCGATTCAACATCCGTTCAGTAGTTGTTGAGATTTTCACGTTCAGGCAGAGAGACTTACCAGGAAGGGATATATTTTTTCCATATTTAATGACGATACCACAATGAACAGCGGAAATAAAGCTTCCTCATGCACCACTCTCTCCATTGGAGAAAACCGATTCAACACCCGCTCAGTAGTTGTTGAGATTTTCACGTTCAGACAGATAGACTTACAAGGAATTGATATATTTTTTCCATATTTAATAATGATACCTAAATGAGTTATAGAATTAAACCTTTCTCTTGAACCACTCTGTCTATTGGTGCGAACCGATTCAACATCCGTTCAGTAGTTGTTGAGATTTTCACGTTCAGACAGATAGACTTACAAGGAATGGATATATTTTTTTCCATATTTAATGGTGATACCTAAATGAGTTATGGAATTAAACCTTTCTCATGAACCACTCTGTCTATTGGTGAGAACCGATTCAACATCCGTTCAGTAGTTGTAGAGATTTTCACGTTCAGGCAGAGAGACTTACCAGGAAGGGATATATTTTTTCCATATTTAATGACGATACCACAATGAACAGCGGAAATAAAGCTTCCTCATGCACCACTCTCTCCATTGGAGAAAACCGATTCAACACCCGCTCAGTAGTTGTTGAGATTTTCACGTTCAGACAGATATACTTACAAGGAATGGATACATTTTTTTCCATATTTAATTATGGTACCTAAATGAGTTATGGAATTAAACCTTTCTCATGAACCACTCTGTCTATTGGTGAGAACCGATTCAACATCCGTTCAGTAGTTGTTGAGATTTTCACGTTCAGGCAGAGAGACTTACCAGGAAGGGATACATTTTTTCCATATTTAATGACGATACCACAATGAACAGCGGAAATAAAGCTTCCTCATGCACCACTCTCTCCATTGGAGAAAACCGATTCAACACCCGCTCAGTAGTTGTAGAGATTTTCACGTTCAGACAGATATACTTACAAGGAATGGATATATTTTTTTCCATATTTAATTATGGTACCTAAATGAGTTATGGAATTACACCTTTCTCATGAACCACTCTGTCTATTGGTGAGAACCGATTCAACATCCGTTCAGTAGTTGTTGAGATTTTCACGTTCAGGCAGAGAGACTTACCAGGAAGGGATATATTTTTTCCATATTTAATGACGATACCACAATGAACAGCGGAAATAAAGCTTCCTCATGCACCACTCTCTCCATTGGAGAAAACCGATTCAACACCCGCTCAGTAGTTGTTGAGATTTTCACGTTCAGACAGATAGACTTACAAGGAATTGATATATTTTTTCCATATTTAATAACGATACCTAAATGAGTTATAGAATTAAACCTTTCTCATGAACCACTCTGTCTATTGGTGCGAACCGATTCAACATCCGTTCAGTATTTGTTGAGATTTTCACGTTCAGGCAGAGAGACTTACCAGGAAGGGATATATTTTTTCCATATTTAATGACGATACCACAATGAACAGCGGAAATAAAGCTTCCTCATGCACCACTCTCTCCATTGGAGAAAACCGATTCAACACCCGCTCAGTAGTTGTTGAGATTTTCACGTTCAGACAGATAGACTTACAAGGAATTGATATATTTTTTCCATATTTAATAATGATACCTAAATGAGTTATAGAATTAAACCTTTCTCATGAACCACTCTGTCTATTGGTGCGAACCGATTCAACATCCGTTCAGTAGTTGTTGAGATTTTCACGTTCAGACAGATATACTTACAAGGAATGGATACATTTTTTTCCATATTTAATTATGGTACCTAAATGAGTTATGGAATTAAACCTTTCTCATGAACCACTCTGTCTATTGGTGAGAACCGATTCAACATCCGGTCAGTAGTTGTTGAGATTTTCAAGTTCAGGCAGAGAGACTTACCAGGAAGGGATATATTTTTTCCATATTTAATGACGATACCACAATGAACAGCGGAAATAAAGCTTCCTCATGCACCACTCTCTCCATTGGAGAAAACCGATTCAACACCCGCTCAGTAGTTGTTGAGATTTTCACGTTCAGACAGATAGACTTACAAGGAATTGATATATTTTTTCCATATTTAATAATGATACCTAAATGAGTTATAGAATTAAACCTTTCTCATGAACCACTCTGTCTATTGGTGCGAACCGATTCAACACCCGCTCAGTAGTTGTTGAGATTTTCACGTTCAGACAGATAGACTTACAAGGAATTGATATATTTTTTCCATATTTAATAATGATACCTAAATGAGTTATAGAATTAAACCTTTCTCATGAACCACTCTGTCTATTGGTGCGAACCGATTCAACATCCGTTCAGTAGTTGTTGAGATTTTCACGTTCAGACAGATAGACATACAAGGAATGGATATATTTTTTTCCATATTTAATGGTGATACCTAAATGAGTTATGGAATTAAACCTTTCTCATGAACCACTCTGTCTATTGGTGAGAACCGATTCAACATCCGTTCAGTAGTTGTAGAGATTTTCACGTTCAGGCAGAGAGACTTACCAGGAAGGGATATATTTTTTCCATATTTAATGACGATACCACAATGAACAGCGGAAATAAAGCTTCCTCATGCACCACTCTCTCCATTGGAGAAAACCGATTCAACACCCGCTCAGTAGTTGTTGAGATTTTCACGTTCAGACAGATATACTTACAAGGAATGGATACATTTTTTTCCATATTTAATTATGGTACCTAAATGAGTTATGGAATTAAACCTTTCTCATGAACCACTCTGTCTATTGGTGAGAACCGATTCAACATCCGTTCAGTAGTTGTTGAGATTTTCACGTTCAGGCAGAGAGACTTACCAGGAAGGGATATATTTTTTCCATATTTAATGACGATACCACAATGAACAGCGGAAATAAAGCTTCCTCATGCACCACTCTCTCCATTGGAGAAAACCGATTCAACACCCGCTCAGTAGTTGTAGAGATTTTCACGTTCAGACAGATATACTTACAAGGAATGGATACATTTTTTTCCATATTTAATTATGGTACCTAAATGAGTTATGGAATTAAACCTTTCTCATGAACCACTCTGTCTATTGGTGAGAACCGATTCAACATCCGTTCAGTAGTTGTTGAGATTTTCACGTTCAGGCAGAGAGACTTACCAGGAAGGGATATATTTTTTCCATATTTAATGACGATACCACAATGAACAGCGGAAATAAAGCTTCCTCATGCACCACTCTCTCCATTGGAGAAAACCGATTCAACACCCGCTCAGTAGTTGTTGAGATTTTCACGTTCAGACAGATAGACTTACAAGGAATTGATATATTTTTCCATATTTAATAACGATACCTAAATGAGTTATAGAATTAAACCTTTCTCATGAACCACTCTGTCTATTGGTGCGAACCGATTCAACATCCGTTCAGTATTTGTTGAGATTTTCACGTTCAGGCAGAGAGACTTACCAGGAAGGGATATATTTTTTCCATATTTAATGACGATACCACAATGAACAGCGGAAATAAAGCTTCCTCATGCACCACTCTCTCCATTGGAGAAAACCGATTCAACACCCGCTCAGTAGTTGTTGAGATTTTCACGTTCAGACAGATAGACTTACAAGGAATTGATATATTTTTTCCATATTTAATAATGATACCTAAATGAGTTATAGAATTAAACCTTTCTCATGAACCACTCTGTCTATTGGTGCGAACCGATTCAACATCCGTTCAGTAGTTGTTGAGATTTTCACGTTCAGACAGATATACTTACAAGGAATGGATACATTTTTTTCCATATTTAATTATGGTACCTAAATGAGTTATGGAATTAAACCTTTCTCATGAACCACTCTGTCTATTGGTGAGAACCGATTCAACATCCGTTCAGTAGTTGTTGAGATTTTCACGTTCAGGCAGAGAGACTTACCAGGAAGGGATATATTTTTTCCATATTTAATGACGATACCACAATGAACAGCGGAAATAAAGCTTCCTCATGCACCACTCTCTCCATTGGAGAAAACCGATTCAACACCCGCTCAGTAGTTGTTGAGATTTTCACGTTCAGACAGATAGACTTACAAGGAATTGATATATTTTTTCCATATTTAATAATGATACCTAAATGAGTTATAGAATTAAACCTTTCTCATGAACCACTCTGTCTATTGGTGCGAACCGATTCAACACCCGCTCAGTAGTTGTTGAGATTTTCACGTTCAGACAGATAGACTTACAAGGAATTGATATATTTTTTCCATATTTAATAATGATACCTAAATGAGTTATAGAATTAAACCTTTCTCATGAACCACTCTGTCTATTGGTGCGAACCGATTCAACATCCGTTCAGTAGTTGTTGAGATTTTCACGTTCAGACAGATAGACATACAAGGAATGGATATATTTTTTTCCATATTTAATGGTGATACCTAAATGAGTTATGGAATTAAACCTTTCTCATGAACCACTCTGTCTATTGGTGAGAACCGATTCAACATCCGTTCAGTAGTTGTAGAGATTTTCACGTTCAGGCAGAGAGACTTACCAGGAAGGGATATATTTTTTCCATATTTAATGACGATACCACAATGAACAGCGGAAATAAAGCTTCCTCATGCACCACTCTCTCCATTGGAGAAAACCGATTCAACACCCGCTCAGTAGTTGTTGAGATTTTCACGTTCAGACAGATATACTTACAAGGAATGGATACATTTTTTTCCATATTTAATTATGGTACCTAAATGAGTTATGGAATTAAACCTTTCTCATGAACCACTCTGTCTATTGGTGAGAACCGATTCAACATCCGTTCAGTAGTTGTTGAGATTTTCACGTTCAGGCAGAGAGACTTACCAGGAAGGGATATATTTTTTCCATATTTAATGACGATACCACAATGAACAGCGGAAATAAAGCTTCCTCATGCACCACTCTCTCCATTGGAGAAAACCGATTCAACACCCGCTCAGTAGTTGTAGAGATTTTCACGTTCAGACAGATATACTTACAAGGAATGGATACATTTTTTTCCATATTTAATTATGGTACCTAAATGAGTTATGGAATTAAACCTTTCTCATGAACCACTCTGTCTATTGGTGAGAACCGATTCAACATCCGTTCAGTAGTTGTTGAGATTTTCACGTTCAGGCAGAGAGACTTACCAGGAAGGGATATATTTTTTCCATATTTAATGACGATACCACAATGAACAGCGGAAATAAAGCTTCCTCATGCACCACTCTCTCCATTGGAGAAAACCGATTCAACACCCGCTCAGTAGTTGTTGAGATTTTCACGTTCAGACAGATAGACTTACAAGGAATTGATATATTTTTTCCATATTTAATAACGATACCTAAATGAGTTATAGAATTAAACCTTTCTCATGAACCACTCTGTCTATTGGTGCGAACCGATTCAACATCCGTTCAGTATTTGTTGAGATTTTCACGTTCAGGCAGAGAGACTTACCAGGAAGGGATATATTTTTTCCATATTTAATGACGATACCACAATGAACAGCGGAAATAAAGCTTCCTCATGCACCACTCTCTCCATTGGAGAAAACCGATTCAACACCCGCTCAGTAGTTGTTGAGATTTTCACGTTCAGACAGATAGACTTACAAGGAATTGATATATTTTTTCCATATTTAATAATGATACCTAAATGAGTTATAGAATTAAACCTTTCTCATGAACCACTCTGTCTATTGGTGCGAACCGATTCAACATCCGTTCAGTAGTTGTTGAGATTTTCACGTTCAGACAGATATACTTACAAGGAATGGATACATTTTTTTCCATATTTAATTATGGTACCTAAATGAGTTATGGAATTAAACCTTTCTCATGAACCACTCTGTCTATTGGTGAGAACCGATTCAACATCCGTTCAGTAGTTGTTGAGATTTTCACGTTCAGGCAGAGAGACTTACCAGGAAGGGATATATTTTTTCCATATTTAATGACGATACCACAATGAACAGCGGAAATAAAGCTTCCTCATGCACCACTCTCTCCATTGGAGAAAACCGATTCAACACCCGCTCAGTAGTTGTTGAGATTTTCACGTTCAGACAGATAGACTTACAAGGAATTGATATATTTTTTCCATATTTAATAATGATACCTAAATGAGTTATAGAATTAAACCTTTCTCATGAACCACTCTGTCTATTGGTGCGAACCGATTCAACACCCGCTCAGTAGTTGTTGAGATTTTCACGTTCAGACAGATAGACTTACAAGGAATTGATATATTTTTTCCATATTTAATAATGATACCTAAATGAGTTATAGAATTAAACCTTTCTCATGAACCACTCTGTCTATTGGTGCGAACCGATTCAACATCCGTTCAGTAGTTGTTGAGATTTTCACGTTCAGACAGATAGACATACAAGGAATGGATATATTTTTTTCCATATTTAATGGTGATACCTAAATGAGTTATGGAATTAAACCTTTCTCATGAACCACTCTGTCTATTGGTGAGAACCGATTCAACATCCGTTCAGTAGTTGTTGAGATTTTCACGTTCAGGCAGAGAGACTTACCAGGAAGGGATATATTTTTTCCATATTTAATGACGATACCACAATGAACAGCGGAAATAAAGCTTCCTCATGCACCACTCTCTCCATTGGAGAAAACCGATTCAACACCCGCTCAGTAGTTGTTGAGATTTTCACGTTCAGACAGAAATACTTACAAGGAATGGATACATTTTTTTCCATATTTAATTATGGTACCTAAATGAGTTATGGAATTAAACCTTTCTCATGAACCACTCTGTCTATTGGTGAGAACCGATTCAACATCCGTTCAGTAGTTGTTGAGATTTTCACGTTCAGGCAGAGAGACTTACCAGGAAGGGATATATTTTTTCCATATTTAATGACGATACCACAATGAACAGCGGAAATAAAGCTTCCTCATGCACCACTCTCTCCATTGGAGAAAACCGATTCAACACCCGCTCAGTAGTTATTGAGATATTCACGTTCAGACAGATATAATTACAAGGAATGGATACATTTTTTTCCATATTTAATTATGGTACCTAAATGAGTTATGGAATTAAACCTTTCTCATGAACCACTCTGTCTATTGGTGAGAACCGATTCAACATCCGTTCAGTAGTTGTTGAGATTTTCACGTTCAGGCAGAGAGACTTACCAGGAAGGGATATATTTTTTCCATATTTAATGACGATACCACAATGAACAGCGGAAATAAAGCTTCCTCATGCACCACTCTCTCCATTGGAGAAAACCGATTCAACCCCCGCTCAGTAGTTGTTGAGATTTTCACGTTCAGACAGATAGACTTACAAGGAATTGATATATTTTTTCCATATTTAATAATGATACCTAAATGAGTTATAGAATTAAACCTTTCTCATGAACCACTCTGTCTATTGGTGCGAACCGATTCAACATCCGTTCAGTATTTGTTGAGATTTTCACGTTCAGGCAGAGAGACTTACCACGAAGTGATATATTTTTTCCATATTTAATGACGATACCACAATGAACAGCGGAAATAAAGCTTCCTCATGCACCACTCTCTCCATTGGAGAAAACCGATTCAACACCCGCTCAGTAGTTGTTGAGATTTTCACGTTCAGACAGATAGACTCACAAGGAATTGATATATTTTTTCCATATTTAATAATGATACCTAAATGAGTTATAGAATTAAACCTTTCTCATGAACCACTCTGTCTATTGGTGCGAACCGAATCAACATCCGTTCAGTAGTTGTTGAGATTTTCACGTTCAGACAGATATACTTACAAGGAATGGATACATTTTTTTCCATATTTAATTATGGTACCTAAATGAGTTATGGAATTAAACCTTTCTCATGAACCACTCTGTCTATTGGTGAGAACCGATTCAACATCCGTTCAGTAGTTGTTGAGATTTTCACGTTCAGGCAGAGAGACTTACCAGGAAGGGATATATTTTTTCCATATTTAATGACGATACCACAATGAACAGCGGAAATAAAGCTTCCTCATGCACCACTCTCTCCATTGGAGAAAACCGATTCAACACCCGCTCAGTAGTTGTTGAGATTTTCACGTTCAGACAGATAGACTTACAAGGAATGGATACATTTTTTTCCATATTTAATTATGGTACCTAAATGAGTTATGGAATTAAACCTTTCTCATGAACCACTCTGTCTATTGGTGAGAACCGATTCAACATCCGTTCAGTAGTTGTTGAGATTTTCACGTTCAGGCAGAGAGACTTACCAGGAAGGGATATATTTTTTCCATATTTAATGACGATACCACAATGAACAGCGGAAATAAAGCTGCCTCATGCACCACTCTCTCCATTGGAGAAAACCGATTCAACACCCGCTCAGTAGTTGTTGAGATTTTCACGTTCAGACAGATATACTTACAAGGAATGGATACATTTTTTTCCATATTTAATTATGGTACCTAACTGAGTTATGGAATTAAACCTTTCTCATGAACCACTCTGTCTATTGGTGAGAACCGATTCAACATCCGTTCAGTAGTTGTTGAGATTTTCACGTTCAGGCAGAGAGACTTACCAGGAAGGGATATATTTTTTCCATATTTAATGACGATACCACAATGAACAGCGGAAATAAAGCTTTCTCATGCGCCACTCTCTCCATTGGAGAAAACCGATTCAACACCCGCTCAGTAGGTGTTGAGATTTTCTCGTTCAGACAGATATACTTACAAGGAATGGATACATTTTTTTCCATATTTAATTATGGTACCTAAATGAGTTATGGAATTAAACGTTTCTCATGAACCACTCTGTCTATTGGTGAGAACCGATTCAACATCCGTTCAGTAGTTGTTGAGATTTTCACGTTCAGACAGATAGACTTACAAGGAATTGATATATTTTTTCCATATTTAATGGTGATACCTAAATGAGTTATGGAATTAAACCTTTCTCATGAACCACTCTGTCTATTGGTGAGAACCGATTCAACATCCGTTCAGTAGTTGTTGAGATTTTCACGTTCAGACAGATAGACTTACAAGGAATGGATATATTTTTTTCCATATTTAATGGTGATACCTAAATGAGTTATGGAATTAAACCTTTCTCATGAACCACTCTGTCTATTGGTGAGAACCGATTCAACATCCGTTCAGTAGTTGTTGAGATTTTCACGTTCAGGCAGAGAGACTTACCAGGAAGGGATATATTTTTTCCATATTTAATGACGATACCACAATGAACAGCGGAAATAAAGCTTCCTCATGCACCACTCTCTCCATTGGAGAAAACCGATTCAACTCCCGCTCAGTAGTTGTTGAGATTTTCACGTTCAGACAGATAGACTTACAAGGAATTGATATATTTTTTCCATATTTAATAATGATACCTAAATGAGTTATAGAATTAAACCTTTCTCATGAACCACTCTGTCTATTGGTGAGAACCGATTCAACATCCGTTCAGTAGTTGTTGAGATTTTCACGTTCAGGCAGAGAGACTTACCAGGAAGGGATATATTTTTTCCATATTTAATGACGATACCACAATGAACAGCGGAAATAAAGCTTTCTCATCCACCACTCTCTCCATTGGAGAAAACCGATTCAACACCCGCTCAGTAGGTGTTGAGATTTTCTCGTTCAGACAGATATACTTACAAGGAATGGATACATTTTTTTCCATATTTAATTATGGTACCTAAATGAGTTATTGAATTAAACCTTTCTCATGAACCACTCTGTCTATTGGTGACAACCGATTCAACATCCGTTCAGTAGTTGTTGAGATTTTCACGTTCAGGCAGAGAGACTTACCAGGAAGGGATATATTTTTTCCATATTTAATGACGATACCACAATGAACAGCGGAAATAAAGCTTCCTCATGCACCACTCTCTCCATTGGAGAAAACCGATTCAACATCCGCTCAGTAGTTGTTGAGATTTTCACGTTCAGACAGATATACTTACAAGGAATGGATACATTTTTTTCCATATTTAATTATGGTACCTAAATGAGTTATGGAATTAAACCTTTCTCATGAACCACTCTGTCTATTGGTGAGAACCGATTCAACATCCGTTCAGTAGTTGTTGAGATTTTCACGTTCAGGCAGAGAGACTTACCAGGAAGGGATATATTTTTTCCATATTTAATGACGATACCACAATGAACAGCGGAAATAAAGCTGCCTCATGCACCACTCTCTCCATTGGAGAAAACCGATTCAACACCCGCTCAGTAGTTGTTGAGATTTTCACGTTCAGACAGATATACTTACAAGGAATGGATACATTTTTTTCCATATTTAATTATGGTACCTAAATGAGTTATGGAATTAAACCTTTCTCATGAACCACTCTGTCTATTGGTGAGAACCGATTCAACATCCGTTCAGTAGTTGTTGAGATTTTCACGTTCAGGCAGAGAGACTTACCAGGAAGGGATATATTTTTTCCATATTTAATGACGATACCACAATGAACAGCGGAAATAAAGCTTTCTCATGCACCACTCTCTCCATTGGAGAAAACCGATTCAACACCCGCTCAGTAGGTGTTGAGATTTTCTCGTTCAGACAGATATACTTACAAGGAATGGATACATTTTTTTCCATATTTAATTATGGTACCTAAATGAGTTATGGAATTAAACCTTTCTCATGAACCACTCTGTCTATTGGTGAGAACCGATTCAACATCCGTTCAGTAGTTGTTGAGATTTTCACGTTCAGACAGATAGACTTACAAGGAATTGATATATTTTTTCCATATTTAATAATGATACCTAAATGAGTTATAGAATTAAACCTTTCTCATGAACCACTCTGTCTATTGGTGCGAACCGATTCAACATCCGTTCAGTAGTTGTTGAGATTTTCACGTTCAGACAGATAGACTTACAAGGAATGGATATATTTTTTTCCATATTTAATGGTGATACCTAAATGAGTTATGGAATTAAACCTTTCTCATGAACCACTCTGTCTATTGGTGAGAACCGATTCAACATCCGTTCAGTAGTTGTTGAGATTTTCACGTTCAGGCAGAGAGACTTACCAGGAAGGGATATATTTTTTCCATATTTAATGACGATACCACAATGAACAGCGGAAATAAAGCTTCCTCATGCACCACTCTCTCCATTGGAGAAAACCGATTCAACACCCGCTCAGTAGTTGTTGAGATTTTCACGTTCAGACAGATAGACTTACAAGGAATTGATATATTTTTTCCATATTTAATAATGATACCTAATGACGATACCACAATGAACAGCGGAAATAAAGCTTTCTCATGCACCACTCTCTCCATTGGAGAAAACCGATTCAACACCCGCTCAGTAGGTGTTGAGATTTTCTCGTTCAGACAGATATACTTACAAGGAATGGATACATTTTTTTCCATATTTAATTATGGTACCTAAATGAGTTATGGAATTAAACCTTTCTCATGAACCACTCTGTCTATTGGTGAGAACCGATTCAACATCCGTTCAGTAGTTGTTGAGATTTTCACGTTCAGGCAGAGAGACTTACCAGGAAGGGATATATTTTTTCCATATTTAATGACGATACCACAATGAACAGCGGAAATAAAGCTTCCTCATGCACCACTCTCTCCATTGGAGAAAACCGATTCAACATCCGCTCAGTAGTTGTTGAGATTTTCACGTTCAGACAGATATACTTACAAGGAATGGATACATTTTTTTCCATATTTAATTATGGTACCTAAATGAGTTATGGAATTAAACCTTTCTCATGAACCACTCTGTCTATTGGTGAGAACCGATTCAACATCCGTTCAGTAGTTGTTGAGATTTTCAAGTTCAGGCAGAGAGACTTACCAGGAAGGGATATATTTTTTCCATATTTAATGACGATACCACAATGAACAGCGGAAATAAAGCTGCCTCATGCACCACTCTCTCCATTGGAGAAAACCGATTCAACACCCGCTCAGTAGTTGTTGAGATTTTCACGTTCAGACAGATATACTTACAAGGAATGGATACATTTTTTTCCATATTTAATTATGGTACCTAAATGAGTTATGGAATTAAACCTTTCTCATGAACCACTCTGTCTATTGGTGAGAACCGATTCAACATCCGTTCAGTAGTTGTTGAGATTTTCACGTTCAGGCAGAGAGACTTACCAGGAAGGGATATATTTTTTCCATATTTAATGACGATACCACAATGAACAGCGGAAATAAAGCTTTCTCATGCACCACTCTCTCCATTGGAGAAAACCGATTCAACACCCGCTCAGTAGGTGTTGAGATTTTCTCGTTCAGACAGATATACTTACAAGGAATGGATACATTTTTTTCCATATTTAATTATGGTACCTAAATGAGTTATGGAATTAAACCTTTCTCATGAACCACTCTGTCTATTGGTGAGAACCGATTCAACATCCGTTCAGTAGTTGTTGAGATTTTCACGTTCAGACAGATAGACTTACAAGGAATTGATATATTTTTTCCATATTTAATAATGATACCTAAATGAGTTATAGAATTAAACCTTTCTCATGAACCACTCTGTCTATTGGTGCGAACCGATTCAACATCCGTTCAGTAGTTGTTGAGATTTTCACGTTCAGACAGATAGACTTACAAGGAATGGATATATTTTTTTCCATATTTAATGGTGATACCTAAATGAGTTATGGAATTAAACCTTTCTCATGAACCACTCTGTCTATTGGTGAGAACCGATTCAACATCCGTTCAGTAGTTGTTGAGATTTTCACGTTCAGGCAGAGAGACTTACCAGGAAGGGATATATTTTTTCCATATTTAATGACGATACCACAATGAACAGCGGAAATAAAGCTTCCTCATGCACCACTCTCTCCATTGGAGAAAACCGATTCAACACCCGCTCAGTAGTTGTTGAGATTTTCACGTTCAGACAGATAGACTTACAAGGAATTGATATATTTTTTCCATATTTAATAATGATACCTAAATGAGTTATAGAATTAAACCTTTCTCATGAACCACTCTGTCTATTGGTGCGAACCGATTCAACATCCGTTCAGTAGTTGTTGAGATTTTCACGTTCAGACAGATAGACTTACAAGGAATGGATATATTTTTTTCCATATTTAATATTGATACCTAAATGAGTTATGGAATTAAACCTTTCTCATGAACCACTCTGTCTATTGGTGAGAACCGATTCAACATCCGTTCAGTAGTTGTTGAGATTTTCACGTTCAGGCAGAGAGACTTACCAGGAAGGGATATATTTTTTCCATATTTAATGACGATACCACAATGAACAGCGGAAATAAAGCTTCCTCATGCACCACTCTCTCCATTGGAGAAAACCGATTCAACACCCGCTCAGTAGTTGTTGAGATTTTCACGTTCAGACAGATAGACTTACAAGGAATTGATATATTTTTTCCATATTTAATAATGATACCTAAATGAGTTATAGAATTAAACCTTTCTCATGAACCACTCTGTCTATTGGTGCGAACCGATTCAACATCCGTTCAGTAGTTGTTGAGATTTTCACGTTCAGGCAGATAGACTTACAAGGAATGGATATATTTTTTTCCATATTTAATGGTGATACCTAAATGAGTTATGGAATTAAACCTTTCTCATGAACCACTCTGTCTATTGGTGAGAACCGATTCAACATCCGTTCAGTAGTTGTTGAGATTTTCACGTTCAGGCAGAGAGACTTACCAGGAAGGGATATATTTTTTCCATATTTAATGACGATACCACAATGAACAGCGGAAATAAAGCTTCCTCATGCACCACTCTCTCCATTGGAGAAAACCGATTCAACACCCGCTCAGTAGTTGTTGAGATTTTCACGTTCAGACAGATATACTTACAAGGAATGGATACATTTTTTTCCATATTTAATTATGGTACCTAAATGAGTTATGGAATTAAACCTTTCTCATGAACCACTCTGTCTATTGGTGAGAACCGATTCAACATCCGTTCAGTAGTTGTTGAGATTTTCACGTTCAGGCAGAGAGACTTACCAGGAAGGGATATACTTTTTCCATATTTAATAATGATACCTAAATGAGTTATAGAATTAAACCTTTCTCATGAACCACTCTGTCTATTGGTGCGAACCGATTCAACATCCGTTCAGTAGTTGTTGAGATTTTCACGTTCAGACAGATATACTTACAAGGAATGGATACATTTTTTTCCATATTTAATTATGGTACCTAAATGAGTTATGGAATTAAACCTTTCTCATGAACCACTCTGTCTATTGGTGAGAACCGATTCAACATCCGTTCAGTAGTTGTTGAGATTTTCACGTTCAGGCAGAGAGACTTACCATTAAGGGATATATTTTTTCCATATTTAATGACGATACCACAATGAACAGCGGAAATAAAGCTTCCTCATGCACCACTCTCTCCATTGGAGAAAACCGATTCAACACCCGCTCAGTAGTTGTTGAGATTTTCACGTTCAGACAGATATAATTACAAGGAATGGATACAGTTTTTTCCATATTTAATTATGGTACCTAAATGAGTTATGGAATTAAACCTTTCTCATGAACCACTCTGTCTATTGGTGAGAACCGATTCAACATCCGTTCAGTAGTTGTTGAGATTTTCACGTTCAGGCAGAGAGACTTACCAGGAAGGGATATATTTTTTCCATATATAATGACGATACCACAATGAACAGCGGAAATAAAGCTTCCTCATGCACCACTCTCTCCATTGGAGAAAACCGATTCAACACCCGCTCAGTAGTTGTTGAGATTTTCACGTTCAGACAGATAGACTTACAAGGAATTGATATATTTTTTCCATATTTAATAATGATACCTAAATGAGTTATAGAATTAAACCTTTCTCATGAACCACTCTGTCTATTGGTGCGAACCGATTCAACATCCGTTCAGTAGTTGTTGAGATTTTCACGTTCAGACAGATAGACTTACAAGGAATGGATATATTTTTTTCCATATTTAATGGTGATACCTAAATGAGTTATGGAATTAAACCTTTCTCATGAACCACTCTGTCTATTGGTGAGAACCGATTCAACATCCGTTCAGTAGTTGTTGAGATTTTCACGTTCAGGCAGAGAGACTTACCAGGAAGGGATATATTTTTTCCATATTTAATTATGGTACCTAAATGAGTTATGGAATTAAACCTTTCTCATGAACCACTCTGTCTATTGGTGAGAACCGATTCAACATCCGTTCAGTAGTTGTTGAGATTTTCACGTTCAGGCAGAGAGACTTACCATTAAGGGATATATTTTTTCCATATTTAATGACGATACCACAATGAACAGCGGAAATAAAGCTTCCTCATGCACCACTCTCTCCATTGGAGAAAACCGATTCAATACCCGCTCAGTAGTTGTTGAGATTTTCACGTTCAGACAGATATACTTACAAGGAATGGATACATTTTTTTCCATATTTAATTATGGTACCTAAATGAGTTATGGAATTAAACCTTTCTCATGAACCACTCTGTCTATTGGTGAGAACCGATTCAACATCCGTTCAGTAGTTGTTGAGATTTTCACGTTCAGGCAGAGAGACTTACCAGGAAGGGATATATTTTTTCCATATATAATGACGATACCACAATGAACAGCGGAAATAAAGCTTCCTCATGCACCACTCTCTCCATTGGAGAAAACCGATTCAACACCCGCTCAGTAGTTGTTGAGATTTTCACGTTCAGACAGATAGACTTACACGGAATTGATTTATTTTTTCCATATTTAATAATGATACCTAAATGAGTTATAGAATTAAACCTTTCTCATGAACCACTCTGTCTATTGGTGCGAACCGATTCAACATCCGTTCAGTAGTTGTTGAGATTTTCACGTTCAGACAGATAGACTTACAAGGAATGGATATATTTTTTTACATATTTAATGGTGATACCTAAATGAGTTATGGAATTAAACCTTTCTCATGAACCACTCTGTCTATTGGTGCGAACCGATTCAACATCCGTTCAGTAGTTGTTGAGATTTTCACGTTCAGACAGATAGACTTACAAGGAATGGATATATTTTTTTCCATATTTAATGGTGATACCTAAATGAGTTATGGAATTAAACCTTTCTCATGAACCACTCTGTCTATTGGTGAGAACCGATTCAACATCCGTTCAGTAGTTGTTGAGATTTTCACGTTCAGGCAGAGAGACTTACCAGGAAGGGATATATTTTTTCCATATTTAATAATGATACCTAAATGAGTTATAGAATTAAACCTTTCTCATGAACCACTCTGTCTATTGGTGCGAACCGATTCAACATCCGTTCAGTAGTTGTTGAGATTTTCACGTTTAGGCAGAGAGACTTACCAGGAAGGGATATATTTTTTCCATATATAATGACGATACCACAATGAACAGCGGAAATAAAGCTTCCTCATGCACCAGTCTCTCCATTGGAGAAAACCGATTCAACACCCGCTCAGTAGTTGTTGAGATTTTCACGTTCAGACAGATAGACTTACAAGGAATTGATATATTTTTTCCATATTTAATAATGATACCTAAATGAGTTATAGAATTAAACCTTTCTCATGAACCACTCTGTCTATTGGTGCGAACCGATTCAACATCCGTTCAGTAGTTGTTGAGATTTTCACGTTCAGACAGATAGACTTACAAGGAATGGATATATTTTTTTCCATATTTAATGGTGATACCTAAATGAGTTATGGAATTAAACCTTTCTCATGAACCACTCTGTCTATTGGTGAGAACCGATTCAACATCCGTTCAGTAGTTGTTGAGATTTCCACGTTCAGGCAGAGAGACTTACCAAGAAGGGATATATTTTTTCCATATTTAATAATGATACCTAAATGAGTTATAGAATTAAACCTTTCTCATGAACCACTCTGTCTATTGGTGCGAACCGATTCAACATCCGTTCAGTAGTTGTTGAGTTTTCACGTTCAGACAGATAGACTTACAAGGAATGGATATATTTTTTTCCATATTTAATGGTGATACCTAAATGAGTTATGGAATTAAACCTTTCTCATGAACCACTCTGTCTACTTGTGAGAACCGTTTCAACATCCGTTCAGTAGTTGTTGAGATTTTCACGTTCAGGCAGAGAGACTTACCAGGAAGGGATATATTTTTTCCATATTTAATGACGATACCACAATGAACAGCGGAAATAAAGCTTCCTCATGCACCACTCTCTCCATTGGAGAAAACCGATTCAACACCCGCTCAGTAGTTGTTGAGATTTTCACGTTCAGACAGATATACTTACAAGGAATGGATACATTTTTTTCCATATTTAATTATGGTACCTAAATGAGTTATGGAATTAAACCTTTCTCATGAACCACTCTGTCTATTGGTGCGAACCGATTCAACATCCGTTCAGTAGTTGTTGAGATTTTCACGTTCAGACAGATAGACTTACAAGGAATGGATATATTTTTTTCCATATTTAATGGTGATACCTAAATGAGTTATGGAATTAAACCTTTCTCATGAACCACTCTGTCTATTGGTGAGAACCGATTCAACATCCGTTCAGTAGTTGTTGAGATTTTCACGTTCAGGCAGAGAGACTTACCAGGAAGGGATATATTTTTTCCATATTTAATGACGATACCACAATGAACAGCGGAAATAAAGCTTCCTCATGAACCACTCTCTCCATTGGAGAAAACCGATTCAACACCCGCTCAGTAGTTGTTGAGATTTTCACGTTCAGACAGATATACTTACAAGGAATGGATACATTTTTTTCCATATTTAATTATGGTACCTAAATGAGTTATGGAATTAAACCTTTCTCATGAAGCACTCTGTCTATTGGTGAGAACCGATTCAACATCCGTTCAGTAGTTGTTGAGATTTTCACGTTCAGGCAGAGAGACTTACCAGGAAGGGATATTTTTTTTCCATATTTAATGACGATACCACAATGAACAGCGGAAATAAAGCTTCCTCATGCACCACTCTCTCCATTGGAGAAAACCGATTCAACACCCGCTCAGTAGTTGTTGAGATTTTCACGTTCAGACAGATAGACTTACAAGGAATTGATATATTTTCTCCATATTTAATAATGATACCTAAATGAGTTATATAATTAAAACTTTCTCATGAACCACTCTGTCTATTGGTGCGAACCGATTCAACATCCGTTCAGTAGTTGTTGAGATTTTCACGTTCAGACAGATAGACTTACAAGGAATGGATATATTTTTTTCCATATTTAATGGTGATACCTAAATGAGTTATGGAATTAAACCTTTCTCATGAACCACTCTGTCTATCGGTGAGAGCCGATTCAACATCCGTTCAGTAGTTGTTGAGATTTTCACGTTCAGGCAGAGAGACTTACCAGGAAGGGATATATTTTTTCCATATTTAATGACGATACCACAATGAACAGCGGAAATAAAGCTTCCTCATGCACCACTCTCTCCATTGGAGAAAACCGATTCAACACCCGCTCAGTAGTTGTTGAGATTTTCACGTTCAGACAGATATACTTACAAGGAATGGATACATTTTTTTCCATATTTAATTATGGTACCTAAATGAGTTATGGAATTAAACCTTTCTCATGAACCACTCTGTCTATTGGTGAGAACCGATTCAACATCCGTTCAGTAGTTGTTGAGATTTTCACGTTCAGGCAGAGAGTCTTACCAGGAAGGGATATATTTTTTCCATATTTAATGACGATACCACAATGAACAGCGGAAATAAAGCTTCCTCATGCACCACTCTCTCCATTGGAGAAAACCGATTCAACACCCGCTCAGTAGTTGTTGAGATTTTCACGTTCAGACAGATAGACTTACAAGGAATTGATATATTTTTTCCATATTTAATAATGATACCTAAATGAGTTATAGAATTAAACCTTTCTCATGAACCACTCTGTCTATTGGTGAGAACCGATTCAACATCCGTTCAGTAGTTGTTGAGATTTTCACGTTCAGACAGATAGACTTACAAGGAATGGATATATTTTTTCCATATTTAATGGTGATACCTCAATGAATTATGGAATTAAACCTTTCTCATGAACCACTCTGTCTATTGGTGAGAACCGATTCCACATCCGTTCAGTAGTTGTTGAGATTTTCACGTTCAGGCAGAGAGACTTACCAGGAAGGGATATATTTTTTCCATATTCAATGACGATACCACAATGAACAGCGGAAATAAAGCTTCCTCATGCACCACTCTCTCCATTGGAGAAAACCGATTCAACACCCGCTCAGTAGTTGTTGAGATTTTCACGTTCAGACAGATATACTTACAAGGAATGGATACATTTTTTTCCATATTTAATTATGGTACCTAAATGAGTTATGGAATTAAACCTTTCTCATGAACCACTCTGTCTATTGGTGAGAACCGATTCAACATCCGTTCAGTAGTTGTTGAGATTTTCACGTTCAGGCAGAGAGACTTACCAGGAAGGGATATATTTTTTCCATATTTAATGACGATACCACAATGAACAGCGGAAATAAAGCTTCCTCATGCACCACTCTCTCCATTGGAGAAAACCGATTCAACACCCGCTCAGTAGTTGTTGAGATTTTCACGTTCAGACAGATATACTTACAAGGAATGGATACATTTTTTTCCATATTTAATTATGGTACCTAAATGAGTTATGGAATTAAACCTTTCTCATGAACCACTCTGTCTATTGGTGCGAACCGATTCAACATCCGTTCAGTAGTTGTTGAGATTTTCACGTTCAGACAGATATACTTACAAGGAATGGATACAATTTTTCCATATTTAATGGTGATACCTAAATGAGTTATGGAATTAAACCTTTCTCATGAACCACTCTGTCTATTGGTGCGAACCGATTCAACATCCGTTCAGTAGTTGTTGAGATTTTCACGTTCAGACAGATATACTTACAAGGAATGGATACATTTTTTTCCATATTTAATTATGGTACCTAAATGAGTTATGGAATTAAACCTTTCTCATGAACCACTCTGTCTATTGGTGAGAACCGATTCAACATCCGTTCAGTAGTTGTTGAGATTTTCACGTTCAGGCAGAGAGACTTACCAGGAAGGGATATATTTTTTCCATATTTAATGACGATACCACAATGAACAGCGGAAATAAAGCTTCCTCATGCACCACTCTCTCCATTGGAGAAAACCGATTCAACACCCGCTCAGTAGTTGTTGAGATTTTCACGTTCAGACAGATATACTTACAAGGAATGGATATATTTTTTTCCATATTTAATTATGGTACCTAAATGAGTTATGGAATTAAACCTTTCTCATGAACCACTCTGTCTATTGGTGAGAACCGATTCAACATCCGTTCAGTAGTTGTTGAGATTTTCACGTTCAGGCAGAGAGACTTACCAGGAAGGGATATATTTTTTCCATATTTAATGACGATACCACAATGAACAGCGGAAATAAAGCTCCCTCATGCACCACTCTCTCCATTGGAGAAAACCGATTCAACACCCGCTCAGTAGTTGTTGAGATTTTCACGTTCAGACAGATAGACTTACAAGGAATTGATATATTTTTTCCATATTTAATAATGATACCTAAATGAGTTATAGAATTAAACCTTTCTCATGAACCACTCTGTCTATTGGTGCGAACCGATTCAACATCCGTTCAGTAGTTGTTGAGATTTTCACGTTCAGACAGATAGACTTACAAGGAATGGATATATTTTTTTCCATATTTAATGGTGATACCTAAATGAGTTATGGAATTAAACCTTTCTCATGAACCACTCTGTCTATTGGTGAGAACCGATTCAACATCCGTTCAGTAGTTGTTGAGATTTTCACGTTCAGGCAGAGAGACTTACCAGGAAGGGATATATTTTTTCCATATTTAATGACGATACCACAATGAACAGCGGAAATAAAGCTTTCTCATGCACCACTCTCTCCATTGGAGAAAACCGATTCAACACCCGCTCAGTAGTTGTTGAGATTTTCACGTTCAGACAGATATACTTACAAGGAATGGATACATTTTTTTCAATATTTAATTATGGTACCTAAATGAGTTATGGAATTAAACCTTTCTCATGAACCACTCTGTCTATTGGTGCGAACCGATTCAACATCCGTTCAGTAGTTGTTGAGATTTTCACGTTCAGACAGATAGACTTACAAGGAATGGATATTTTTTTTTCCATATTTAATGGTGATACCTAAATGAGTTATGGAATTAAACATTTCTCATGAACCACTCTGTCTATTGGTGAGAACCGATTCAACATCCGTTCAGTAGTTGTTGAGATTTTCACGTTCAGACAGATATACTTACAAGGAATGGATACAATTTTTCCATATTTAATGGTGATACCTAAATGAGTTATGGAATTAAACCTTTCTCATGAACCACTCTGTCTATTGGTGCGAACCGATTCAACATCCGTTCAGTAGTTGTTGAGATTTTCACGTTCAGACAGATATACTTACAAGGAATGGATACATTTTTTTCAATATTTAATTATGGTACCTAAATGAGTTATGGAATTAAACCTTTCTCATGAACCACTCTGTCTATTGGTGCGAACCGATTCAACATCCGTTCAGTAGTTGTTGAGATTTTCACGTTCAGACAGATATACTTACAAGGAATGGATACATTTTTTTCCATATTTAATTATGGTACCTAAATGAGTTATGGAATTAAACCTTTCTCATGAACCACTCTGTCTATTGGTGAGAACCGATTCAACATCCGTTCAGTAGTTGTTGAGATTTTCACGTTCAGGCAGAGAGACTTACCAGGAAGGGATATATTTTTTCCATATTTAATGACGATACCACAATGAACAGCGGAAATAAAGCTTCCTCATGCACCACTCTCTCCATTGGAGAAAACCGATTCAACACCCGCTCAGTAGTTGTTGAGATTTTCACGTTCAGACAGATATACTTACAAGGAATGGATATATTTTTTTCCATATTTAATTATGGTACCTAAATGAGTTATGGAATTAAACCTTTCTCATGAACCACTCTGTCTATTGGTGAGAACCGATTCAACATCCGTTCAGTAGTTGTTGAGATTTTCACGTTCAGGCAGAGAGACTTACCAGGAAGGGATATATTTTTTCCATATTTAATGACGATACCACAATGAACAGCGGAAATAAAGCTTCCTCATGCACCACTCTCTCCATTGGAGAAAACCGATTCAACACCCGCTCAGTAGTTGTTGAGATTTTCACGTTCAGACAGATAGACTTACAAGGAATTGATATATTTTTTCCATATTTAATAATGATACCTAAATGAGTTATAGAATTAAACCTTTCTCATGAACCACTCTGTCTATTGGTGCGAACCGATTCAACATCCGTTCAGTAGTTGTTGAGATTTTCACGTTCAGACAGATAGACTTACAAGGAATGGATATATTTTTTTCCATATTTAATGGTGATACCTAAATGAGTTATGGAATTAAACCTTTCTCATGAACCACTCTGTCTATTGGTGAGAACCGATTCAACATCCGTTCAGTAGTTGTTGAGATTTTCACGTTCAGGCAGAGAGACTTACCAGGAAGGGATATATTTTTTCCATATTTAATGACGATACCACAATGAACAGCGGAAATAAAGCTTCCTCATGCACCACTCTCTCCATTGGAGAAAACCGATTCAACACCCGCTCAGTAGTTGTTGAGATTTTCACGTTCAGACAGATATACTTACAAGGAATGGACACATTTTTTTCAATATTTAATTATGGTACCTAAATGAGTTATGGAATTAAACCTTTCTCATGAACCACTCTGTCTATTGGTGCGAACCGATTCAACATCCGTTCAGTAGTTGTTGAGATTTTCACGTTCAGACAGATAGACTTACAAGGAATGGATATATTTTTTTCCATATTTAATGGTGATACCTAAATGAGTTATGGAATTAAACCTTTCTCATGAACCACTCTGTCTATTGGTGAGAACCGATTCAACATCCGTTCAGTAGTTGTTGAGATTTTCACGTTCAGGCAGAGAGACTTACCAGGAAGGGATATATTTTTTCCATATTTAATGACGATACCACAATGAACAGCGGAAATAAAGCTTCCTCATGCACCACTCTCTCCATTGGAGAAAACCGATTCAACACCCGCTCAATAGTTGTTGAGATTTTCACGTTCAGACAGATATACTTACAAGGAATTGATATATTTTTTCCATATTTAATAATGATACCTAAATGAGTTATAGAATTAAACCTTTCTCATGAACCACTCTGTCTATTGGTGCGAACTGATTCAACATCCGTTCAGTAGTTGTTGAGATTTTCACGTTCAGACAGATAGACTTACAAGGAATGGATATATTTTTTTCCATATTTAATGGTGATACCTAAATGAGTTATGGAATTAAACCTTTCTCATGAACCACTCTGTCTATTGGTGAGAACCGATTCAACATCCGTTCAGTAGTTGTTGAGATTTTCACGTTCAGGCAGAGAGACTTACCAGGAAGGGATATATTTTTTCCATATTTAATGACGATTCCACAATGAACAGCGGAAATAAAGCTTCCTCATGCACCACTCTCTCCATTGGAGAAAACCGATTCAACACCCGCTCAGTAGTTGTTGAGATTTTCACGTTCAGACAGATATACTTACAAGGAATGGATATATTTTTTTCCATATTTAATTATGGTACCTAAATGAGTTATGGAATTAAACCTTTCTCATGAACCACTCTGTCTATTGGTGAGAACCGATTCAACATCCGTTCAGTAGTTGTTCAGATTTTCACGTTCAGGCAGAGAGACTTACCAGGAAGGGATATATTTTTTCCATATTTAATGACGATACCACAATGAACAGCGGAAATAAAGCTTCCTCATGCACCACTCTCTCCATTGGAGAAAACCGATTCAACACCCGCTCAGTAGTTGTTGAGATTTTCACGTTCAGACAGATAGACTTACAAGGAATTGATATATTTTTTCCATATTTAATAATGATACCTAAATGAGTTATAGAATTAAACCTTTCTCATGAACCACTCTGTCTATTGGTGCGAACCGATTCAACATCCGTTCAGTAGTTGTTGAGATTTTCACGTTCAGACAGATAGACTTACAAGGAATGGATATATTTTTTTCCATATTTAATGGTGATACCTAAATGAGTTATGGAATTAAACCTTTCTCATGAACCACTCTGTCTATTGGTGAGAACCGATTCAACATCCGTTCAGTAGTTGTTGAGATTTTCACGTTCAGGCAGAGAGACTTACCAGGAAGGGATATATTTTTTCCATATTTAATGACGATACCACAATGAACAGCGGAAATAAAGCTTCCTCATGCACCACTCTCTCCATTGGAGAAAACCGATTCAACACCCGCTCAGTAGTTGTTGAGATTTTCACGTTCAGACAGATATACTTACAAGGAATGGATACATTTTTTTCAATATTTAATTATGGTACCTAAATGAGTTATGGAATTAAACCTTTCTCATGAACCACTCTGTCTATTGGTGCGAACCGATTCAACATCCGTTCAGTAGTTGTTGAGATTTTCACGTTCAGACAGATAGACTTACAAGGAATGGATATATTTTTTTCCATATTTAATGGTGATACCTAAATGAGTTATGGAATTAAACCTTTCTCATGAACCACTCTGTCTATTGGTGAGAACCGATTCAACATCCGTTCAGTAGTTGTTGAGATTTTCACGTTCAGGCAGAGAGACTTACCAGGAAGGGATATATTTTTTCCATATTTAATGACGATACCACAATGAACAGCGGAAATAAAGCTTCCTCATGCACCACTCTCTCCATTGGAGAAAACCGATTCAACACCCGCTCAATAGTTGTTGAGATTTTCACGTTCAGACAGATATACTTACAAGGAATTGATATATTTTTTCCATATTTAATAATGATACCTAAATGAGTTATAGAATTAAACCTTTCTCATGAACCACTCTGTCTATTGGTGCGAACTGATTCAACATCCGTTCAGTAGTTGTTGAGATTTTCACGTTCAGACAGATAGACTTACAAGGAATGGATATATTTTTTTCCATATTTAATGGTGATACCTAAATGAGTTATGGAATTAAACCTTTCTCATGAACCACTCTGTCTATTGGTGAGAACCGATTCAACATCCGTTCAGTAGTTGTTGAGATTTTCACGTTCAGGCAGAGAGACTTACCAGGAAGGGATATATTTTTTCCATATTTAATGACGATACCACAATGAACAGCGGAAATAAAGCTTCCTCATGCACCACTCTCTCCATTGGAGAAAACCGATTCAACACCCGCTCAGTAGTTGTTGAGATTTTCACGTTCAGACAGATATACTTACAAGGAATGGATACATTTTTTTCCATATTTAATTATGGTACCTAAATGAGTTATGGAATTAAACCTTTCTCATGAACCACTCTGTCTATTGGTGAGAACCGATTCAACATCCGTTCAGTAGTTGTTGAGATTTTCACGTTCAGGCAGAGAGACTTACCAGGAAGGGATATATTTTTTCCATATTTAATGACGATACCACAATGAACAGAGGAAATAAAGCTTCCTCATGCACCACTCTCTCCATTGGAGAAAACCGATTCAACACCCGCTCAGTAGTTGTTGAGATTTTCACGTTCAGACAGATATACTTACAAGGAATGGATACATTTTTTTCCATATTTAATTATGGTACCTAAATGAGTTATGGAATTAAACCTTTCTCATGAACCACTCTGTCTATTGGTGAGAACCGATTCAACATCCGTTCAGTAGTTGTTGAGATTTTCACGTTCAGGCAGAGAGACTTACAAGGAAGGGATATATTTTTTCCATATTTAATGACGATACCACAATGAACAGCGGAAATAAAGCTTCCTCATGCACCACTCTCTCCATTGGAGAAAACCGATTCAACACCCGCTCAGTAGTTGTTGAGATTTTCACGTTCAGACAGATAGACTTACAAGGAATTGATATATTTTTTCCATATTTAATAATGATACCTAAATGAGTTATAGAAATAAACCTTTCTCATGAACCACTCTGTCTATTGGTGCGAACCGATTCAACATCCGTTCAGTAGTTGTTGAGATTTTCACGTTCAGACAGATAGACTTACAAGGAATGGATATATTTTTTTCCATATTTAATGGTGATACCTAAATGAGTTATGGAATTAAACCTTTCTCATGAACCACTCTGTCTATTGGTGAGAACCGATTCAACATCCGTTCAGTAGTTGTTGAAATTTTCACGTTCAGGCAGAGAGACTTACCAGGAGGGATATAATTTTTGCCATATTTAATGACGATACCACAATGAACAGCGGAAATAAAGCTTCCTCATGCACCACTCTCTCCATTGGAGAAAACCGATTCAACACCCGCTCAGTAGTTGTTGAGATTTTCACGTTCAGACAGATATACTTACAAGGAATGGATACATTTTTTTCCATATTTAATTATGGTACCTAAATGAGTTATGGAATTAAACCTTTCTCATGAACCACTCTGTCTATTGGTGAGAACCGATTCAACATCCGTTCAGTAGTTGTTGAGATTTTCACGTTCAGGCAGAGAGACTTACCAGGAAGGGATATATTTTTTCCATATTTAATGACGATACCACAATGAACAGCGGAAATAAAGCTTCCTCATGCACCACTCTCCCCATTGGAGAAAACCGATTCAACACCCGCTCAGTAGTTGTTGAGATTTTCACGTCCAGACAGATAGACTTACAAGGAATGGATATATTTTTTTCCATATTTAATGGTGATACCTAAATGAGTTATGGAATTAAACCTTTCTCATGAACCACTCTGTCTATTGGTGAGAACCGACTCAACATCCGTTCAGTAGTTGTTGAGATTTTCACGTTCAGGCAGAGAGACTTACCAGGAAGGGATATATTTTTTCCATATTTAATGACGATACCACAATAAACAGCGGAAATAAAGCTTCCTCATGCACCACTCTCTCCATTGAAGAAAACCGATTCAACACCCGCTCAGTAGTTGTTGAGATTTTCACGTTCAGACAGATATACTTACAAGGAATGGATACATTTTTTTCCATATTTAATTATGGTACCTAAATGAGTTATGGAATTAAACCTTTCTCATGAACCACTCTGTCTATTGGTGCGAACCGATTCAACATCCGTTCAGTAGTTGTTGAGATTTTCACGTTCAGACAGATAGACTTACAAGGAATGGATATATTTTTTTCCATATTTAATGGTGATACCTAAATGAGTTATGGAATTAAACCTTTCTCATGAACCACTCTGTCTATTGGTGAGAACCGATTCAACATCCGTTCAGTAGTTGTTGAAATTTTCACGTTCAGGCAGAGAGACTTACCAGGAGGGATATAATTTTTGCCATATTTAATGACGATACCACAATGAACAGCGGAAATAAAGCTTCCTCATGCACCACTCTCTCCATTGGAGAAAACCGATTCAACACCCGCTCAGTAGTTGTTGAGATTTTCACGTTCAGACAGATATACTTACAAGGAATGGATACATTTTTTTCCATATTTAATTATGGTACCTAAATGAGTTATGGAATTAAACCTTTCTCATGAACCACTCTGTCTATTGGTGAGAACCGATTCAACATCCGTTCAGTAGTTGTTGAGATTTTCACGTTCAGGCAGAGAGACTTACCAGGAAGGGATATATTTTTTCCATATTTAATGACGATACCACAATGAACAGCGGAAATAAAGCTTCCTCATGCACCACTCTCCCCATTGGAGAAAACCGATTCAACACCCGCTCAGTAGTTGTTGAGATTTTCACGTCCAGACAGATAGACTTACAAGGAATGGATATATTTTTTTCCATATTTAATGGTGATACCTAAGTGAGTTATGGAATTAAACCTTTCTCATGAACCACTCTGTCTATTGGTGAGAACCGACTCAACATCCGTTCAGTAGTTGTTGAGATTTTCACGTTCAGGCAGAGAGACTTACCAGGAAGGGATATATTTTTTCCATATTTAATGACGATACCACAATAAACAGCGGAAATAAAGCTTCCTCATGCACCACTCTCTCCATTGAAGAAAACCGATTCAACACCCGCTCAGTAGTTGTTGAGATTTTCACGTTCAGACAGATATACTTACAAGGAATGGATACATTTTTTTCCATATTTAATTATGGTACCTAAATGAGTTATGGAATTAAACCTTTCTCATGAACCACTCTGTCTATTGGTGAGAACCGATTCAACATTCGTTCAGTAGTTGTTGAGATTTTCACGTTCAGGCAGAGAGACTTACCAGGAAGGGATATATTTTTTCCATATTTAATGACGATACCACAATGAACAGCGGAAATAAAGCTTCCTCATGCACCACTCTCTCCATTGGAGAAAACCGATTCAACACCCGCTCAGTAGTTGTTGAGATTTTCACGTTCAGACAGATAGACTTACAAGGAATTGATATATTTTTTCCATATTTAATAATGATACCTAAATGAGTTATAGAATTAAACCTTTCTCATGAACCACTCTGTCTATTGGTGCGAACCGATTCAACATCCGTTCAGTAGTTGTTGAGATTTTCACGTTCAGACAGATAGACTTACAAGGAATGGATATATTTTTTTCCATATTTAATGGTGATACCTAAATGAGTTATGGAATTAAAGCTTTCTCATGAACCACTCTGTCTATTGGTGAGAACCGATTCAACATCCGTTCAGTAGTTGTTGAGATTTTCACGTTCAGGCAGAGAGACTTACCAGGAAGGGATATATTTTTTCCATATTTAATGACGATACCACAATGAACAGCGGAAATAAAGCTTCCTCATGCACCACTCTCTCCATTGGAGAAAACCGATTCAACACCCGCTCAGTAGTTGTTGAGATTTTCACGCCCAGACAGATATACTTACAAGGAATGGATACATTTTTTTCCATACTTAATTATGGTACCTAAATGACTTATGGAATTAAACCTTTCTCATGAACCACTCTGTCTATTGGTGAGAACCGATTCAACATCCGTTCAGTAGTTGTTGAGATTTTCACGTTCAGGCAGAGAGACTTAGCAGGAGGGGATATATTTTTTCCATATTTAATGACGATACCACAATGAACAGCGGAAATAAAGCTTCCTCATGCACCACTCTCTCAATTGGAGAAAACCGATTCAACACCCGCTCAGTAGTTGTTGAGATTTTCACGTTCAGGCAGAGAGACTTACCAGGAAGGGATATATTTTTTCCGAATTTAATGACGATACCACAATGAACAGCGGAAATAAAGCTTCCTCATGCACCACTCTCTCCATTGGAGAAAACCGATTCAACACCCGCTCAGTAGTTGTTGAGATTTTCACGTTCAGACAGATAGACTTACAAGGAATTGATATATTTTTTCCATATTTAATAATGATACCTAAATGAGTTATAGAATTAAACCTTTCTCATGAACCACTCTGTCTATTGGTGCGAACCGATTCAACATCCGTTCAGTAGTTGTTGAGATTTTCACGTTCAGACAGATAGACTTACAAGGAATGGATATATTTTTTTCCATATTTAATGGTGATACCTAAATGAGTTATGGAATTAAACCTTTCTCATGAACCACTCTGTCTATTGGTGAGAACCGATTCGACATCCGTTCAGTAGTTGTTGAGATTTTCACGTTCAGGCAGAGCGACTTACCAGGAAGGGATATATTTTTTCCATATTTAATGACGATACCACAATGAACAGCGGAAATAAAGCTTCCTCATGCACCACTCTCTCCATTGGAGAAAACCGATTCAACACCCGCTCAGTAGTTGTTGAGATTTTCACGTTCAGACAGATATACTTACAAGGAATGGATACATTTTTTTCCATATTTAATTATGGTACCTAAATGAGTTATGGAATTAAACCTTTCTCATGAACCACTCTGTCTATTGGTGAGAACCGATTCAACATCCGTTCAGTAGTTGTTGAGATTTTCACGTTCAGGCAGAGAGACTTAGCAGGAGGGGATATATTTTTTCCATATTTAATGACGATACCGCAATGAACAGCGGAAATAAAGCTTCCTCATGCACCACTCTCTCAATTGGAGAAAACCGATTCAACACCCGCTCAGTAGTTGTTGAGATTTTCACGTTCAGGCAGAGAGACTTACCAGGAAGGGATATATTTTTTCCGAATTTAATGACGATACCACAATCAACAGCGGAAATAAAGCTTCCTCATGCACCACTCTCTCCATTGGAGAAAACCGATTCAACACCCGCTCAGTAGTTGTTGAGATTTTCACGTTCAGACAGATAGACTTACAAGGAATTGATATATTTTTTCCATATTTAATAATGATACCTAAATGAGTTATAGAATTAAACCTTTCTCATGAACCACTCTGTCTATTGGTGCGAACCGATTCAACATCCGTTCAGTAGTTGTTGAGATTTTCACGTTCAGACAGATAGACTTACAAGGAATGGATATATTTTTTTCCATATTTAATGGTGATACCTAAATGAGTTATGGAATTAAACCTTTCTCATGAACCACTCTGTCTATTGGTGAGAACCGATTCGACATCCGTTCAGTAGTTGTTGAGATTTTCACGTTCAGGCAGAGAGACTTACCAGGAAGGGATATATTTTTTCCATATTTAATGACGATACCACAATGAACAGCGGAAATAAAGCTTCCTCATGCACCACTCTCTCCATTGGAGAAAACCGATTCAACACCCGCTCAGTAGTTGTTGAGATTTTCACGTTCAGACAGATATACTTACAAGGAATGGATACATTTTTTTCCATATTTAATTATGGTACCTAAATGAGTTATGGAATTAAACCTTTCTCATGAACCACTCTGTCTATTGGTGAGAACCGATTCAACATCCGTTCAGTAGTTGTTGAGATTTTCACGTTCAGGCAGAGAGACTTACCAGGAAGGGATATATTTTTTCCATATTTAATGACGATACCACAATGAACAGCGGAAATAAAGCTTCCTCATGCACCACTCTCTCCATTGGAGAAAACCGATTCAACACCCGCTCAGTAGTTGTTGAGATTTTCACGTTCAGACAGATATACTTACAAGGAATGGATACATTTTTTTCCATATTTAATTATGGTACCTAAATGAGTTATGGAATTAAACCTTTCTCATGAACCACTCTGTCTATTGGTGAGAACCGATTCAACATCCGTTCAGTAGTTGTTGAGATTTTCACGTTCAGGCAGAGAGACTTACCAGGAAGGGATATATTTTTTCCATATTTAATGACGATACCACAATGAACAGCGGAAATAAAGCTTCCTCATGCACCACTCTCTCCATTGGCGAAAACCGATTCAACACCCGCTCAGTAGTTGTTGAGATTTTCACGTTCAGACAGATATACTTACAAGGAATGGATACATTTTTTTCCATATTTAATTATGGTACCTAAATGAGTTATGGAATTAAACCTTTCTCATGAACCACTCTGTCTATTGGTGAGAACCGATTCAACATCCGTTCAGTAGTTGTTGAGATTTTCACGTTCAGGCAGAGAGACTTACCAGGAAGGGATATATTTTTTCCATATTTAATGACGATACCACAATGAACAGCGGAAATAAAGCTTCCTCATGCACCACTCTCTCCATTGGAGAAAACCGATTCAACACCCGCTCAGTAGTTGTTGAGATTTTCACGTTCAGACAGATAGACTTACAAGGAATGGATATATTTTTTTCCATATTTAATGGTGATACCTAAATGAGTTATGGAATTAAACCTTTCTCATGAACCACTCTGTCTATTGGTGAGAACCGATTCAACATTCGTTCAGTAGTTGTTGAGATTTTCACGTTCAGGCAGAGAGACTTACCAGGAAGGGATATATTGTTTCCATATTTAATTTCAACATCCGTTCAGTAGTTGTTGAGATTTTCACGTTCAGGCAGAGAGACTTACCAGGAAGGGATATATTTTTTCCATATTTAATGACGATACCACAATGAACAGCGGAAATAAAGCTTCCTCATGCACCACTCTCTCCATTGGAGAAAACCGATTCAACACCCGCTCAGTAGTTGTTGAGATTTTCACGTTCAGACAGATATACTTACAAGGAATGGATACATTTTTTTCCATATTTAATTATGGTACCTAAATGAGTTATGGAATTAAACCTTTCTCATGAACCACTCTGTCTATTGGTGAGAACCGATTCAACATCCGTTCAGTAGTTGTTGAGATTTTCACGTTCAGGCAGAGAGACTTACCAGGAAGGGATATATTTTTTCCATATTTAATGACGATACCACAATGAACAGCGGAAATAAAGCTTCCTCATGCACCACTCTCTCCATTGGAGAAAACCGATTCAACACCCGCTCAGTAGTTGTTGAGATTTTCACGTTCAGACAGATATACTTACAAGGAATGGATACATTTTTTTCCATATTTAATTATGGTACCTAAATGAGTTATGGAATTAAACCTATCTCATGAACCACTCTGTCTATTGGTGAGAACCGATTTAACATCCGTTCAGTAGTTGTTGAGATTTTCACGTTCAGGCAGAGAGACTTACCAGGAAGGGATATATTTTTTCCATATTTAATGACGATACCACAATGAACAGCGGAAATAAAGCTTCCTCATGCACCACTCTCTCCATTGGAGAAAACCGATTCAACACCCGCTCAGTAGTTGTTGAGATTTTCACGTTCAGACAGATATACTTACAAGGAATGGATACCTTTTTTTCCATATTTAATTATGGTAACTAAATGAGTTATGGAATTAAACCTTTCTCATGAACCACTCTGTCTGTTGGTGAGAACCGATTCAACATCCGTTCAGTAGTTGTTGAGATTTTCACGTTCAGGCAGAGAGACTTACCAGGAAGGGATATATTTTTTCCATATTTAATGACGATACCACAATGAACAGCGGAAATAAAGCTTCCTCATGCACCACTCTCTCCATTGGAGAAAACCGATTCAACCCCCGCTCAGTAGTTGTTGAGATTTTCACGTTCAGACAGATATACTTACAAGGAATGGATACATTTTTTTCCATATTTAATGGTGATACCTAAATGAGTTATGGAATTAAACCTTTCTCATGAACCACTCTGTCTATTGGTGAGAACCGATTCAACATCCGTTCAGTAGTTGTTGAGATTTTCACTTTCAGGCAGAGAGACTTACCAGGAAGGGATATATTTTTTCCATATTTAATGACGATACCACAATGAACAGCGGAAATAAAGCTTCCTCATGCACCACTCTCTCCATTGGAGAAAACCGATTCAACACCCGCTCAGTAGTTGTTGAGATTTTCACGTTCAGACAGATATACTTACAAGGAATGGATACATTTTTTTCCATATTTAATTATGGTACCTAAATGAGTTATGGAATTAAACCTTTCTCATGAACCACTCTGTCTATTGGTGAGAACCGATTCAACATCCGTTCAGTAGTTGTTGAGATTTTCACGTTCAGGCAGAGAGACTTACCAGGAAGGGATATATTTTTTCCATATTTAATGACGATACCACAATGAACAGCGGAAATAAAGCTTCCTCATGCACCACTCTCTCCATTGGAGAAAACCGATTCAACACCCGCTCAGTAGTTGTTGAGATTTTCACGTTCAGACAGATATACTTACAAGGAATGGATACCTTTTTTTTCCATATTTAATTATGGTACCTAAATGAGTTATGGAATTAAACCTTTCTCATGAACCACTCTGTCTATTGGTGAGAACCGATTCAACATTCGTTCAGTAGTTGTTGAGATTTTCACGTTCAGGCAGAGAGACTTACCAGGAAGGGATATATTTTTTCCATATTTAATGACGATACCACAATGAACAGCGGAAATAAAGCTTCCTCATGCACCACTCTCTCCATTGGAGAAAACCGATTCAACACCCGCTCAGTAGTTGTTGAGATTTTCACGTTCAGACAGATAGACTTACAAGGAATGGATATATTTTTTTCCATATTTAATGGTGATACCTAAATGAGTTATGGAATTAAACCTTTCTCATGAACCACTCTGTCTATTGGTGAGAACCGATTCAACATTCGTTCAGTAGTTGTTGAGATTTTCACGTTCAGGCAGAGAGACTTACCAGGAAGGGATATATTTTTTCCATATTTAATGACGATACCACAATGAACAGCGGAAATAAAGCTTCCTCATGCACCACTCTCTCCATTGGAGAAAACCGATTCAACACCCGCTCAGTAGTTGTTGAGATTTTCACGTTCAGACAGATATACTTACAAGGAATGGATACATTTTTTTCCATATTTAATTATGGTACCTAAATGAGTTATGGAATTAAACCTTTCTCATGAACCACTCTGTCTATTGGTGAGAACCGATTCAACATCCGTTCAGTAGTTGTTGAGATTTTCACGTTTAGGCAGAGAGACTTACCAGGAAGGGATATATTTTTTCCATATTTAATGACGATACCACAATGAACAGCGGAAATAAAGCTTCCTCATGCACCACTCTCTCCATTGGAGAAAACCGATTCAACACCCGCTCAGTAGTTGTTGAGATTTTCACGTTCAGACAGATATACTTACAAGGAATGGATACATTTTTTTCCATATTTAATTATGGTACCTAAATGAGTTATGGAATTAAACCTTTCTCATGAACCACTCTGTCTATTGGTGAGAACCGATTCAACATCCGTTCAGTAGTTGTTGAGATTTTCACGTTCAGGCAGAGAGACTTACCAGGAAGGGATATATTTTTTCCATATTTAATGACGATACCACAATGAACAGCGGAAATAAAGCTTCCTCATGCACCACTCTCTCCATTGGAGAAAACCGATTCAACACCCGCTCAGTAGTTGTTGAGATTTTCACGTTCAGACAGATATACTTACAAGGAATGGATACATTTTTTTCCATATTTAATGGTGATACCTAAATGAGTTATGGAATTAAACCTTTCTCATGAACCACTCTGTCTATTGGTGAGAACCGATTCAACATCCGTTCAGTAGTTGTTGAGATTTTCACTTTCAGGCAGAGAGACTTACCAGGAAGGGATATATTTTTTCCATATTTAATGACGATACCACAATGAACAGCGGAAATAAAGCTTCCTCATGCACCACTCTCTCCATTGGAGAAAACCGATTCAACACCCGCTCAGTAGTTGTTGAGATTTTCACGTTCAGACAGATATACTTACAAGGAATGGATACATTTTTTTCCATATTTAATTATGGTACCTAAATGAGTTATGGAATTAAACCTTTCTCATGAACCACTCTGTCTATTGGTGAGAACCGATTCAACATCCGTTCAGTAGTTGTTGAGATTTTCACGTTTAGGCAGAGAGACTTACCAGGAAGGGATATATTTTTTCCATATTTAATGACGATACCACAATGAACAGCGGAAATAAAGCTTCCTCATGCACCACTCTCTCCATTGGAGAAAACCGATTCAACACCCGCTCAGTAGTTGTTGAGATTTTCACGTTCAGACAGATATACTTACAAGGAATGGATACATTTTTTTCCATATTTAATTATGGTACCTAAATGAGTTATGGAATTAAACCTTTCTCATGAACCACTCTGTCTATTGGTGAGAACCGATTCAACATCCGTTCAGTAGTTGTTGAGATTTTCACGTTCAGGCAGAGAGACTTACCAGGAAGGGATATATTTTTTCCATATTTAATAACGATACCACAATGAACAGCGGAAATAAAGCTTCCTCATGCACCACTCTCTCCATTGGAGAAAACCGATTCAACACCCGCTCAGTAGTTGTTGAGATTTTCACGTTCAGACAGATAGACTTAGAAGGAATTGATATATTTTTTCCATATTTAATAATGATACCTAAATGAGTTATAGAATTAAACCTTTCTCATGAACCACTCTGTCTATTGGTGCGTTGTTGAGATTTTCACGTTCAGACAGATAGACTTACAAGGAATGGATATATTTTTTTTCCATATTTAATGGTGATACCTAAATGAGTTATGGAATAAAACCTTTCTCATGAACCACTCTGTCTATTGGTGAGAACCGATTCAACATCCGTTCAGTAGTTGTTGAGATTTTCACGTTCAGGCAGAGAGACTTACCAGGAAGGGATATATTTTTTCCATATTTAATGACGATACCACAATGAACAGCGGAAATAAAGCTTCCTCATGCACCACTCTCTCCATTGGAGAAAACCGATTCAACACCCGCTCAGTAGTTGTTGAGATTTTCACGTTCAGACAGATAGACTTACAAGGAATGGATATATTTTTTTCCATATTTAGTGGTGATACCTAAATGAGTTATGGAATTAAACCTTTCTCATGAACCACTCTGTCTATTGGTGAGAACCGATTCAACATCCGTTCAGTAGTTGTTGAGATTTTCACTTTCAGGCAGAGAGACTTACCAGAAGGGATATATTTTTTCCATATTTAATGACGATACCACAATGAACAGCGGAAATAAAGCTTCCTCATGCACCACTCTCTCCATTGGAGAAAACCGATTCAACACCCGCTCAGTAGTTGTTGAGATTTTCACGTTCAGACAGATATACTTACAAGGAATGGATACATTTTTTCCCATATTTAATTATGGTACCTAAATGAGTTATGGAATTAAACCTTTCTCATGAACCACTCTGTCTATTGGTGAGAACCGATTCAACATCCGTGCAGTAGTTGTTGAGATTTTCACGTTCAGGCAGAGAGACTTACCAGGAAGGGATATATTTTTTCCATATTTAATGACGATACCACAATGAACAGCGGAAATAAAGCTTCCTCATGCACCACTCTCTCCATTGGAGAAAACCGATTCAACACCCGCTCAGTAGTTGTTGAGATTTTCACGTTCAGACAGATAGACTTACAAGGAATTGATATATTTTTTCCATATTTAATAATGATACCTAAATGAGTTATAGAATTAAACCTTTCTCATGAACCACTCTGTCTATTGGTGCGTTGTTGAGATTTTCACGTTCAGACAGATAGACTTACAAGGAATGGATATATTTTTTTTCCATATTTAATGGTGAGTTATGGAATAAAACCTTTCTCATGAACCACTCTGTCTATTGGTGAGAACCGATTCAACATCCGTTCAGTAGTTGTTGAGATTTTCACTTTCAGGCAGAGAGACTTACCAGGAAGGGATATATTTTTTCCATATTTAATGACGATACCACAATGAACAGCGGAAATAAAGCTTCCTCATGCACCACTCTCTCCATTGGAGAAAACCGATTCAACACCCGCTCAGTAGTTGTTGAGATTTTCACGTTCAGACAGATATACTTACAAGGAATGGATTCATTTTTTTCCATATTTAATTATGGTACCTAAATGAGTTATGGAATTAAACCTTTCTCATGAACCACTCTGTCTATTGGTGAGAACCGATTCAACATCCGTTCAGTAGTTGTTGAGATTTTCACTTTCAGGCAGAGAGACTTACCAGGAAGGGATATATTTTTTCCATATTTAATGACGATACCACAATGAACAGCGGAAATAAAGCTTCCTCATGCACCACTCTCTCCATTGGAGAAAACCGATTCAACACCCGCTCAGTAGTTGTTGAGATTTTCACGTTCAGACAGATATACTTACAAGGAATGGATTCATTTTTTTCCATATTTAATTATGGTACCTAAATGAGTTATGGAATTAAACCTTTCTCATGAACCACTCTGTCTATTGGTGAGAACCGATTCAACATCCGTTCAGTAGTTGTTGAGATTTTCACTTTCAGGCAGAGAGACTTACCAGGAAGGGATATATTTTTTCCATATTTAATGACGATACCACAATGAACAGCGGAAATAAAGCTTCCTCATGCACCACTCTCTCCATTGGAGAAAACCGATTCAACACCCGCTCAGTAGTTGTTGAGATTTTCACGTTCAGACAGATATACTTACAAGGAATGGATTCATTTTGTTCCATATTTAATTATGGTACCTAAATGAGTTATGGAATTAAACCTTTCTCATGAACCACTCTGTCTATTGGTGAGAACCGATTCAACATCCGTTCAGTAGTTGTTGAGATTTTCACGTTCAGGCAGAGAGACTTACCAGGAAGGGATATATTTTTTCCATATTTAATGACGATACCACAATGAACAGCGGAAATAAAGCTTCCTCATGCACCACTCTCTCCATTGGAGAAAACCGATTCAACACCCGCTCAGTAGTTGTTGAGATTTTCACGTTCAGACAGATATACTTACAAGGAATGGATACATTTTTTTCCATATTTAATTATGGTACCTAAATGAGTTATGGAATTAAACCTTTCTCATGAACCACTCTGTCTATTGGTGAGAACCGATTCAACATCCGTTCAGTAGTTGTTGAGATTTTCACGTTCAGGCAGAGAGACTTACCAGGAAGGGATATATTTTTTCCATATTTAATGACGATACCACAATGAACAGCGGAAATAAAGCTTCTTCATGCACCACTCTCTCCATTGGAGAAAACCGATTCAACACCCGCTCAGTAGTTGTTGAGATTTTCACGTTCAGACAGATATACTTACAAGGAATGGATACATTTTTTTCCATATTTAATTATGGTACCTAAATGAGTTATGGAATTAAACCTTTCTCATGAACCACTCTGTCTATTGGTGAGAACCGATTAAACATCCGTTCAGTAGTTGTTGAGATTTTCACGTTTAGGCAGAGAGACTTACCAGGAAGGGATATATTTTTTCCATATTTAATGACGATACCACAATGAACAGCGGAAATAAAGCTTCCTCATGCACCACTCTCTCCATTGGAGAAAACCGATTCAACACCCGCTCAGTAGTTGTTGAGATTTTCACGTTCAGACAGATATACTTACAAGGAATGGATACATTTTTTTCCATATTTAATTATGGTACCTAAATGAGTTATGGAATTAAACCTTTCTCATGAACCACTCTGTCTATTGGTGAGAACCGATTCAACATCCGTTCAGTAGTTGTTGAGATTTTCACGTTCAGGCAGAGAGACTTACCAGGAAGGGATATATTTTTTCCATATTTAATGACGATACCACAATGAACAGCGGAAATAAAGCTTCCTCATGCACTACTCTCTCCATTGGAGAAAACCGATTCAACACCCGCTCAGTAGTTGTTGAGATTTTCACGTTCAGACAGATAGACTTACAAGGAATTGATATATTTTTTCCATATTTAATAATGATACCTAAATGAGTTATAGAATTAAACCTTTCTCATGAACCACTCTGTCTATTGGTGCGTTGTTGAGATTATCACGTTCAGACAGATAGACTTACAAGGAATGGATATATTTTTTTTCCATATTTAATGGTGATACCTAAATGAGTTATGAAATAAAACCTTTCTCATGAACCACTCTGTCTATTGGTGAGAACCGATTCAACATCCGTTCAGTAGTTGTTGAGATTTTCACTTTCAGGCAGAGAGACTTACCAGGAAGGGATATATTTTTTCCATATTTAATGACGATACCACAATGAACAGCGGAATTAAAGCTTCCTCATGCACCACTCTCTCCATTGGAGAAAACCGATTCAACACCCGCTCAGTAGTTGTTGAGATTTTCACGTTCAGACAGATATACTTACAAGGAATGGATACCTTTTTTTCCATATTTAATTATGGTACCTAAATGAGTTATGGAATTAAACCTTTCTCATGAACCACTCTGTCTATTGGTGAGTACCGATTCAACATCCGTTCAGTAGTTGTTGAGATTTTCACGTTCAGGCAGAGAGACTTACCAGGAAGGGATATATTTTTTCCATATTTAATGACGATACCACAATGAACAGCGGAAATAAAGCTTCCTCATGCACCACTCTCTCCATTGGAGAAAACCGATTCAACACCGCTCAGTAGTTGTTGAGATTTTCACGTTCAGACAGATATACTTACAAGGAATGGATACCTTTTTTTTCCATATTTAATTATGGTACCTAAATGAGTTATGGAATTAAACCTTTCTCATGAACCACTCTGTCTATTGGTGAGAACCGATTAAACATCCGTTCAGTAGTTGTTGAGATTTTCACGTTTAGGCAGAGAGACTTACCAGGAAGGGATATATTTTTTCCATATTTAATGACGATACCACAATGAACAGCGGAAATAAAGCTTCCTCATGCACCACTCTCTCCATTGGAGAAAACCGATTCAACACCCGCTCAGTAGTTGTTGAGATTTTCACGTTCAGACAGATATACTTACAAGGAATGGATACATTTTTTTCCATATTTAATTATGGTACCTAAATGAGTTATGGAATTAAACCTTTCTCATGAACCACTCTGTCTATTGGTGAGAACCGATTCAACATCCGTTCAGTAGTTGTTGAGATTTTCACGTTCAGGCAGAGAGACTTACCAGGAAGGGATATATTTTTTCCATATTTAATGACGATACCACAATGAACAGCGGAAATAAAGCTTCCTCATGCACTACTCTCTCCATTGGAGAAAACCGATTCAACACCCGCTCAGTAGTTGTTGAGATTTTCACGTTCAGACAGATAGACTTACAAGGAATTGATATATTTTTTCCATATTTAATAATGATACCTAAATGAGTTATAGAATTAAACCTTTCTCATGAACCACTCTGTCTATTGGTGCGTTGTTGAGATTTTCACGTTCAGACAGATAGACTTACAAGGAATGGATATATTTTTTTTCCATATTTAATGGTGATACCTAAATGAGTTATGAAATAAAACCTTTCTCATGAACCACTCTGTCTATTGGTGAGAACCGATTCAACATCCGTTCAGTAGTTGTTGAGATTTTCACTTTCAGGCAGAGAGACTTACCAGGAAGGGATATATTTTTTCCATATTTAATGACGATACCACAATGAACAGCGGAATTAAAGCTTCCTCATGCACCACTCTCTCCATTGGAGAAAACCGATTCAACACCCGCTCAGTAGTTGTTGAGATTTTCACGTTCAGACAGATATACTTACAAGGAATGGATACCTTTTTTTCCATATTTAATTATGGTACCTAAATGAGTTATGGAATTAAACCTTTCTCATGAACCACTCTGTCTATTGGTGAGAACCGATTCAACATCCGTTCAGTAGTTGTTGAGATTTTCACGTTCAGGCAGAGAGACTTACCAGGAAGGGATATATTTTTTCCATATTTAATGACGATACCACAATGAACAGCGGAAATAAAGCTTCCTCATGCACCACTCTCTCCATTGGAGAAAACCGATTCAACACCGCTCAGTAGTTGTTGAGATTTTCACGTTCAGACAGATATACTTACAAGGAATGGATACCTTTTTTTTCCATATTTAATTATGGTACCTAAATGAGTTATGGAATTAAACCTTTCTCATGAACCACTCTGTCTATTGGTGAGAACCGATTCAACATTCGTTCAGTAGTTGTTGAGATTTTCACGTTCAGGCAGAGAGACTTACCAGGAAGGGATATATTTTTTCCATATTTAATGACGATACCACAATGAACAGCGGAAATAAAGCTTCCTCATGCACCACTCTCTCCATTGGAGAAAACCGATTCAACACCCGCTCAGTAGTTGTTGAGATTTTCACGTTCAGACAGATAGACTTACAAGGAATGGATATATTTTTTTCCATATTTAATGGTGATACCTAAATGAGTTATGGAATTAAACCTTTCTCATGAACCACTCTGTCTATTGGTGAGAACCGATTCAACATCCGTTCAGTAGTTGTTGAGATTTTCACTTTCAGGCAGAGAGACTTACCAGGAAGGGATATATTTTTTCCATATTTAATGACGATACCACAATGAACAGCGGAAATAAAGCTTCCTCATGCACCACTCTCTCCATTGGAGAAAACCGGTTCAACACCCGCTCAGTAGTTGTTGAGATTTTCACGTTCAGACAGATATACTTACAAGGAATGGATACATTTTTTTCCATATTTAATTATGGTACCTAAATGAGTTATGGAATTAAACCTTTCTCATGAACCACTCTGTCTATTGGTGAGAACCGATTCAACATCCGTTCAGTAGTTGTTGAGATTTTCACGTTCAGGCAGAGAGACTTACCAGGAAGGGATATATTTTTTCCATATTTAATGACGATACCACAATGAACAGCTGAAATAAAGCTTCCTCATGCACCACTCTCTCCATTGGAGAAAACCGATTCAACACCCGCTCAGTAGTTGTTGAGATTTTCACGTTCAGACAGATAGACTTACAAGGAATTGATATATTTTTTCCATATTTAATAATGATACCTAAATGAGTTATAGAATTAAACCTTTCTCATGAACCACTCTGTCTATTGGTGCGTTGTTGAGATTTTCACGTTCAGACAGATAGACTTACAAGGAATGGATATATTTTTTTTCCATATTTAATGGTGATACCTAAATGAGTTATGGAATAAAACCTTTCTCATGAACCACTCTGTCTATTGGTGAGAACCGATTCAACATCCGTTCAGTAGTTGTTGAGATTTTCACGTTCAGGCAGAGAGACTTACCAGGAAGGGATATATTTTTTCCATATTTAATGACGATACCACAATGAACAGCGGAAATAAAGCTTCCTCATGCACCACTCTCTCCATTGGAGAAAACCGATTCAACACCCGCTCAGTAGTTGTTGAGATTTTCACGTTCAGACAGATAGACTTACAAGGAATGGATATATTTTTTTCCATATTTAATGGTGATACCTAAATGAGTTATGGAATTAAACCTTTCTCATGAACCACTCTGTCTATTGGTGAGAACCGATTCAACATCCGTTCAGTAGTTGTTGAGATTTTCACTTTCAGGCAGAGAGACTTACCAGGAAGGGATATATTTTTTCCATATTTAATGACGATACCACAATGAACAGCGGAAATAAAGCTTCCTCATGCACCACTCTCTCCATTGGAGAAAACCGATTCAACACCCGCTCAGTAGTTGTTGAGATTTTCACGTTCAGACAGATATACTTACAAGGAATGGATACATTTTTTTCCATATTTAATTATGGTACCTAAATGAGTTATGGAATTAAACCTTTCTCATGAACCACTCTGTCTATTGGTGAGAACCGATTCAACATCCGTGCAGTAGTTGTTGAGATTTTCACGTTCAGGCAGAGAGACTTACCAGGAAGGGATATATTTTTTCCATATTTAATGACGATACCACAATGAACAGCGGAAATAAAGCTTCCTCATGCACCACTCTCTCCATTGGAGAAAACCGATTCAACACCCGCTCAGTAGTTGTTGAGATTTTCACGTTCAGACAGATAGACTTACAAGGAATTGATATATTTTTTCCATATTTAATAATGATACCTAAATGAGTTATAGAATTAAACCTTTCTCATGAACCACTCTGTCTATTGGTGCGTTGTTGAGATTTTCACGTTCAGACAGATAGACTTACAAGGAATGGATATATTTTTTTTCCATATTTAATGGTGATACCTAAATGAGTTATGGAATAAAACCTTTCTCATGAACCACTCTGTCTATTGGTGAGAACCGATTCAACATCCGTTCAGTAGTTGTTGAGATTTTCACTTTCAGGCAGAGAGACTTACCAGGAAGGGATATATTTTTTCCATATTTAATGACGATACCACAATGAACAGCGGAAATAAAGCTTCCTCATGCACCACTCTCTCCATTGGAGAAAACCGATTCAACACCCGCTCAGTAGTTGTTGAGATTTTCACGTTCAGACAGATATACTTACAAGGAATGGATTCATTTTTTTCCATATTTAATTATGGTACCTAAATGAGTTATGGAATTAAACCTTTCTCATGAACCACTCTGTCTATTGGTGAGAACCGATTCAACATCCGTTCAGTAGTTGTTGAGATTTTCACTTTCAGGCAGAGAGACTTACCAGGAAGGGATATATTTTTTCCATATTTAATGACGATACCACAATGAACAGCGGAAATAAAGCTTCCTCATGCACCACTCTCTCCATTGGAGAAAACCGATTCAACACCCGCTCAGTAGTTGTTGAGATTTTCACGTTCAGACAGATATACTTACAAGGAATGGATACATTTTTTTCCATATTTAATTATGGTACCTAAATGAGTTATGGAATTAAACCTTTCTCATGAACCACTCTGTCTATTGGTGAGAACCGATTCAACATCCGTTCAGTAGTTGTTGAGATTTTCACGTTCAGGCAGAGAGACTTACCAGGAAGGGATATATTTTTTCCATATTTAATGACGATACCACAATGAACAGCGGAAATAAAGCTTCCTCATGCACCACTCTCTCCATTGGAGAAAACCGATTCAACACCCGCTCAGTAGTTGTTGAGATTTTCACGTTCAGACAGATAGACTTACAAGGAATGGATATATTTTTTTCCATATTTTTATGGTGATACCTAAATGAGTTATGGAATTAAACCTTTCTCATGAACCACTCTGTCTATTGGTGAGACCCGATTCAACATCCGTTCAGTAGTTGTTGAGATTTTCACGTTCAGGCGGAGAGACTTACCAGGAAGGGATATATTTTTTCCATATTTAATGACGATACCACAATGAACAGCGGAAATAAAGCTTCCTCATGCACCACTCTCTCCATTGGAGAAAACCGATTCAACACCCGCTCAGTAGTTGTTGAGATTTTCACGTTCAGACAGATATACTTACAAGGAATGGATACATTTTTTTCCATATTTAATTATGGTACCTAAATGAGTTATGGAATTAAACCTTTCTCATGAACCACTCTGTCTATTGGTGAGAACCGATTCAACATCCGTTCAGTAGTTGTTGAGATTTTCACGTTCAGGCAGAGAGACTTACCAGGAAGGGATATATTTTTTCCATATTTAATGACGATACCACAATGAACAGCGGAAATAAAGCTTCCTCATGCACCACTCTCTCCATTGGAGAAAACCGATTCAACACCCGCTCAATAGTTGTTGAGATTTTCACGTTCAGACAGATATACTTACAAGGAATGGATACATTTTTTTCCATATTTAATTATGGTACCTAAATGAGTTATGGAATTAAACCTTTCTCATGAACCACTCTGTCTATTGGTGAGAACCGATTCAACATCCGTTCAGTAGTTGTTGAGATTTTCACGTTCAGGCAGAGAGACTTACCAGGAAGGGATATATTTTTTCCATATTTAATGACGATACCACAATGAACAGCGGAAATAAAGCTTCCTCATGCACCACTCTCTCCATTGGAGAAAACCGATTCAACACCCGCTCAGTAGTTGTTGAGATTTTCACGTTCAGACAGATAGACTTACAAGGAATTGATATATTTTTTCCATATTTAATAATGATACCTAAATGAGTTATAGAATTAAACCTTTCTCATGAACCACTCTGTCTATTGGTGCTAACCGATTCAACATCCGTTCAGTAGCTGTTGAGATTTTCACGTTCAGACAGATAGACTTACAAGGAATGGATATATTTTTTTCCATATTTAATGGTGATACCTAAATGAGTTATTGAATTAAACCTTTCTCATGAACCACTCTGTCTATTGGTGAGAACCGATTCAACATCCGTTCAGTAGTTGTTGAGATTTTCTCGTTCAGGCAGAGAGACTTACCAGGAAGGGATATATTTTTTCCATATTTAATGACGATACCACAATGAACAGCGGAAATAAAGCTTCCTCATGCACCACTCCCTCCATTGGAGAAAACCGATTCAACACCCGCTCAGTAGTTGTTGAGATTTTCACGTTCAGACAGATATACTTACAAGGAATGGATACATTTTTTTCCATATTTAATTATGGTACCTAAATGAGTTATGGAATTAAACCTTTCTCATGAACCACTCTAGCTATTGGTGAGAACCGATTCAACATCCGTTCAGTAGTTGTTGAGATTTTCACGTTCAGGCAGAGAGACTTACCAGGAAGGGATATATTTTTTCCATATTTAATGACGATACCACAATGAACAGCGGAAATAAAGCTTCCTCATGCACCACTCTCTCCATTGGAGAAAACCGATTCAACACCCGCTCAGTAGTTGTTGAGATTTTCACGTTCAGACAGATAGACTTACAAGGAATTGATATATTTTTTCCATATTTAATAATGATACCTAAATGAGTTATAGAATTAAACCTTTCTCATGAACCACTCTGTCTATTGGTGCGAACCGATTCAACATCCGTTCAGTAGTTGTTGAGATTTTCACGTTCAGACAGATAGACTTACAAGGAATGGATATATTTTTTTCCATATTTAATGGTGATACCTAAATGAGTTATGGAATTAAACCTTTCTCATGAACCACTCTGTCTATTGGTGAGAACCGATTCAACATCCGTTCAGTAGTTGTTGAGATTTTCACGTTCAGGCAGAGAGACTTACCAGGAAGGGATATATTTTTGCCATATTTAATGACGATACCACAATGAACAGCGGAAATAAAGCTTCCTCATGCACCACTCTCTCCATTGGAGAAAACCGATTCAACACCCGCTCAGTAGTTGTTGAGATTTTCACGTTCAGACAGATATACTTACAAGGAATGGATATATTTTTTTCCATATTTAATGGTGATACCTAAATGAGTTATGGAATTAAACCTTTCTCATGAACCACTCTGTCTATTGGTGAGAACCGATTCAACATCCGTTCAGTAGTTGTTGAGATTTTCACGTTCAGGCGGAGAGACTTACCAGGAAGGGATATATTTTTTCCATATTTAATGACGATACCACAATGAACAGCGGAAATAAAGCTTCCTCATGCACCACTCTCTCCATTGGAGAAAACCGATTCAACACCCGCTCAGTAGTTGTTGAGATTTTCACGTTCAGACAGATATACTTACAAGGAATGGATACATTTTTTTCCATATTTAATTATGGTACCTAAATGAGTTATGGAATTAAACCTTTCTCATGAACCACTCTGTCTATTGGTGAGAACCGATTCAACATCCGTTCAGTAGTTGTTGAGATTTTCACGTTCAGGCAGAGAGACTTACCAGGAAGGGATATATTTTTTCCATATTTAATGACGATACCACAATGAACAGCGGAAATAAAGCTTCCTCATGCACCACTCTCTCCATTGGAGAAAACCGATTCAACACCCGCTCAATAGTTGTTGAGATTTTCACGTTCAGACAGATATACTTACAAGGAATGGATACATTTTTTTCCATATTTAATTATGGTACCTAAATGAGTTATGGAATTAAACCTTTCTCATGAACCACTCTGTCTATTGGTGAGAACCGATTCAACATCCGTTCAGTAGTTGTTGAGATTTTCACGTTCAGGCAGAGAGACTTACCAGGAAGGGATATATTTTTTCCATATTTAATGACGATACCACAATGAACAGCGGAAATAAAGCTTCCTCATGCACCACTCTCTCCATTGGAGAAAACCGATTCAACACCCGCTCAGTAGTTGTTGAGATTTTCACGTTCAGACAGATAGACTTACAAGGAATTGATATATTTTTTCCATATTTAATAATGATACCTAAATGAGTTATAGAATTAAACCTTTCTCATGAACCACTCTGTCTATTGGTGCTAACCGATTCAACATCCGTTCAGTAGCTGTTGAGATTTTCACGTTCAGACAGATAGACTTACAAGGAATGGATATATTTTTTTCCATATTTAATGGTGATACCTAAATGAGTTATTGAATTAAACCTTTCTCATGAACCACTCTGTCTATTGGTGAGAACCGATTCAACATCCGTTCAGTAGTTGTTGAGATTTTCTCGTTCAGGCAGAGAGACTTACCAGGAAGGGATATATTTTTTCCATATTTAATGACGATACCACAATGAACAGCGGAAATAAAGCTTCCTCATGCACCACTCCCTCCATTGGAGAAAACCGATTCAACACCCGCTCAGTAGTTGTTGAGATTTTCACGTTCAGACAGATATACTTACAAGGAATGGATACATTTTTTTCCATATTTAATTATGGTACCTAAATGAGTTATGGAATTAAGCCTTTCTCATGAACCACTCTAGCTATTGGTGAGAACCGATTCAACATCCGTTCAGTAGTTGTTGAGATTTTCACGTTCAGGCAGAGAGACTTACCAGGAAGGGATATATTTTTTCCATATTTAATGACGATACCACAATGAACAGCGGAAATAAAGCTTCCTCATGCACCACTCTCTCCATTGGAGAAAACCGATTCAACACCCGCTCAGTAGTTGTTGAGATTTTCACGTTCAGACAGATAGACTTACAAGGAATTGATATATTTTTTCCATATTTAATAATGATACCTAAATGAGTTATAGAATTAAACCTTTCTCATGAACCACTCTGTCTATTGGTGCGAACCGATTCAACATCCGTTCAGTAGTTGTTGAGATTTTCACGTTCAGACAGATAGACTTACAAGGAATGGATATATTTTTTTCCATATTTAATGGTGATACCTAAATGAGTTATGGAATTAAACCTTTCTCATGAACCACTCTGTCTATTGGTGAGAACCGATTCAACATCCGTTCAGTAGTTGTTGAGATTTTCACGTTCAGGCAGAGAGACTTACCAGGAAGGGATATATTTTTGCCATATTTAATGACGATACCACAATGAACAGCGGAAATAAAGCTTCCTCATGCACCACTCTCTCCATTGGAGAAAACCGATTCAACACCCGCTCAGTAGTTGTTGAGATTTTCACGTTCAGACAGATATACTTACAAGGAATGGATATATTTTTTTCCATATTTAATGGTGATACCTAAATGAGTTATGGAATTAAACCTTTCTCATGAACCACTCTGTCTATTGGTGAGAACCGATTCAACATCCGTTCAGTAGTTGTTGAGATTTTCACGTTCAGGCAGAGAGACTTACCAGGAAGGGATATATTTTTTCCATATTTAATGACGATACCACAATGAACAGCGGAAATAAAGCTTCCTCATGCACCACTCTCTCCATTGGAGAAAACCGATTCAACACCCGCTCAGTAGTTGTTGAGATTTTCACGTTCAGACAGATAGACTTACAAGGAATGGATATATTTTTTTCCATATTTAATGGTGATACCTAAATGAGTTATGGAATTAAACCTTTCTCATGAACCACTCTGTCTATTGGTGAGAACCGATTCAACATCCGTTCAGTAGTTGTTGAGATTTTCACGTTCAGGCAGAGAGACTTACCAGAAAGGGATATATTTTTTCCATATTTAATGACGATACCACAATGAACAGCGGAAATAAAGCTTCCTCATGCACCACTCTCTCCATTGGAGAAAACCGATTCAACACCCGCTCAGTAGTTGTTGAGATTTTCACGTTCAGACAGATATACTTACAAGGAATGGATACATTTTTTTCCATATTTAATTATGGTACCTAAATGAGTTATGGAATTAAACCTTTCTCATGAACCACTCTGTCTATTGGTGAGAACCGATTCAACATCCGTTCAGTAGTTGTTGAGATTTTCACGTTCAGGCAGAGAGACTTACCAGGAAGGGATATATTTTTTCCATATTTAATGACGATACCACAATGAACAGCGGAAATAAAGCTTCCTCATGCACCACTCTCTCCATTGGAGAAAACCGATTCAACACCCGCTCAGTAGTTGTTGAGATTTTCACGTTCAGACAGATATACTTACAAGGAATGGATACATTTTTTTCCATATTTAATTATGGTACCTAAATGAGTTATGGAGTTAAACCTTTCTCATGAACCACTCTGTCTATTGGTGAGAACCGATTCAACATCCGTTCAGTAGTTGTTGAGATTTTCACGTTCAGGCAGAGAGACTTACCAGGAAGGGATATATTTTTTCCATATTTAATGACGATACCACAATGAACAGCGGAAATAAAGCTTCCTCATGCACCACTCTCTCCATTGGAGAAAACCGATTCAACACCCGCTCAGTAGTTGTTGAGATTTTCACGTTCAGACAGATATACTTACAAGGAATGGATACATTTTTTTCCATATTTAATTATGGTACCTAAATGAGTTATGGAATTAAACCTTTCTCATGAACCACTCTGTCTATTGGTGACAACCGATTCAACATCCGCTCAGTAGTTGTTGAGATTTTCACGTTCAGGCAGAGAGACTTACCAGGAAGGGATATATTTTTTCCATATTTAATGACGATACCACAATGAACAGCGGAAATAAAGCTTCCTCATGCACCACTCTCTCCATTGGAGAAAACCGATTCAACACCCGCTCAGTAGTTGTTGAGATTTTCACGTTCAGACAGATAGACTTACAAGGAATTGATATTTTTTTTCCATATTTAATGGTGATACCTAAATGAGTTATGGAATTAAACCTTTCTCATGAACCACTCTGTCTATTGGTGAGAACCGATTCAACATCCGTTCAGTAGTTGTTGAGATTTTCACGTTCAGGCAGAGAGACTTACCAGGAAGGGATATATTTTTTCCATATTTAATGACGATACCACAATGAACAGCGGAAATAAAGCTTCCTCATGCACCACTCTCTCCATTGGAGAAAACCGATTCAACACCCGCTCAGTAGTTGTTGAGATTTTCACGTTCAGACAGATAGACTTACAAGGAATTGATATATTTTTTCCATATTTAATAATGATACCTAAATGAGTTATAGAATTAAACCTTTCTCATGAACCACTCTGTCTATTGGTGCTAACCGATTCAACATCCGTTCAGTAGCTGTTGAGATTTTCACGTTCAGACAGATAGACTTACAAGGAATGGATATATTTTTTTCCATATTTAATGGTGATACCTAAATGAGTTATTGAATTAAACCTTTCTCATGAACCACTCTGTCTATTGGTGAGAACCGATTCAACATCCGTTCAGTAGTTGTTGAGATTTTCTCGTTCAGGCAGAGAGACTTACCAGGAAGGGATATATTTTTTCCATATTTAATGACGATACCACAATGAACAGCGGAAATAAAGCTTCCTCATGCACCACTCCCTCCATTGGAGAAAACCGATTCAACACCCGTTCAGTAGTTGTTGAGATTTTCACGTTCAGACAGATATACTTACAAGGAATGGATACATTTTTTTCCATATTTAATTATGGTACCTAAATGAGTTATGGAATTAAACCTTTCTCATGAACCACTCTAGCTATTGGTGAGAACCGATTCAACATCCGTTCAGTAGTTGTTGAGATTTTCACGTTCAGGCAGAGAGACTTACCAGGAAGGGATATATTTTTTCCATATTTAATGACGATACCACAATGAACAGCGGAAATAAAGCTTCCTCATGCACCACTCTCTCCATTGGAGAAAACCGATTCAACACCCGCTCAGTAGGTGTTGAGATTTTCACGTTCAGACAGATAGACTTACAAGGAATTGATATATTTTTTCCATATTTAATAATGATACCTAAATGAGTTATAGAATTAAACCTTTCTCATGAACCACTCTGTCTATTGGTGCGAACCGATTCAACATCCGTTCAGTAGTTGTTGAGATTTTCACGTTCAGACAGATAGACTTACAAGGAATGGATATATTTTTTTCCATATTTAATGGTGATACCTAAATGAGTTATGGAATTAAACCTTTCTCATGAACCACTCTGTCTATTGGTGAGAACCGATTCAACATCCGTTCAGTAGTTGTTGAGATTTTCACGTTCAGGCAGAGAGACTTACCAGGAAGGGATATATTTTTGCCATATTTAATGACGATACCACAATGAACAGCGGAAATAAAGCTTCCTCATGCACCACTCTCTCCATTGGAGAAAACCGATTCAACACCCGCTCAGTAGTTGTTGAGATTTTCACGTTCAGACAGATATACTTACAAGGAATGGATATATTTTTTTCCATATTTAATGGTGATACCTAAATAAGTTATGGAATTAAACCTTTCTCATGAACCACTCTGTCTATTGGTGAGAACCGATTCAACATCCGTTCAGTAGTTGTTGAGATTTTCACGTTCAGGCAGAGAGACTTACCAGGAAGGGATATATTTTTTCCATATTTAATGACGATACCACAATGAACAGCGGAAATAAAGCTTCCTCATGCACCACTCTCTCCATTGGAGAAAACCGATTCAACACCCGCTCAGTAGTTGTTGAGATTTTCACGTTCAGACAGATAGACTTACAAGGAATGGATATATTTTTTTCCATATTTAATGGTGATACCTAAATGAGTTATGGAATTAAACCTTTCTCATGAACCACTCTGTCTATTGGTGAGAACCGATTCAACATCCGTTCAGTAGTTGTTGAGATTTTCACGTTCAGGCAGAGAGACTTACCAGAAAGGGATATATTTTTTCCATATTTAATGACGATACCACAATGAACAGCGGAAATAAAGCTTCCTCATGCACCACTCTCTCCATTGGAGAAAACCGATTCAACACCCGCTCAGTAGTTGTTGAGATTTTCACGTTCAGACAGATATACTTACAAGGAATGGATACATTTTTTTCCATATTTAATTATGGTACCTAAATGAGTTATGGAATTAAACCTTTCTCATGAACCACTCTGTCTATTGGTGAGAACCGATTCAACATCCGTTCAGTAGTTGTTGAGATTTTCACGTTCAGGCAGAGAGACTTACCAGGAAGGGATATATTTTTTCCATATTTAATGACGATACCACAATGAACAGCGGAAATAAAGCTTCCTCATGCACCACTCTCTCCATTGGAGAAAACCGATTCAACACCCGCTCAGTAGTTGTTGAGATTTTCACGTTCAGACAGATATACTTACAAGGAATGGATACATTTTTTTCCATATTTAATTATGGTACCTAAATGAGTTATGGAGTTAAACCTTTCTCATGAACCACTCTGTCTATTGGTGAGAACCGATTCAACATCCGTTCAGTAGTTGTTGAGATTTTCACGTTCAGGCAGAGAGACTTACCAGGAAGGGATATATTTTTTCCATATTTAATGACGATACCACAATGAACAGCGGAAATAAAGCTTCCTCATGCACCACTCTCTCCATTGGAGAAAACCGATTCAACACCCGCTCAGTAGTTGTTGAGATTTTCACGTTCAGACAGATATACTTACAAGGAATGGATACATTTTTTTCCATATTTAATTATGGTACCTAAATGAGTTATGGAATTAAACCTTTCTCATGAACCACTCTGTCTATTGGTGACAACCGATTCAACATCCGCTCAGTAGTTGTTGAGATTTTCACGTTCAGGCAGAGAGACTTACCAGGAAGGGATATATTTTTTCCATATTTAATGACGATACCACAATGAACAGCGGAAATAAAGCTTCCTCATGCACCACTCTCTCCATTGGAGAAAACCGATTCAACACCCGCTCAGTAGTTGTTGAGATTTTCACGTTCAGACAGATAGACTTACAAGGAATTGATATTTTTTTTCCATATTTAATGGTGATACCTAAATGAGTTATGGAATTAAACCTTTCTCATGAACCACTCTGTCTATTGGTGAGAACCGATTCAACATCCGTTCAGTAGTTGTTGAGATTTTCACGTTCAGGCAGAGAGACTTACCAGGAAGGGATATATTTTTTCCATATTTAATGACGATACCACAATGAACAGCGGAAATAAAGCTTCCTCATGCACCACTCTCTCCATTGGAGAAAACCGATTCAACACCCGCTCAGTAGTTGTTGAGATTTTCACGTTCAGACAGATATACTTACAAGGAATGGATACATTTTTTTCCATATTTAATTATGGTACCTAAATGAGTTATGGAATTAAACCTTTCTCATGAACCACTCTGTCTATTGGTGACAACCGATTCAACATCCGCTCAGTAGTTGTTGAGATTTTCACGTTCAGGCAGAGAGACTTACCAGGAAGGGATATATTTTTTCCATATTTAATGACGATACCACAATGAACAGCGGAAATAAAGCTTCCTCATGCACCACTCTCTCCATTGGAGAAAACCGATTCAACCCCCGCTCAGTAGTTGTTGAGATTTTCACGTTCAGACAGATATACTTACAAGGAATGGATACATTTTTTGCCATATTTAATTATGGTACAACATGAGTTATGGAATTAAACCTTTCTCATGAACCACTCTGTCTATTGGTGAGAACCGATTCAACATCCGTTCAGTAGTTGTTGAGATTTGCACGTTCAGGCAGAGAGACTTACCAGGAAGGGATATATTTTTTCCATATTTAATGACGATACCACAATGAACAGCGGAAATAAAGCTTCCTCATGCACCACTCTCGCCATTGGAGAAAACCGATTCAACACCCGCTCAGTAGTTGTTGAGATTTTCACGTTCAGACAGATATACTTACAAGGAATGGATACATTTTTTTCCATATTTAATTATGGTACCTAAATGAGTTATGGAATTAAAACTTTCTCATGAACCACTCTGTCTATTGGTGAGAACCGATTCAACATCCGTTCAGTAGTTGTTGAGATTTTCACGTTCAGGCAGAGAGACTTACCAGGAAGGGATATATTTTTTCCATATTTAATGACGATACCACAATGAACAGCGGAAATAAAGCTTCCTCATGCACCACTCTCTCCATTGGAGAAAACCGATTCAACACCCGCTCAGTAGTTGTTGAGATTTTCACGTTCAGACAGATATACTTACAAGGAATGGATACATTTTTTTCCATATTTAATTATGGTACCTAAATGAGTTATGGAATTAAACCTTTCTCATGAACCACTCTGTCTATTGGTGAGAACCGATTCAACATCCGTTCAGTAGTTGTTGAGATTTTCACGTTCAGGCAGAGAGACTTACCAGGAAGGGATATATTTTTTCCATATTTAATGACGATACCACAATGAACAGCGGAAATAAAGCTTCCTCATGCACCACTCTCTCCATTGGAGAAAACCGATTCAACACCCGCTCAGTAGTTGTAGAGATTTTCACGTTCAGACAGATATACTTACAAGGAATGGATACATTTTTTTCCATATTTAATTATGGTACCTAAATGAGTTATGGAATTAAACCTTTCTCATGAACCACTCTGTCTATTGGTGAGAACCGATTCAACATCCGTTCAGTAGTTGTTGAGATTTTCACGTTCAGGCAGAGAGACTTACCAGGAAGGGATATATTTTTTCCATATTTAATGACGATACCACAATGAACAGCGGAAATAAAGCTTCCTCATGCACCACTCTCTCCATTGGAGAAAACCGATTCAACACCCGCTCAGTAGTTGTTGAGATTTTCACGTTCAGACAGATATACTTACAAGGAATGGATACATTTTTTTCCATATTTAATTATGGTACCTAAATGAGTTATGGAATTAAACCTTTCTCATGAACCACTCTGTCTATTGGTGAGAACCGATTCAACATCCCTTCAGTAGTTGTTGAGATTTTCACGTTCAGGCAGAGAGACTTACCAGGAAGGGATATATTTTTTCCATATTTAATGACGATACCACAATGAACAGCGGAAATATAGCTTCCTCATGCACCACTCTCTCCATTGGAGAAAACCGATTCAACACCCGCTCAGTAGTTGTTGAGATTTTCACGTTCAGACAGATATACTTACAAGGAATGGATACATTTTTTTCCATATTTAATTATGGTACCTAAATGAGTTATGGAATTAAACCTTTCTCATGAACCACTCTGTCTATTGGTGAGAACCGATTCAACATCCGTTCAGTAGTTGTTGAGATTTTCACGTTCAGGCAGAGAGACTTACCAGGAAGGGATATATTTTTTCCATATTTAATGACGATACCACAATGAACAGCGGAAATAAAGCTTCCTCATGCACCACTCTCTCCATTGGAGAAAACCGATTCAACACCCGCTCAGTAGTTGTTGAGATTTTCACGTTCAGACAGATATACTTACAAGGAATGGATACATTTTTTTCCATATTTAATTATGGTACCTAAATGAGTTATGGAATTAAACCTTTCTCATGAACCACTCTGTCTATTGGTGAGAACCGATTCAACATCCGTTCAGTAGTTGTTGAGATTTTCACGTTCAGGCAGAGAGACTTACCAGGAAGGGATATATTTTTTCCATATTTAATGACGATACCACAATGAACAGCGGAAATAAAGCTTCCTCATGCACCACTCTCTCCATTGGAGAAAACCGATTCAACACCCGCTCAGTAGTTGTTGAGATTTTCACGTTCAGACAGATAGACTTACAAGGAATTGATATTTTTTTTCCATATTTAATGGTGATACCTAAATGAGTTATGGAATTAAACCTTTCTCATGAACCACTCTGTCTATTGGTGAGAACCGATTCAACATCCGTTCAGTAGTTGTTGAGATTTTCACGTTCAGGCAGAGAGACTTACCAGGAAGGGATATATTTTTTCCATATTTAATGACGATACCACAATGAACAGCGGAAATAAAGCTTCCTCATGCACCACTCTCTCCATTGGAGAAAACCGATTCAACACCCGCTCAGTAGTTGTTGAGATTTTCACGTTCAGACAGATATACTTACAAGGAATGGATACATTTTTTTCCATATTTAATTATGGTACCTAAATGAGTTATGGAATTAAACCTTTCTCATGAACCACTCTGTCTATTGGTGACAACCGATTCAACATCCGCTCAGTAGTTGTTGAGATTTTCACGTTCAGGCAGAGAGACTTACCAGGAAGGGATATATTTTTTCCATATTTAATGACGATACCACAATGAACAGCGGAAATAAAGCTTCCTCATGCACCACTCTCTCCATTGGAGAAAACCGATTCAACCCCCGCTCAGTAGTTGTTGAGATTTTCACGTTCAGACAGATATACTTACAAGGAATGGATACATTTTTTGCCATATTTAATTATGGTACAACATGAGTTATGGAATTAAACCTTTCTCATGAACCACTCTGTCTATTGGTGAGAACCGATTCAACATCCGTTCAGTAGTTGTTGAGATTTGCACGTTCAGGCAGAGAGACTTACCAGGAAGGGATATATTTTTTCCATATTTAATGACGATACCACAATGAACAGCGGAAATAAAGCTTCCTCATGCACCACTCTCGCCATTGGAGAAAACCGATTCAACACCCGCTCAGTAGTTGTTGAGATTTTCACGTTCAGACAGATATACTTACAAGGAATGGATACATTTTTTTCCATATTTAATTATGGTACCTAAATGAGTTATGGAATTAAAACTTTCTCATGAACCACTCTGTCTATTGGTGAGAACCGATTCAACATCCGTTCAGTAGTTGTTGAGATTTTCACGTTCAGGCAGAGAGACTTACCAGGAAGGGATATATTTTTTCCATATTTAATGACGATACCACAATGAACAGCGGAAATAAAGCTTCCTCATGCACCACTCTCTCCATTGGAGAAAACCGATTCAACACCCGCTCAGTAGTTGTTGAGATTTTCACGTTCAGACAGATATACTTACAAGGAATGGATACATTTTTTTCCATATTTAATTATGGTACCTAAATGAGTTATGGAATTAAACCTTTCTCATGAACCACTCTGTCTATTGGTGAGAACCGATTCAACATCCCTTCAGTAGTTGTTGAGATTTTCACGTTCAGGCAGAGAGACTTACCAGGAAGGGATATATTTTTTCCATATTTAATGACGATACCACAATGAACAGCGGAAATATAGCTTCCTCATGCACCACTCTCTCCATTGGAGAAAACCGATTCAACACCCGCTCAGTAGTTGTTGAGATTTTCACGTTCAGACAGATATACTTACAAGGAATGGATACATTTTTTTCCATATTTAATTATGGTACCTAAATGAGTTATGGAATTAAACCTTTCTCATGAACCACTCTGTCTATTGGTGAGAACCGATTCAACATCCGTTCAGTAGTTGTTGAGATTTTCACGTTCAGGCAGAGAGACTTACCAGGAAGGGATATATTTTTTCCATATTTAATGACGATACCACAATGAACAGCGGAAATAAAGCTTCCTCATGCACCACTCTCTCCATTGGAGAAAACCGATTCAACACCCGCTCAGTAGTTGTTGAGATTTTCACGTTCAGACAGATAGACTTACAAGGAATTGATATATTTTTTCCATATTTAATAATGATACCTAAATGAGTTATAGAATTAAACCTTTCTCTTGAACCACTCTGTCTATTGGTGCGAACCGATTCAACATCCGTTCAGTAGTTGTTGAGATTTTCACGTTCAGACAGATAGACCTACAAGGAATGGATATATTTTTTTCCATATTTAATTATGGTACCTAAATGAGTTATGGAATTAAACCTTTCTCATGAACCACTCTGTCTATTGGTGAGAACCGATTCAACATCCGTTCAGTAGTTGTTGAGATTTTCACGTTCAGGCAGAGAGACTTACCAGGAAGGGATATATTTTTTCCATATTTAATGACGATACCACAATGAACAGCGGAAATAAAGCTTCCTCATGCACCACTCTCTCCATTGGAGAAAACCGATTCAACACCCGCTCAGTAGTTGTTGAGATTTTCACGTTCAGACAGATAGACTTACAAGGAATTGATATATTTTTTCCATATTTAATAATGATACCTAAATGAGTTATAGAATTAAACCTGTCTCATGAACCACTCTGTCTATTGGTGCGAACCGATTCAACATCCGTTCAGTATTTGTTGAGATTTTCACGTTCAGGCAGAGAGACTTACCAGGAAGGGATATATTTTTTCCATATTTAATGACGATACCACAATGAACAGCGGAAATAACGCTTCCTCATGCACCACTCTCTCCATTGGAGAAAACCGATTCAACACCCGTTCAGTAGTTGTTGAGATTTTCACGTTCAGACAGATAGACTTACAAGGAATGGATATATTTTTTTCCATATTTAATGGTGATACCTAAATGAGTTATAGAATTAAACCTTTCTCATGAACCACTCTGTCTATTGGTGCGAACCGATTCAACATCCGTTCAGTAGTTGTTGAGATTTTCACGTTCAGACAGATAGACTTACAAGGAATGGATATATTTTTTTCCATATTTAATGGTGATACCTAAATGAGTTATAGAATTAAACCTTTCTCATGAACCACTCTGTCTATTGGTGCGAACCGATTCAACATCCGTTCAGTAGTTGTTGAGATTTTCACGTTCAGACAGATAGACTCACAAGGAATGGATATATTTTTTTCCATATTTAATGGTGATACCTAAATGAGTTATGGAATTAAACCTTTCTCATGAACCACTCTGTCTATTGGTGAGAACCGATTCAACATCCGTTCAGTAGTTGTTGAGATTTTCACGTTCAGGCAGAGAGACTTACCAGGAAGGGATATATTTTTTCCATATTTAATGACGATACCACAATGAACAGCGGAAATAAAGCTTCCTCATGCACCACTCTCTCCATTGGAGAAAACCGATTCAACACCCGCTCAGTAGTTGTTGAGATTTTCACGTTCAGACAGATATACTTACAAGGAATGGATACATTTTTTTCCATATTTAATTATGGTACCTAAATGAGTTATGGAATTAAACCTTTCTCATGCACCACTCTGTCTATTGGTGAGAACCGATTCAACATCCGTTCAGTAGTTGTTGAGATTTTCACGTTCAGGCAGAGAGACTTACCAGGAAGGGATACATTTTTTCCATATTTAATGACGATACCACAATGAACAGCGGAAATAAAGCTTCCTCATGCACCACTCTCTCCATTGGAGAAAACCGATTCAACACCCGCTCAGTAGTTGTTGAGATTTTCACGTTCAGACAGATATACTTACAAGGAATGGATACATTTTTTTCCATATTTAATTATGGTACCTAAATGAGTTATGGAATTAAACCTTTCTCATGAACCACTCTGTCTATTGGTGAGAACCGATTCAACATCCGTTCAGTAGTTGTTGAGATTTTCACGTTCAGGCAGAGAGACTTACCAGGAAGGGATATATTTTTTCCATATTTAATGACGATACCACAATGAACAGCGGAAATAAAGCTTCCTCATGCACCACTCTCTCCATTGGAGAAAACCGATTCAACACCCGCTCAGTAGTTGTTGAGATTTTCACGTTCAGACAGATAGACTTACAAGGAATTGATATATTTTTTCCATATTTAATAATGATACCTAAATGAGTTATAGAATTAAACCTTTCTCATGAACCACTCTGTCTATTGGTGCGAACCGATTCAACATCCGTTCAGTAGTTGTTGAGATGTTCACGTTCAGGCAGAGAGACTTACCAGGAAGGGATATATTTTTTCCATATTTAATGACGATACCACAATGAACAGCGGAAATAAAGCTTCCTCATGCACCACTCTCTCCATTGGAGAAAACCGATTCAACACCCGCTCAGTAGTTGTTGAGATTTTCACGTTCAGACAGATATACTTACAAGGAATGGATATATTTTTTTCCATATTTAATTATGGTACCTAAATGAGTTATGGAATTAAACCTTTCTCATGAACCACTCTGTCTATTGGTGAGAACCGATTCAACATCCGTTCAGTAGTTGTTGAGATTTTCACGTTCAGGCAGAGAGACTTACCAGGAAGGGATATATTTTTTCTATATTTAATGACGATACCACAATGAACAGCGGAAATAAAGCTTCCTCATGCACCACTCTCTCCATTGGAGAAAACCGATTCAACACCCGCTCAGTAGTTGTTGAGATTTTCACGTTCAGACAGATAGACTTACAAGGAATTGATATATTTTTTCCATATTTAATAATGATACCTAAATGAGTTATAGAATTAAACCTTTCTCATGAACCACTCTGTCTATTGGTGCGAACCGATTCAACATCCGTTCAGTAGTTGTTGAGATTTTCACGTTCAGACAGATAGACTTACAAGGAATGGATATATTTTTTTCCATATTTAATGGTGAACCACTCTGTCTATTGGTGCGAACCGATTCAACATCCGTTCAGTAGTTGTTGAGATTTTCACGTTCAGACAGATAGACTTACAAGGAATTGATATATTTTTTCCATATTTAATAATGATACCTAAATGAGTTATAGAATTAAACCTTTCTCATGAACCACTCTGTCTATTGGTGCGAACCGATTCAACATCCGTTCAGTAGTTGTTGAGATTTTCACGTTCAGACAGATAGACTTACAAGGAATGGATATATTTTTTTCCATATTTAATGGTGATACCTAAATGAGGTATGGAATTAAACCTTTCTCATGAACCACTCTGTCTATTGGTGAGAACCGATTCAACATCCGTTCAGTAGTTGTTGAGATTTTCACGTTCAGGCAGAGAGACTTACCAGGAAGGGATATATTTTTTCCATATTTAATGACGATACCACAATGAACAGCGGAAATAAAGCTTCCTCATGCACCACTCTCTCCATTGGAGAAAACCGATTCAACACCCGCTCAGTAGTTGTTGAGATTTTCACGTTCAGACAGATATACTTACAAGGAATGGATACATTTTTTTCCATATTTAATTATGGTACCTAAATGAGTTATGGAATTAAACCTTTCTCATGAACCACTCTGTCTATTGGTGAGAACCGATTCAACATCCGTTCAGTAGTTGTTGAGATTTTCACGTTCAGGCAGAGAGACTTACCAGGAAGGGATATATTTTTTCCATATTTAATGACGATACCACAATGAACAGCGGAAATAAAGCTTCCTCATGCACCACTCTCTCCATTGGAGAAAACCGATTCAACACCCGCTCAGTAGTTGTTGAGATTTTCACGTTCAGACAGATAGACTTACAAGGAATTGATATATTTTTTCCATATTTAATAATGATACCTAAATGAGTTATAGAATTAAACCTTTCTCTTGAACCACTCTGTCTATTGGTGCGAACCGATTCAACATCCGTTCAGTAGTTGTTGAGATTTTCACGTTCAGACAGATAGACTTACAAGGAATGGATATATTTTTTTCCATATTTAATGGTGATACCTAAATGAGTTATGGAATTAAACCTTTCTCATGAACCACTCTGTCTATTGGTGAGAACCGATTCAACATCCGTTCAGTAGTTGTTGAGATTTTCACGTTCAGGCAGAGAGACTTACCAGGAAGGGATATATTTTTTCCATATTTAATGACGATACCACAATGAACAGCGGAAATAAAGCTTCCTCATGCACCACTCTCTCCATTGGAGAAAACCGATTCAACACCCGCTCAGTAGCTGTTGAGATTTTCACGTTCAGACAGATATACTTACAAGGAATGGATACATTTTCACAGCGGAAATAAAGCTTCCTCATGCACCACTCTCTCCATTGGAGAAAACCGATTCAACACCCGCTCAGTAGTTGTTGAGATTTTCACGTTCAGACAGATAGACTTACAAGGAATTGATATATTTTTTCCATATTTAATAATGATACCTAAATGAGTTATAGAATTAAACCTGTCTCATGAACCACTCTGTCTATTGGTGCGAACCGATTCAACATCCGTTCAGTATTTGTTGAGATTTTCACGTTCAGGCAGAGAGACTTACCAGGAAGGGATATATTTTTTCCATATTTAATGACGATACCACAATGAACAGCGGAAATAAAGCTTCCTCATGCACCACTCTCTCCATTGGAGAAAACCGATTCAACACCCGCTCAGTAGTTGTTGAGATTTTCACGTTCAGACAGATAGACTTACAAGGAATTGATATATTTTTTCCATATTTAATAATGATACCTAAATGAGTTATAGAATTAAACCTTTCTCATGAACCACTCTGTCTATTGGTGCGAACCGATTCAACATCCGTTCAGTAGTTGTTGAGATTTTCACGTTCAGACAGATATATTTACAAGGAATGGATACATTTTTTTCCATATTTAATTATGGTACCTAAATGAGTTATGGAATTAAACCTTTCTCATGAACCACTCTGTCTATTGGTGAGAACCGATTCAACATCCGTTCAGTAGTTGTTGAGATTTTCACGTTCAGGCAGAGAGACTTACCAGGAAGGGATATATTTTTTCCATATTTAATGACGATACCACAATGAACAGCGGAAATAAAGCTTCCTCATGCACCACTCTCTCCATTGGAGAAAACCGATTCAACACCCGCTCAGTAGTTGTTGAGATTTTCACGTTCAGACAGATAGACTTACAAGGAATTGATATATTTTTTCCATATTTAATAATGATACCTAAATGAGTTATAGAATTAAACCTTTCTCATGAACCACTCTGTCTATTGGTGCGAACCGATTCAACACCCGCTCAGTAGTTGTTGAGATTTTCACGTTCAGACAGATAGACTTACAAGGAATTGATATATTTTTTCCATATTTAATAATGATACCTAAATGAGTTATAGAATTAAACCTTTCTCATGAACCACTCTGTCTATTGGTGCGAACCGATTCAACATCCGTTCAGTAGTTGTTGAGATTTTCACGTTCAGACAGATAGACTTACAAGGAATGGATACATTTTTTTCCATATTTAATTATGGTACCTAAATGAGTTATGGAATTAAACCTTTCTCATGAACCACTCTGTCTATTGGTGAGAACCGATTCAACATCCGTTCAGTAGTTGTTGAGATTTTCACGTTCAGGCAGAGAGACTTACCCGGAAGGGATATATTTTTTCCATATTTAATGACGATACCACAATGAACAGCGGAAATAAAGCTTCCTCATGCACCACTCTCTCCATTGGAGAAAACCGATTCAACACCCGCTCAGTAGTTATTGAGATTTTCACGTTCAGACAGATATACTTACAAGGAATGGATACATTTTTTTCCATATTTAATTATGGTACCTAAATGAGTTATGGAATTAAACCTTTCTCATGAACCACTCTGTCTATTGGTGAGAACCGATTCAACATCCGTTCAGTAGTTGTTGAGATTTTCACGTTCAGGCAGAGAGACTTACCAGGAAGGGATATATTTTTTCCATATTTAATGACGATACCACAATGAACAGCGGAAATAAAGCTTCCTCATGCACCACTCTCTCCATTGGAGAAAACCGATTCAACACCCGCTCAGTAGTTGTTGAGATTTTCACGTTCAGACAGATAGACTTACAAGGAATTGATATATTTTTTCCATATTTAATAATGATACCTAAATGAGTTATAGAATTAAACCTTTCTCATGAACCACTCTGTCTATTGGTGCGAACCGATTCAACATCCGTTCAGTATTTGTTGAGATTTTCACGTTCAGGCAGAGAGACTTACCAGGAAGTGATATATTTTTTCCATATTTAATGACGATACCACAATGAACAGCGGAAATAAAGCTTCCTCATGCACCACTCTCTCCATTGGAGAAAACCGATTCAACACCCGCTCAGTAGTTGCTGAGATTTTCACGTTCAGACAGATAGACTTACAAGGAATTGATATATTTTTTCCATATTTAATAATGATACCTAAATGAGTTATAGAATTAAACCTTTCTCATGAACCACTCTGTCTATTGGTGCGAACCGAATCAACATCCGTTCAGTAGTTGTTGAGATTTTCACGTTCAGACAGATATACTTACAAGGAATGGATACATTTTTTTCCATATTTAATTATGGTACCTAAATGAGTTATGGAATTAAACCTTTCTCATGAACCACTCTGTCTATTGGTGAGAACCGATTCAACATCCGTTCAGTAGTTGTTGAGATTTTCACGTTCAGGCAGAGAGACTTGCCAGGAAGGGATATATTTTTTCCATATTTAATGACGATACCACAATGAACAGCGGAAATAAAGCTTCCTCATGCACCACTCTCTCCATTGGAGAAAACCGATTCAACATCCGCTCAGTAGTTGTTGAGATTTTCACGTTCAGACAGATATACTTACAAGGAATGGATACATTTTTTTCCATATTTAATTATGGTACCTAAATGAGTTATGGAATTAAACCTTTCTCATGAACCACTCTGTCTATTGGTGAGAACCGATTCAACATCCGTTCAGTAGTTGTTGAGATTTTCACGTTCAGGCAGAGAGACTTACCAGGAAGGGATATATTTTTTCCATATTTAATGACGATACCACAATGAACAGCGGAAATAAAGCTTCCTCATGCACCACTCTCTCCATTGGAGAAAACCGATTCAACATCCGTTCAGTAGTTGTTGAGATTTTCACGTTCAGGCAGAGAGACTTACCAGGAAGGGATATATTTTTTCCATATTTAATGACGATACCACAATGAACAGCGGAAATAAAGCTGCCTCATGCACCACTCTCTCCATTGGAGAAAACCGATTCAACACCCGCTCAGTAGTTGTTGAGATTTTCACGTTCAGACAGATATACTTACAAGGAATGGATACATTTTTTTCCATATTTAATTATGGTACCTAAATGAGTTATGGAATTAAACCTTTCTCATGAACCACTCTGTCTATTGGTGAGAACCGATTCAACATCCGTTCAGTAGTTGTTGAGATTTTCACGTTCAGGCAGAGAGACTTACCAGGAAGGGATATATTTTTTCCATATTTAATGACGATACCACAATGAACAGCGGAAATAAAGCTTTCTCATGCACCACTCTCTCCATTGGAGAAAACCGATTCAACACCCGCTCAGTAGTTGTTGAGATTTTCACGTTCAGACAGATATACTTACAAGGAATGGATACATTTTTTTCCATATTTAATTATGGTACCTAAATGAGTTATGGAATTAAACCTTTCTCATGAACCACTCTGTCTATTGGTGAGAACCGATTCAACATCCGTTCAGTAGTTGTTGAGATTTTCACGTTCAGACAGATAGACTTACAAGGAATTGATATATTTTTTCCATATTTAATAATGATACCTAAATGAGTTATAGAATTAAACCTTTCTCATGAACCACTCTGTCTATTGGTGCGAACCGAATCAACATCCGTTCAGTAGTTGTTGAGATTTTCACGTTCAGACAGATATACTTACAAGGAATGGATACATTTTTTTCCATATTTAATTATGGTACCTAAATGAGTTATGGAATTAAACCTTTCTCATGAACCACTCTGTCTATTGGTGAGAACCGATTCAACATCCGTTCAGTAGTTGTTGAGATTTTCACGTTCAGGCAGAGAGACTTACCAGGAAGGGATATATTTTTTCCATATTTAATGACGATACCACAATGAACAGCGGAAATAAAGCTTCCTCATGCACCACTCTCTCCATTGGAGAAAACCGATTCAACATCCGCTCAGTAGTTGTTGAGATTTTCACGTTCAGACAGATATACTTACAAGGAATGGATACATTTTTTTCCATATTTAATTATGGTACCTAAATGAGTTATGGAATTAAACCTTTCTCATGAACCACTCTGTCTATTGGTGATAACCGATTCAACATCCGTTCAGTAGTTGTTGAGATTTTCACGTTCAGGCAGAGAGACTTACCAGGAAGGGATATATTTTTTCCATATTTAATGACGATACCACAATGAACAGCGGAAATAAAGCTTCCTCATGCACCACTCTCTCCATTGGAGAAAACCGATTCAACATCCGTTCAGTAGTTGTTGAGATTTTCACGTTCAGGCAGAGAGACTTACCAGGAAGGGATATATTTTTTCCATATTTAATGACGATACCACAATGAACAGCGGAAATAAAGCTGCCTCATGCACCACTCTCTCCATTGGAGAAAACCGATTCAACACCCGCTCAGTAGTTGTTGAGATTTTCACGTTCAGACAGATATACTTACAAGGAATGGATACATTTTTTTCCATATTTAATTATGGTACCTAAATGAGTTATGGAATTAAACCTTTCTCATGAACCACTCTGTCTATTGGTGAGAACCGATTCAACATCCGTTCAGTAGTTGTTGAGATTTGCACGTTCAGGCAGAGAGACTTACCAGGAAGGGATATATTTTTTCCATATCTAATGACGATACCACAATGAACAGCGGAAATAAAGCTTTCTCATGCACCACTCTCTCCATTGGAGAAAACCGATTCAACACCCGCTCAGTAGTTGTTGAGATTTTCACGTTCAGACAGATATACTTACAAGGAATGGATACATTTTTTTCCATATTTAATTATGGTACCTAAATGAGTTATGGAATTAAACCTTTCTCATGAACCACTCTGTCTATTGGTGAGAACCGATTCAACATCCGTTCAGTAGTTGTTGAGATTTTCACGTTCAGACAGATAGACTTACAAGGAATTGATATATTTTTTCCATATTTAATAATGATACCTAAATGAGCTATAGAATTAAACCTTTCTCATGAACCACTCTGTCTATTGGTGAGAACCGATTCAACATCCGTTCGGTAGTTGTTGAGATTTTCACGTTCAGGCAGAGAGACTTACCAGGAAGGGATATATTTTTTCCATATTTAATGACGATACCACAATGAACAGCGGAAATAAAGCTTCCTCATGCACCACTCTCTCCATTGGAGAAAACCGATTCAACACCCGCTCAGTAGTTGTTGAGATTTTCACGTTCAGACAGATAGACTTACAAGGAATTGATATATTTTTTCCATATTTAATAATGATACCTAAATGAGTTATAGAATTAAACCTTCCTCATGAACCACTCTGTCTATTGGTGCGAACCGATTCAACATCCGTTCAGTAGTTGTTGAGATTTTCACGTTCAGACAGATAGACTTACAAGGAATGGATATATTTTTTTCCATATTTAATATTGATACCTAAATGAGTTATGGAATTAAACCTTTCTCATGAACTACTCTGTCTATTGGTGAGAACCGATTCAACATCCGTTCAGTAGTTGTTGAGATTTTCACGTTCAGGCAGAGAGACTTACCAGGAAGGGATATATTTTTTCCATATTTAATGACGATACCACAATGAACAGCGGAAATAAAGCTTCCTCATGCACCACTCTCTCCATTGGAGAAAACCGATTCAACACCCGCTCAGTAGTTGTTGAGATTTTCACGTTCAGACAGATAGACTTACAAGGAATTGATATATTTTTTCCATATTAAATAATGATACCTAAATGAGTTATAGAATTAAACCTTTCTCATGAACCACTCTGTCTATTGGTGCGAACCGATTCAACATCCGTTCAGTAGTTGTTGAGATTTTCACGTTCAGGCAGATAGACTTACAAGGAATGGATATATTTTTTTCCATATTTAAGGGTGATACCTAAATGAGTTATGGAATTAAACCTTTCTCATGAACCACTCTGTCTATTGGTGAGAACCGATTCAACATCCGTTCAGTAGTTGTTGAGATTTTCACGTTCAGGCAGAGAGACTTACCAGGAAGGGATATATTTTTTCCATATTTAATGACGATACCACAATGAACAGCGGAAATAAAGCTTCCTCATGCACCACTCTCTCCATTGGAGAAAACCGATTCAACACCCGCTCAGTAGTTGTTGAGATTTTCACGTTCAGACAGATATACTTACAAGGAATGGATACATTTTTTTCCATATTTAATTATGGTACCTAAATGAGTTATGGAATTAAACCTTTCTCATGAACCACTCTGTCTATTGGTGCGAACCGATTCAACATCCGTTCAGTAGTTGTTGAGATTTTCACGTTCAGACAAATAGACTTACAAGGAATGGATATATTTTTTTCCATATTTAATGGTGATACCTAAATGAGTTATGGAATTAAACCTTTCTCATGAACCACTCTGTCTATTGGTGAGAACCGCTCCAACATCCGTTCAGTAGTTGTTGAGATTTTCACGTTCAGGCAGAGAGACTTACCAGGAAGGGATATATTTTTTCCATATTTAATGACGATACCACAATGAACAGCGGAAATAAAGCTTCCTCATGCACCACTCTCTCCATTGGAGAAAACCGATTCAACACCCGCTCAGTAGTTGTTGAGATTTTCACGTTCAGACAGATATACTTACAAGGAATGGATACATTTTTTTCCATATTTAATTATGGTACCTAAATGAGTTATGGAATTAAACCTTTCTCATGAACCACTCTGTCTATTGGTGAGAACCGATTCAACATCCGTTCAGTAGTTGTTGAGATTTTCACGTTCAGGCAGAGAGACTTACCATTAAGGGATATATTTTTTCCATATTTAATAATGATACCTAAATGAGTTATAGAATTAAACCTTCCTCATGAACCACTCTGTCTATTGGTGCGAACCGATTCAACATCCGTTCAGTAGTTGTTGAGATTTTCACGTTCAGACAGATAGACTTACAAGGAATGGATATATTTTTTTCCATATTTAATATTGATACCTAAATGAGTTATGGAATTAAACCTTTCTCATGAACTACTCTGTCTATTGGTGAGAACCGATTCAACATCCGTTCAGTAGTTGTTGAGATTTTCACGTTCAGGCAGAGAGACTTACCAGGAAGGGATATATTTTTTCCATATTTAATGACGATACCACAATGAACAGCGGAAATAAAGCTTCCTCATGCACCACTCTCTCCATTGGAGAAAACCGATTCAACACCCGCTCAGTAGTTGTTGAGATTTTCACGTTCAGACAGATAGACTTACAAGGAATTGATATATTTTTTCCATATTTAATAATGATACCTAAATGAGTTATAGAATTAAACCTTTCTCATGAACCACTCTGTCTATTGGTGCGAACCGATTCAACATCCGTTCAGTAGTTGTTGAGATTTTCACGTTCAGGCAGATAGACTTACAAGGAATGGATATATTTTTTTCCATATTTAAGGGTGATACCTAAATGAGTTATGGAATTAAACCTTTCTCATGAACCACTCTGTCTATTGGTGAGAACCGATTCAACATCCGTTCAGTAGTTGTTGAGATTTTCACGTTCAGGCAGAGAGACTTACCAGGAAGGGATATATTTTTTCCATATTTAATGACGATACCACAATGAACAGCGGAAATAAAGCTTCCTCATGCACCACTCTCTCCATTGGAGAAAACCGATTCAACACCCGCTCAGTAGTTGTTGAGATTTTCACGTTCAGACAGATAGACTTACAAGGAATTGATATATTTTTTCCATATTTAATAATGATACCTAAATGAGTTATAGAATTAAACCTTTCTCATGAACCACTCTGTCTATTGGTGCGAACCGATTCAACATCCGTTCAGTAGTTGTTGAGATTTTCACGTTCAGACAAATAGACTTACAAGGAATGGATATATTTTTTTCCATATTTAATGGTGATACCTAAATGAGTTATGGAATTAAACCTTTCTCATGAACCACTCTGTCTATTGGTGAGAACCGCTCCAACATCCGTTCAATAGTTGTTGAGATTTTCACGTTCAGGCAGAGAGACTTACCAGGAAGGGATATATTTTTTCCATATTTAATGACGATACCACAATGAACAGCGGAAATAAAGCTTCCTCATGCACCACTCTCTCCATTGGAGAAAACCGATTCAACACCCGCTCAGTAGTTGTTGAGATTTTCACGTTCAGACAGATATACTTACAAGGAATGGATACATTTTTTTCCAAATTTAATTATGGTACCTAAATGAGTTATGGAATTAAACCTTTCTCATGAACCACTCTGTCTATTGGTGAGAACCGATTCAACATCCGTTCAGTAGTTGTTGAGATTTTCACGTTCAGGCAGAGAGACTTACCATTAAGGGATATATTTTTTCCATATTTAATGACGATACCACAATGAACAGCGGAAATAAAGCTTCCTCATGCACCACTCTCTCCATTGGAGAAAACCGATTCAACACCCGCTCAGTAGTTGTTGAGATTTTTACGTTCAGACAGATATACTTACAAGGAATGGATACATTTTTTTCCATATTTAATTATGGTACCTAAATGAGTTATGGAATTAAACCTTTCTCATGAACCACTCTGTCTATTGGTGAGAACCGATTCAACATCCGTTCAGTAGTTGTTGAGATTTTCACGTTCAGGCAGAGAGACTTACCATTAAGGGATATATTTTTTCCATATTTAATGACGATACCACAATGAACAGCGGAAATAAAGCTTCCTCATGCACCACTCTCTCCATTGGAGAAAACCGATTCAACACCCGCTCAGTAGTTGTTGAGATTTTCACGTTCAGACAGATATACTTACAAGGAATGGATACATTTTTTTCCATATTTGATTATGGTACCTAAATGAGTTATGGAATTAAACCTTTCTCATGAACCGCTCTGTCTATTGGTGAGAACCGATTCAACATCCGTTCAGTAGTTGTTGAGATTTTCACGTTCAGGCAGAGAGACTTACCAGGAAGGGATATATTTTTTCCATATATAATGACGATACCACAATGAACAGCGGAAATAAAGCTTCCTCATGCACCACTCTCTCCATTGGAGAAAACCGATTCAACACCCGCTCAGTAGTTGTTGAGATTTTCACGTTCAGACAGATAGACTTACAAGGAATTGATATATTTTTTCCATATTTAATAATGATACCTAAATGAGTTATAGAATTAAACCTTTCTCATGAACCACTCTGTCTATTGGTGCGAACCGATTCAACATCCGTTCAGTAGTTGTTGAGATTTTCACGTTCAGACAGATAGACTTACAAGGAATGGATATATTTTTTTCCATATTTAATGGTGATACCTAAATGAGTTATGGAATTAAACCTTTCTCATGAACCACTCTGTCTATTGATGAGAACCGATTCAACATCCGTTCAGTAGTTGTTGAGATTTTCACGTTCAGGCAGAGAGACTTACCAGGAAGGGATATATTTTTTCCATATTTAATAATGATACCTAAATGAGTTATAGAATTAAACCTTTCTCTTGAACCACTCTGTCTATTGGTGCGAACCGATTCAACATCCGTTCAGTAGTTGTTGAGATTTTCACGTTTAGGCAGAGAGACTTACAAGGAAGGGATATATTTTTTCCATATTTAATGACGATACCACAATGAACAGCGGAAATAAAGCTTCCTCATGCACCACTCTCTCCATTGGAGAAAACCGATTCAACACCCGCTCAGTAGTTGTTGAGATTTTCACGTTCAGACAGATAGACTTACAAGGAATTGATATATTTTTTCCATATTTAATAATGATACCTAAATGAGTTATAGAATTAAACCTTTCTCATGAACCACTCTGTCTATTGGTGCGAACCGATTCAACATCCGTTCAGTAGCTGTTGAGATTTTCACGTTCAAACAGATAGACTTACAAGGAATGGATATATTTTTTTCCATATTTAATATTGATACCTAAATGAGTTATGGAATTAAACCTTTCTCATGAACCACTCTGTCTATTGGTGAGAACCGATTCAACATCCGTTCAGTAGTTGTTGAGATTTTCACGTTCAGACAGATATACTTACAAGGAATGGATACATTTTTTTCCATATTTAATTATGGTACCTAAATGAGTTATGGAATTTAACCTTTCTCATGAACCACTCTGTCTATTGGTGAGAACCGATTCAACATCCGTTCAGTAGTTGTTGAGATTTTCACGTTCAGGCAGAGAGAATTACCAGGAAGGGATATATTTTTTCCATATTTAATGACGATACCACAATGAACGGCGGAAATAAAGCTTCCTCATGCACCACTCTCCATTGGAGAAAACCGATTCAACACCCGCTCAGTAGTTGTTGAGATTTTCACGTTCAGACAGATAGACTTACAAGGAATGGATATATTTGAGTTGAGTTATGGAATTAAACCTTTCTCATGAACCTCTCTGTCTATTGGTGGGAACCGTTTCAACATCCGTTCAGTAGTTGTTGAGATTTTCACGTTCAGGCAGAGAGACTTACCAGGAAGGGATATATTTTTTCCATATTTAATGCCGATACCACAATGAACAGCGGAAATAAAGCTTCCTCATGCACCACTCTCTCCATTGGAGAAAACCGATTCAACACCCGCTCAGTAGTTGTTGAGATTTTCACGTTCAGACAGATAGACTTACAAGGAATGAATACATTTTTTTCCATATTTAATTATGGTACCTAAATGAGTTATGGAATTAAACCTTTCTCATGAACCACTCTGTCTATTGGTGAGAACCGATTCAACATCCGTTCAGTAGTTGTTGAGATTTTCACGTTCAGGCAGAGAGACTTACCAGGAAGGGATATATTTTTTCCATATTTTATGACGATACCACAATGAACAGCGGAAATAAAGCTTCCTCATGCACCACTCTCTCCATTGGAGAAAACCGATTCAACACCCGCTCAGTAGTTGTTGAGATTTTCACGTTCAGACAGATATCCTTACAAGGAATGGATACATTTTTTTCCATATTTAATTATGGTACCTAAATGAGTTATGGAATTAAACCTTTCTCATGAACCACTCTGTCTATTGGTGAGAACCGATTCAACATCCGTTAAGTAGTTGTTGAGATTTTCACGTTCAGGCAGAGAGACTTACCAGGAAGGGATATATTTTTTCCATATTTAATGACGATACCACAATGAACAGCGGAAATAAAGCTTCCTCATGCACCACTCTCTCCATTGGAGAAAACCGATTCAACACCCGCTCAGTAGTTGTTGAGATTTTCACGTTCAGACAGATAGACTTACAAGGAATTGATATATTTTTTCCATATTTAATAATGATACCTAAATGAGTTATAGAATTAAACCTTTCTCATGAACCACTCTGTCTATTGGTGCGAATCGATTCAACATCCGTTCAGTAGTTGTTGAGATTTTCACGTTCAGACAGATAGACTTACAAGGAATGGATATATTTTTTTCCATATTTAATGGTGATACCTAAATGAGTTATGGAATTAAACCTTTCTCATGAACCACTCTGTCTATTGGTGAGAACCGATTCAACATCCGTTCAGTAGTTGTTGAGATTTTCACGTTCAGGCAGAGAGACTTACCAGGAAGGGATATATTTTTTCCATATTTAATGACGATACCACAATGAACAGCGGAAATAAAGCTTCCTCATGCACCACTCTCTCCATTGGAGAAAACCGATTCAACACCCGCTCAGTAGTTGTTGAGATTTTCACGTTCAGACAGATATACTTACAAGGAATGGATACATTTTTTTCCATATTTAATTATGGTACCTAAATGAGTTATGGAATTAAACCTTTCTCATGAAGCACTCTGTCTATTGGTGAGAACCGATTCAACATCCGTTCAGTAGTTGTTGAGATTTTCACGTTCAGGCAGAGAGACTTACCAGGAAGGGATATATTTTTTCCATATTTAATGACGATACCACAATGAACAGCGGAAATAAAGCTTCCTCATGCACCACTCTCTCCATTGGAGAAAACCGATTCAACACCCGCTCAGTAGTTGTTGAGATTTTCACGTTCAGACAGATAGACTTACAAGGAATGGATACATTTTTTTCCATATTTCATTATGGTACCTAAATGAGTTATGGAATTAAACCTTTCTCATGAACCACTCTGTCTATTGGTGAGAACCGATTCAACATCCGTTCAGTAGTTGTTGAGATTTTCACGTTCAGGCAGAGAGACTTACCAGGAAGGGATATATTTTTTCCATATTTAATGACGATACCACAATGAACAGCGGAAATAAAGCTTCCTCATGCACCACTCTCTCCATTGGAGAAAACCGATTCAACACCCGCTCAGTAGTTGTTGAGATTTTCACGTTCAGACAGATATACTTACAAGGAATGGATACATTTTTTTCCATATTTAATTATGGTACCTAAATGAGTTATGGAACTAAACCTTTCTCATGAACAACTCTGTCTATTGGTGCGAACCGATTCAACATCCGTTCAGTAGTTGTTGAGATTTTCACGTTCAGACAGATATACTTACAAGGAATGGATACAATTTTTCCATATTTAATGGTGATACCTAAATGAGTTATGGAATTAAACCTTTCTCATGAACCACTCTGTCTATTGGTGCGAACCGATTCAACATCCGTTCAGTAGTTGTTGAGATTTTCACGTTCAGACAGATATACTTACAAGGAATGGATACATTTTTTTCCATATTTAATTATGGTACCTAAATGAGTTATGGAAGTAAACCTTTCTCATGAAACACTCTGTCTATTGGTGAGAACCGATTCAACATCCGTTCAGTAGTTGTTGAGATTTTCACGTTCAGGCAGAGAGACTTACCAGGAAGGGATATATTTTTTCCATATTTAATGACGATACCACAATGAACAGCGGAAATAAAGCTTCCTCATGCACCACTCTCCCCATTGGAGAAAACCGATTCAACACCCGCTCAGTAGTTGTTGAGATTTTCACGTTCAGACAGATATACTTACAAGGAATTGATATATTTTTTCCATATTTAATAATGATACCTAAATGAGTTATAGAATTAAACCTTTCTCATGAACCACTCTGTCTATTGGTGCGAACCGATTCAACATCCGTTCAGTAGTTGTTGAGATTTTCACGTTCAGACAGATAGACTTACAAGGAAGGGATCTATTTTTTCCATATTTAATGACGATACCACAATGAACAGCGGAAATAAAGCTTCCTCATGCACCACTCTCTCCATTGGAGAAAACCGATTCAACACCCGCTCAGTAGTTGTTGAGATTTTCACGTTCAGACAGATATACTTACAAGGAATGGATATATTTTTTTCCATATTTAATTATGGTACCTAAATGAGTTATGGAATTAAACCTTTCTCATGAACCACTCTGTCTATTGGTGAGAACCGATTCAACATCCGTTCAGTAGTTGTTGAGATTTTCACGTTCAGGCAGAGAGACTTACCAGGAAGGGATATATTTTTTCCATATTTAATGACGATACCACAATGAACAGCGGAAATAAAGCTTCCTCATGCACCACTCTCCCCATTGGAGAAAACCGATTCAACACCCGCTCAGTAGTTGTTGAGATTTTCACGTTCAGACAGATATACTTACAAGGAATTGATATATTTTTTCCATATTTAATAATGATACCTAAATGAGTTATAGAATTAAACCTTTCTCATGAACCACTCTGTCTATTGGTGCGAACCGATTCAACATCCGTTCAGTAGTTGTTGAGATTTTCACGTTCAGACAGATAGACTTACAAGGAATGGATATATTTTTTTCCATATTTAATGGTGATACCTAAATGAGTTATGGAATTAAACCTTTCTCATGAACCACTCTGTCTATTGGTGAGAACCGATTCAACATCCGTTCAGTAGTTGTTGAGATTTTCACGTTCAGGCAGAGAGACTTACCAGGAAGGGATATATTTTTTCCATATTTAATGACGATACCACAATGAACAGCGGAAATAAAGCTTCCTCATGCACCACTCTCTCCATTGGAGAAAACCGATTCAACACCCGCTCAGTAGTTGTTGAGATTTTCACGTTCAGACAGATATACTTACAAGGAATGGATACATTTTTTTCAATATTTAATTATGGTACCTAAATGAGTTATGGAATTAAACCTTTCTCATGAACCACTCTGTCTATTGGTGAGAACCGATTCAACATCCGTTCAGTAGTTGTTGAGATTTTCACGTTCAGGCAGAGAGACTTACCAGGAAGGGATATATTTTTTCCATATTTAATGACGATACCACAATGAACAGCGGAAATAAAGCTTCCTCATGCACCACTCTCTCCATTGGAGAAAACCGATTCAACACCCGCTCAGTAGTTGTTGAGATTTTCACGTTCAGACAGATAGACTTACAAGGAATTGATATATTTTTTCCATATTTAATAATGATACCTAAATGAGTTATAGAATTAAACCTTTCTCATGAACCACTCTGTCTATTGGTGCGAACTGATTCAACATCCGTTCAGTAGTTGTTGAGATTTTCACGTTCAGACAGATAGACTTACAAGGAATGGATATATTTTTTTCCATATTTAATGGTGATACCTAAATGAGTTATGGAATTAAACCTTTCTCATGAACCACTCTGTCTATTGGTGAGAACCGATTCAACATCCGTTCAGTAGTTGTTGAGATTTTCACGTTCAGGCAGAGAGACTTACCAGGAAGGGATATATTTTTTCCATATTTAATGACGATACCACAATGAACAGCGGAAATAAAGCTTCCTCATGCACCACTCTCTCCATTGGAGAAAACCGATTCAACACCCGCTCAGTAGTTGTTGAGATTTTCACGTTCAGACAGATATACTTACAAGGAATGGATACATTTTTTTCCATATTTAATTATGGTACCTAAATGAGTTATGGAATTAAACCTTTCTCATGAACCACTCTGTCTATTGGTGAGAACCGATTCAACATCCGTTCAGTAGTTGTTGAGATTTTCACGTTCAGGCAGAGAGACTTACCAGGAAGGGATATATTTTTTCCATATTTAATGACGATACCACAATGAACAGAGGAAATAAAGCTTCCTCATGCACCACTCTCTCCATTGGAGAAAACCGATTCAACACCCGCTCAGTAGTTGTTGAGATTTTCACGTTCAGACAGATATACTTACAAGGAATGGATACATTTTTTTCCATATTTAATTATGGTACCTAAATGAGTTATGGAATTAAACCTTTCTCATGAACCACTCTGTCTATTGGTGAGAACCGATTCAACATCCGTTCAGTAGTTGTTGAGATTTTCACGTTCAGGCAGAGAGACTTACCAGGAAGGGATATATTTTTTCCATATTTAATGACTATACCACAATGAACAGCGGAAATAAAGCTTCCTCATGCACCACTCTCTCCATTGGAGAAAACCGATTCAACACCCGCTCAGTAGTTGTTGAGATTTTCACGTTCAGACAGATATACTTACAAGGAATGGATACATTTTTTTCCATATTTAATTATGGTACCTAAATGAGTTATGGAATTAAACCTTTCTCATGAACCACTCTGTCTATTGGTGAGAACCGATTCAACATCCGTTCAGTAGTTGTGGAGATTTTCACGTTCAGGCAGAGAGACTTACCAGGAAGGGATAATTTTTTTCCATATTTAATGACGGTACCACAATGAACAGCGGAAATAAAGCTTCCTCATGCACCACTCTCTCCAATGGAGAAAACCGATTCAACACCCGCTCAGTAGTTGTTGAGATTTTCACGTTCAGACAGATAGACTTACAAGGAATTGATGTATTTTTTCCATATTTAATAATGATACCTAAATGAGTTATAGAAATAAACCTTTCTCATGAACCACTCTGTCTATTGGTGCGAACCGATTCAACATCCGTTCAGTAGTTGTTGAGATTTTCACGTTCAGACAGATAGACTTACAAGGAATGGATATATTTTTTTCCATATTTAATGGTGATACCTAAATGAGTTATGGAATTAAACCTTTCTCATGAACCACTCTGTCTATTGGTGAGAACCGATTCAACATCCGTTCAGTAGTTGTTGAAATTTTCACATTCAGGCAGAGAGACTTACCAGGAAGGGATATATTTTTTCCATATTTAATGACGATACCACAATGAACAGCGGAAATAAAGCTTCCTCATGCACCACTCTCTCCATTGGAGAAAACCGATTTAACACCCGCTCAGTAGTTGTTGAGATTTTCACGTTCAGACAGATATACTTACAAGGAATGGATACATTTTTTTCCATATTTAATTATGGTACCTAAATGAGTTATGGAATTAAACCTTTCTCATGAACCACTCTGTCTATTGGTGAGAACCGATTCAACATCCGTTCAGTAGTTGTTGAGATTTTCACGTTCAGGCAGAGAGACTTACCAGGAAGGGATATATTTTTTCCATATTTAATGACGATACCACAATGAACAGCGGAAATAAAGCTTCCTCATGCACCACTCTCCCCATTGGAGAAAACCGATTCAACACCCGCTCAGTAGTTGTTGAGATTTTCACGTTCAGACAGATAGACTTACAAGGAATGGATATATTTTTTTCCATATTTAATGGTGATACCTAAATGAAAGGAATTAAACCTTTCTCATGAACCACTCTGTCTATTGGTGAGAACCGATTCAACATCCGTTCAGTAGTTGTTGAGATTTTCACGTTCAGGCAGAGAGACTTACCAGGAAGGGATATATTTTTTCCATATTTATATTTTATATTACCACAATGAACAGCGGAAATAAAGCTTCCTCATGCACCACTCTCTCCATTGGAGAAAACCGATTCAACACCCGCTCAGTAGTTGTTGAGATTTTCACGTTCAGACAGATATACTTACAAGGAATGGATACATTTTTTTCCATATTTAATTATGGTACCTAAATGAGTTATGGAATTAAACCTTTCTCATGAACCACTCTGTGGAATGGATATATTTTTTTCCATATTTAATTATGGTACCTAAATGAGTTATGGAATTAAACCTTTCTCATGAACCACTGTCTATTGGTGAGAACCGATTCAACATCCGTTCAGTAGTTGTTGAGATTTTCACGTTCAGGCAGAGAGACTTACCAGGAAGGGATATATTTTTTCCATATTTAATGACGATACCACAATGAACAGCGGAAATAAAGCTTCCTCATGCACCACTCTCTCCATTGGAGAACACCGATTCAACACCCGCTCAGTAGTTGTTGAGATTTTCACGTTCAGACAGATATACTTCCAAGGAATTGATATATTTTTTCCATATTTAATAATGATACCTAAATGAGTTATAGAATTAAACCCTTCTCATGTACCACTCTGTCTATTGGTGCGAACCGATTCAACATCCGTTCAGTAGTTGTTGAGATTTTCACGTTCAGACAGATAGACTTACAAGGAATGGATATATTTTTTTCCATATTTAATGGTGATACCTAAATGAGTTATGGAATTAAACCTTTCTCATGAACCACTCTGTCTATTGGTGAGAACCGATTCAACATCCGTTCAGTAGTTGTTGAGATTTTCACGTTCAGGCAGAGAGACTTACCAGGAAGGGATATATTTTTTCCATATTTAATGACGATACCACAATGAACAGCGGAAATAAAGCTTCCTCATGCACCACTCTCTCCATTGGAGAAAACCGATTCAACACCCGCTCAGTAGTTGTTGAGATTTTCACGTTCAGACAGATATACTTACAAGGAATGGATACATTTTTTTCAATATTTAATTATGGTACCTAAATGAGTTATGGAATTAAACCTTTCTCATGAACCACTCTGTCTATTGGTGCGAACCGATTCAACATCCGTTCAGTAGTTGTTGAGATTTTCACGTTCAGACAGATAGACTTACAAGGAATGGATATATTTTTTTCCATATTTAATGGTGATACCTAAATGAGTTATGGAATTAAACCTTTCTCATGAACCACTCTGTCTATTGGTGAGAACCGATTCAACATCCGTTCAGTAGTTGTTGAGATTTTCACGTTCAGGCAGAGAGACTTACCAGGAAGGGATATATTTTTTCCATATTTAATGACGATACCACAATGAACAGCGGAAATAAAGCTTCCTCATGCACCACTCTCTCCATTGGAGAAAACCGATTCAACACCCGCTCAGTAGTTGTTGAGATTTTCACGTTCAGACAGATAGACTTACAAGGAATTGATATATTTTTTCCATATTTAATAATGATACCTAAATGAGTTATAGAATTAAACCTTTCTCATGAACCACTCTGTCTATTGGTGCGAACTGATTCAACATCCGTTCAGTAGTTGTTGAGATTTTCACGTTCAGACAGATAGACTTACAAGGAATGGATATATTTTTTTCCATATTTAATGGTGATACCTAAATGAGTTATGGAATTAAACCTTTCTCATGAACCACTCTGTCTATTGGTGAGAACCGATTCAACATCCGTTCAGTAGTTGTTGAGATTTTCACGTTCAGGCAGAGAGACTTACCAGGAAGGGATATATTTTTTCCATATTTAATGACGATACCACAATGAACAGCGGAAATATAGCTTCCTCATGCACCACTCTCTCCATTGGAGAAAACCGATTCAACACCCGCTCAGTAGTTGTTGAGATTTTCACGTTCAGACAGATATACTTACAAGGAATGGATACATTTTTTTCCATATTTAATTATGGTACCTAAATGAGTTATGGAATTAAACCTTTCTCATGAACCACTCTGTCTATTGGTGAGAACGGATTCAACATCCGTTCAGTAGTTGTTGAGATTTTCACGTTCAGGCAGAGAGACTTACCAGGAAGGGATATATTTTTTCCATATTTAATGACGATACCACAATGAACAGAGGAAATAAAGCTTCCTCATGCACCACTCTCTCCATTGGAGAAAACCGATTCAACACCCGCTCAGTAGTTGTTGAGATTTTCACGTTCAGACAGATATACTTACAAGGAATGGATACATTTTTTTCCATATTTAATTATGGTACCTAAATGAGTTATGGAATTAAACCTTTCTCATGAACCACTCTGTCTATTGGTGAGAACCGATTCAACATCCGTTCAGTAGTTGTTGAGATTTTCACGTTCAGGCAGAGAGACTTACCAGGAAGGGATATATTTTTTCCATATTTAATGACGATACCACAATGAACAGCGGAAATAAAGCTTCCTCATGCACCACTCTCTCCATTGGAGAAAACCGATTCAACACCCGCTCAGTAGCTGTTGAGATTTTCACGTTCAGACAGATATACTTACAAGGAATGGATACATTTTTTTCCATATTTAATTATGGTACCTAAATGAGTTATGGAATTAAACCTTTCTCATGAACCACTCTGTCTATTGGTGAGAACCGATTCAACATCCGTTCAGTAGTTGTGGAGATTTTCACGTTCAGGCAGGGAGACTTACCAGGAAGGGATAAATTTTTTCCATATTTAATGACGGTACCACAATGAACAGCGGAAATAAAGCTTCCTCATGCACCACTCTCTCCATTGGAGAAAACCGATTCAACACCCGCTCAGTAGTTGTTGAGATTTTCACGTTCAGACAGATAGACTTACAAGGAATTGATGTATTTTTTCCATATTTAATAATGATACCTAAATGAGTTATAGAAATAAACCTTTCTCATGAACCACTCTGTCTATTGGTGCGAACCGATTCAACATCCGTTCAGTAGTTGTTGAGATTTTCACGTTCAGACAGATAGACTTACAAGGAATGGATATATTTTTTTCCATATTTAATGGTGATACCTAAATGAGTTATGGAATTAAACCTTTCTCATGAACCACTCTGTCTATTGGTGAGAACCGATTCAACATCCGTTCAGTAGTTGTTGAAATTTTCACATTCAGGCAGAGAGACTTACCAGGAAGGGATATATTTTTTTCATATTTAATGACGATACCACAATGAACAGCGGAAATAAAGCTTCCTCATGCACCACTCTCTCCATTGGAGAAAACCGATTCAACATCCGCTCAGTAGTTGTTGAGATTTTCACGTTCAGACAGATATACTTACAAGGAATGGATACATTTTTTTCCATATTTAATTATGGTACCTAAATGAGTTATGGAATTAAACCTTTCTCATGAACCACTCTGTCTATTGGTGAGAACCGATTCAACATCCGTTCAGTAGTTGTTGAGATTTTCACGTTCAGGCAGAGAGACTTACCAGGAAGGGATATATTTTTTCCATATTTAATGACGATACCACAATGAACAGCGGAAATAAAGCTTCCTCATGCACCACTCTCCCCATTGGAGAAAACCGATTCAACACCCGCTCAGTAGTTGTTGAGATTTTCACGTTCACACAGATAGACTTACAAGGAATGGATATATTTTTTTCCATATTTAATGGTGATACCTAAATGAGTTATGGAATTAAACCTTTCTCATGAACCACTCTGTCTATTGGTGAGAACCGATTCAACATCCGTTCAGTAGTTGTTGAGATTTTCACGTTCAGGCAGAGAGACTTACCAGGAAGGGATATATTTTTTCCATATTTAATGACGATACCACAATGAACAGCGGAAATAAAGCTTCCTCATGCACCACTCTCTCCATTGGAGAAAACCGATTCAACACCCGCTCAGTAGTTGTTGAGATTTTCACGTTCAGACAGATATACTTACAAGGAATGGATACATTTTTTTCCATATTTAATTATGGTACCTAAATGAGTTATGGAATTAAACCTTTCTCATGAACCACTCTGTCTATTGGTGAGAACCGATTCAACATTCGTTCAGTAGTTGTTGAGATTTTCACGTTCAGGTAGAGAGACTTACCAGGAAGGGATATATTTTTTCCATATTTAATGACGATACCACAATGAACAGCGGAAATAAAGCTTCCTCATGCACCACTCTCTCCATTGGAGAAAACCGATTCAACACCCGCTCAGTAGTTGTTGAGATTTTCACGTTCAGACAGATAGACTAACAAGGAATTGATATATTTTTTCCATATTTAATAATGATACCTAAATGAGTTATAGAATTAAACCTTTCTCATGAACCACTCTGTCTATTGGTGGGAACCGATTCAACATCCGTTCAGTAGTTGTTGAGATTTTCACGTTCAGACAGATAGACTTACAAGGAATGGATATATTTTTTTCCATATTTAGTGGTGATACCTAAATGAGTTATGGAATTAAACCTTTCTCATGAACCACTCTGCCTATTGGTGAGAACCGATTCAACATCCGTTCGGTTGTTGTTGAGATTTTCACGTTCAGGCAGAGAGACTTACCAGGAAGGGATATATTTTTTCCATATTTAATGACGATACCACAATGAACAGCGGAAATAAAGCTTCCTCATGCACCACTCTCTCCATTGGAGAAAACCGATTCAACAGCCGCTCAGTAGTTGTTGAGATTTTCACGCTCAGACAGATATACTTACAAGGAATGGATACATTTTTTTCCATACTTAATTATGGTACCTAAATGAGTTATGGAATTAAACCTTTCTCATGAACCACTCTGTCTATTGGTGAGAACCGATTCAACATCCGTTCAGTAGTTGTTGAGATTTTCACGTTCAGGCAGAGAGACTTACCAGGAGGGGATATATTTTTTCCATATTTAATGACGATACCACAATGAACAGCGGAAATAAAGCTTCCTCATGCACCACTCTCTCCATTGGAGAAAACCGATTCAACACCCGCTCAGTAGTTGTTGAGATTTTCACGTTCAGGCAGAGAGACTTACCAGGAAGGGATATATTTTTTCCATATTTAATGACGATACCACAATGAACAGCGGAAATAAAGCTTCCTCATGCACCACTCTCTCCATTGGAGAAAACCGATTCAACACCCGCTCAGTAGTTGTTGAGATTTTCACGTTCAGACAGATATACTTACAAGGAATGGATACCTTTTTTTCCATATTTAATTATGGTACCTAAATGAGTTATGGATTTAAACCTTTCTCATGAACCACTCTGTCTATTGGTGAGAACCGATTCAACATCCGTTCAGTAGTTGTTGAGATTTTCACGTTCAGGCAGAGAGACTTACCAGGAAGGGATATATTTTTTCCATATTTAATGACGATACCACAATGAACAGCGGAAATAAAGCTTCCTCATGCACCACTCTCTCCATTGGAGAAAACCGATTCAACACCCGCTCAGTAGTTGTTGAGATTTTCACGTTCAGACAGATAGACTTTCAAGGAATGGATACCTTTTTTTCCATATTTAATTATGGTACCTAAATGAGTTATGGAATTAAACCTTTCTCATGAACCACTCTGTCTATTGGTGAGAACCGATTCAACATCCGTTCAGTAGTTGTTGAGATTTTCACGTTTAGGCAGAGAGACTTACCAGGAAGGGATATATTTTTTCCATATTTAATGACGATACCACAATGAACAGCGGAAATAAAGCTTCCTCATGCACCACTCTCTTCATTGGAGAAAACCGATTCAACACCCGCTCAGTAGTTGTTGAGATTTTCACGTTCAGACAGATATACTTACAAGGAATGGATACATTTTTTTCCATATTTAATTATGGTACCTAAATGAGTTATGGAATTAAAACTTTCTCATGAACCACTCTGTCTATTGGTGAGAACCGATTCAACATCCGTTCAGTAGTTGTTGAGATTTTCACGTTCAGGCAGAGAGACTTACCAGGAAGGGATATATTTTTTCCATATTTAATGACGATACCACAATGAATAGCTGAAATAAAGCTTCCTCATGCACCACTCTCTCCATTGGAGAAAACCGATTCAACACCCGCTCAGTAGTTGTTGAGATTTTCACGTTCAGACAGATATACTTACAAGGAATGGATACATTTTTTTCCATATTTAATTATGGTACCTAAATGAGTTATGGAATTAAACCTTTCTCATGAACCACTCTGTCTATTGGTGAGAACCGATTCAACATCCGTTCAGTAGTTGTTGAGATTTTCACGTTCAGGCAGAGAGACTTACCAGGAAGGGATATATTTTTTCCATATATAATGACGATACCACAATGAACAGCGGAAATAAAGCTTCCTCATGCACCACTCTCTCCATTGGAGAAAACCGATTCAACACCCGCTCAGTAGTTGTTGAGATTTTCACGTTCAGACAGATATACTTACAAGGAATGGATACCTTTTTTTCCATATTTAATTATGGTACCTAAATGAGTTATGGAATTAAACCTTTCTCATGAACCACTCTGTCTATTGGTGAGAACCGATTCAACATCCGTTCAGTAGTTGTTGATATTTTCACGTTCAGGCAGAGAGACTTACCAGGAAGGGATATATTTTTTCCATATTTAATGACGATACCACAATGAACAGCGGAAATAAAGCTTCCTCATGCACCACTCTCTCCATTGGAGAAAACCGATTCAACACCCGCTCAGTAGTTGTTGAGATTTTCACGTTCAGACAGATAGACTTACAAGGAATGGATATATTTTTTTCCATATTTAATGGTGATACCTAAATGAGTTATGGAATTAAACCTTTCTCATGAACCACTCTGTCTATTGGTGAGAACCGATTCAACATCCGTTCAGTAGTTGTTGAGATTTTCACTTTCAGGCAGAGAGACTTACCAGGAAGGGATATATTTTTTCCATATTTAATGACGATACCACAATGAACAGCGGAAATAAAGCTTCCTCATGCACCACTCTCTCCATTGGAGAAAACCGATTCAACACCCGCTCAGTAGTTTTTGAGATTTTCACGTTCAGACAGATATACTTACAAGGAATGGATACATTTTTTTCCATATTTAATTATGGTACCTAAATGAGTTATGGAATTAAACCTTTCTCATGAACCACTCTGTCTATTGGTGAGAACCGATTCAACATCCGTTCAGTAGTTGTTGAGATTTTCACGTTCAGGCAGAGAGACTTACCAGGAAGGGATATATTTTTTCCATATTTAATGACGATACCACAATGAACAGCGGAAATAAAGCTTCCTCATGCACCACTCTCTCCATTGGAGAAAACCGATTCAACACCCGCTCAGTAGTTGTTGAGATTTTCACGTTCAGACAGATAGACTTACAAGGAATGGATACCTTTTTTTCCATATTTAATTATGGTACCTAAATGAGTTATGGAATTAAACCTTTCTCATGAACCACTCTGTCTATTGGTGAGAACCGATTCAACATCCGTTCAGTAGTTGTTGAGATTTTCACGTTTAGGCAGAGAGACTTACCAGGAAGGGATATATTTTTTCCATATTTAATGACGATACCACAATGAACAGCGGAAATAAAGCTTCCTCATGCACCACTCTCTTCATTGGAGAAAACCGATTCAACACCCGCTCAGTAGTTGTTGAGATTTTCACGTTCAGACAGATATACTTACAAGGAATGGATACATTTTTTTCCATATTTAATTATGGTACCTAAATGAGTTATGGAATTAAACCTTTCTCATGAACCACTCTGTCTATTGGTGAGAACCGATTCAACATCCGTTCAGTAGTTGTTGAGATTTTCACGTTCAGGCAGAGAGACTTACCAGGAAGGGATATATTTTTTCCATATTTAATGACGATACCACAATGAACAGCGGAAATAAAGCTTCCTCATGCACCACTCTCTCCATTGGAGAAAACCGATTCAACACCCGCTCAGTAGTTGTTGAGATTTTCACGTTCAGACAGATAGACTTTCAAGGAATGGATACCTTTTTTTCCATATTTAATTATGGTACCTAAATGAGTTATGGAATTAAACCTTTCTCATGAACCACTCTGTCTATTGGTGAGAACCGATTCAACATCCGTTCAGTAGTTGTTGAGATTTTCACGTTTAGGCAGAGAGACTTACCAGGAAGGGATATATTTTTTCCATATTTAATGACGATACCACAATGAACAGCGGAAATAAAGCTTCCTCATGCACCACTCTCTTCATTGGAGAAAACCGATTCAACACCCGCTCAGTAGTTGTTGAGATTTTCACGTTCAGACAGATATACTTACAAGGAATGGATACATTTTTTTCCATATTTAATTATGGTACCTAAATGAGTTATGGAATTAAAACTTTCTCATGAACCACTCTGTCTATTGGTGAGAACCGATTCAACATCCGTTCAGTAGTTGTTGAGATTTTCACGTTCAGGCAGAGAGACTTACCAGGAAGGGATATATTTTTTCCATATTTAATGACGATACCACAATGAATAGCTGAAATAAAGCTTCCTCATGCACCACTCTCTCCATTGGAGAAAACCGATTCAACACCCGCTCAGTAGTTGTTGAGATTTTCACGTTCAGACAGATATACTTACAAGGAATGGATACATTTTTTTCCATATTTAATTATGGTACCTAAATGAGTTATGGAATTAAACCTTTCTCATGAACCACTCTGTCTATTGGTGAGAACCGATTCAACATCCGTTCAGTAGTTGTTGAGATTTTCACGTTCAGGCAGAGAGACTTACCAGGAAGGGATATATTTTTTCCATATATAATGACGATACCACAATGAACAGCGGAAATAAAGCTTCCTCATGCACCACTCTCTCCATTGGAGAAAACCGATTCAACACCCGCTCAGTAGTTGTTGAGATTTTCACGTTCAGACAGATATACTTACAAGGAATGGATACCTTTTTTTCCATATTTAATTATGGTACCTAAATGAGTTATGGAATTAAACCTTTCTCATGAACCACTCTGTCTATTGGTGAGAACCGATTCAACATCCGTTCAGTAGTTGTTGATATTTTCACGTTCAGGCAGAGAGACTTACCAGGAAGGGATATATTTTTTCCATATTTAATGACGATACCACAATGAACAGCGGAAATAAAGCTTCCTCATGCACCACTCTCTCCATTGGAGAAAACCGATTCAACACCCGCTCAGTAGTTGTTGAGATTTTCACGTTCAGACAGATAGACTTACAAGGAATGGATATATTTTTTTCCATATTTAATGGTGATACCTAAATGAGTTATGGAATTAAACCTTTCTCATGAACCACTCTGTCTATTGGTGAGAACCGATTCAACATCCGTTCAGTAGTTGTTGAGATTTTCACTTTCAGGCAGAGAGACTTACCAGGAAGGGATATATTTTTTCCATATTTAATGACGATACCACAATGAACAGCGGAAATAAAGCTTCCTCATGCACCACTCTCTCCATTGGAGAAAACCGATTCAACACCCGCTCAGTAGTTTTTGAGATTTTCACGTTCAGACAGATATACTTACAAGGAATGGATACATTTTTTTCCATATTTAATTATGGTACCTAAATGAGTTATGGAATTAAACCTTTCTCATGAACCACTCTGTCTATTGGTGAGAACCGATTCAACATCCGTTCAGTAGTTGTTGAGATTTTCACGTTCAGGCAGAGAGACTTACCAGGAAGGGATATATTTTTTCCATATTTAATGACGATACCACAATGAACAGCGGAAATAAAGCTTCCTCATGCACCACTCTCTCCATTGGAGAAAACCGATTCAACACCCGCTCAGTAGTTGTTGAGATTTTCACGTTCAGACAGATAGACTTACAAGGAATGGATACCTTTTTTTCCATATTTAATTATGGTACCTAAATGAGTTATGGAATTAAACCTTTCTCATGAACCACTCTGTCTATTGGTGAGAACCGATTCAACATCCGTTCAGTAGTTGTTGAGATTTTCACGTTTAGGCAGAGAGACTTACCAGGAAGGGATATATTTTTTCCATATTTAATGACGATACCACAATGAACAGCGGAAATAAAGCTTCCTCATGCACCACTCTCTTCATTGGAGAAAACCGATTCAACACCCGCTCAGTAGTTGTTGAGATTTTCACGTTCAGACAGATATACTTACAAGGAATGGATACATTTTTTTCCATATTTAATTATGGTACCTAAATGAGTTATGGAATTAAACCTTTCTCATGAACCACTCTGTCTATTGGTGAGAACCGATTCAACATCCGTTCAGTAGTTGTTGAGATTTTCACGTTCAGGCAGAGAGACTTACCAGGAAGGGATATATTTTTTCCATATTTAATGACGATACCACAATGAACAGCGGAAATAAAGCTTCCTCATGCACCACTCTCTCCATTGGAGAAAACCGATTCAACACCCGCTCAGTAGTTGTTGAGATTTTCACGTTCAGACAGATAGACTTTCAAGGAATGGATACCTTTTTTTCCATATTTAATTATGGTACCTAAATGAGTTATGGAATTAAACCTTTCTCATGAACCACTCTGTCTATTGGTGAGAACCGATTCAACATCCGTTCAGTAGTTGTTGAGATTTTCACGTTTAGGCAGAGAGACTTACCAGGAAGGGATATATTTTTTCCATATTTAATGACGATACCACAATGAACAGCGGAAATAAAGCTTCCTCATGCACCACTCTCTTCATTGGAGAAAACCGATTCAACACCCGCTCAGTAGTTGTTGAGATTTTCACGTTCAGACAGATATACTTACAAGGAATGGATACATTTTTTTCCATATTTAATTATGGTACCTAAATGAGTTATGGAATTAAAACTTTCTCATGAACCACTCTGTCTATTGGTGAGAACCGATTCAACATCCGTTCAGTAGTTGTTGAGATTTTCACGTTCAGGCAGAGAGACTTACCAGGAAGGGATATATTTTTTCCATATTTAATGACGATACCACAATGAATAGCTGAAATAAAGCTTCCTCATGCACCACTCTCTCCATTGGAGAAAACCGATTCAACACCCGCTCAGTAGTTGTTGAGATTTTCACGTTCAGACAGATATACTTACAAGGAATGGATACATTTTTTTCCATATTTAATTATGGTACCTAAATGAGTTATGGAATTAAACCTTTCTCATGAACCACTCTGTCTATTGGTGAGAACCGATTCAACATCCGTTCAGTAGTTGTTGAGATTTTCACGTTCAGGCAGAGAGACTTACCAGGAAGGGATATATTTTTTCCATATATAATGACGATACCACAATGAACAGCGGAAATAAAGCTTCCTCATGCACCACTCTCTCCATTGGAGAAAACCGATTCAACACCCGCTCAGTAGTTGTTGAGATTTTCACGTTCAGACAGATATACTTACAAGGAATGGATACCTTTTTTTCCATATTTAATTATGGTACCTAAATGAGTTATGGAATTAAACCTTTCTCATGAACCACTCTGTCTATTGGTGAGAACCGATTCAACATCCGTTCAGTAGTTGTTGATATTTTCACGTTCAGGCAGAGAGACTTACCAGGAAGGGATATATTTTTTCCATATTTAATGACGATACCACAATGAACAGCGGAAATAAAGCTTCCTCATGCACCACTCTCTCCATTGGAGAAAACCGATTCAACACCCGCTCAGTAGTTGTTGAGATTTTCACGTTCAGACAGATAGACTTACAAGGAATGGATATATTTTTTTCCATATTTAATGGTGATACCTAAATGAGTTATGGAATTAAACCTTTCTCATGAACCACTCTGTCTATTGGTGAGAACCGATTCAACATCCGTTCAGTAGTTGTTGAGATTTTCACTTTCAGGCAGAGAGACTTACCAGGAAGGGATATATTTTTTCCATATTTAATGACGATACCACAATGAACAGCGGAAATAAAGCTTCCTCATGCACCACTCTCTCCATTGGAGAAAACCGATTCAACACCCGCTCAGTAGTTTTTGAGATTTTCACGTTCAGACAGATATACTTACAAGGAATGGATACATTTTTTTCCATATTTAATTATGGTACCTAAATGAGTTATGGAATTAAACCTTTCTCATGAACCACTCTGTCTATTGGTGAGAACCGATTCAACATCCGTTCAGTAGTTGTTGAGATTTTCACGTTCAGGCAGAGAGACTTACCAGGAAGGGATATATTTTTTCCATATTTAATGACGATACCACAATGAACAGCGGAAATAAAGCTTCCTCATGCACCACTCTCTCCATTGGAGAAAACCGATTCAACACCCGCTCAGTAGTTGTTGAGATTTTCACGTTCAGACAGATAGACTTACAAGGAATGGATACCTTTTTTTCCATATTTAATTATGGTACCTAAATGAGTTATGGAATTAAACCTTTCTCATGAACCACTCTGTCTATTGGTGAGAACCGATTCAACATCCGTTCAGTAGTTGTTGAGATTTTCACGTTTAGGCAGAGAGACTTACCAGGAAGGGATATATTTTTTCCATATTTAATGACGATACCACAATGAACAGCGGAAATAAAGCTTCCTCATGCACCACTCTCTTCATTGGAGAAAACCGATTCAACACCCGCTCAGTAGTTGTTGAGATTTTCACGTTCAGACAGATATACTTACAAGGAATGGATACATTTTTTTCCATATTTAATTATGGTACCTAAATGAGTTATGGAATTAAACCTTTCTCATGAACCACTCTGTCTATTGGTGAGAACCGATTCAACATCCGTTCAGTAGTTGTTGAGATTTTCACGTTCAGGCAGAGAGACTTACCAGGAAGGGATATATTTTTTCCATATTTAATGACGATACCACAATGAACAGCGGAAATAAAGCTTCCTCATGCACCACTCTCTCCATTGGAGAAAACCGATTCAACACCCGCTCAGTAGTTGTTGAGATTTTCACGTTCAGACAGATATACTTACAAGGAATGGATACATTTTTTTCCATATTTAATTATGGTACCTAAATGAGTTATGGAATTAAACCTTTCTCATGAACCACTCTGTCTATTGGTGAGAACCGATTCAACATCCGTTCAGTAGTTGTTGAGATTTTCACGTTCAGGCAGAGAGACTTACCAGGAAGGGATATATTTTTTCCATATTTAATGACGATACCACAATGAACAGCGGAAATAAAGCTTCCTCATGCACCACTCTCTCCATTGGAGAAAACCGATTCAACACCCGCTCAGTAGTTGTTGAGATTTTCACGTTCAGACAGATAGACTTTCAAGGAATGGATACCTTTTTTTCCATATTTAATTATGGTACCTAAATGAGTTATGGAATTAAACCTTTCTCATGAACCACTCTGTCTATTGGTGAGAACCGATTCAACATCCGTTCAGTAGTTGTTGAGATTTTCACGTTTAGGCAGAGAGACTTACCAGGAAGGGATATATTTTTTCCATATTTAATGACGATACCACAATGAACAGCGGAAATAAAGCTTCCTCATGCACCACTCTCTTCATTGGAGAAAACCGATTCAACACCCGCTCAGTAGTTGTTGAGATTTTCACGTTCAGACAGATATACTTACAAGGAATGGATACATTTTTTTCCATATTTAATTATGGTACCTAAATGAGTTATGGAATTAAAACTTTCTCATGAACCACTCTGTCTATTGGTGAGAACCGATTCAACATCCGTTCAGTAGTTGTTGAGATTTTCACGTTCAGGCAGAGAGACTTACCAGGAAGGGATATATTTTTTCCATATTTAATGACGATACCACAATGAATAGCTGAAATAAAGCTTCCTCATGCACCACTCTCTCCATTGGAGAAAACCGATTCAACACCCGCTCAGTAGTTGTTGAGATTTTCACGTTCAGACAGATATACTTACAAGGAATGGATACATTTTTTTCCATATTTAATTATGGTACCTAAATGAGTTATGGAATTAAACCTTTCTCATGAACCACTCTGTCTATTGGTGAGAACCGATTCAACATCCGTTCAGTAGTTGTTGAGATTTTCACGTTCAGGCAGAGAGACTTACCAGGAAGGGATATATTTTTTCCATATATAATGACGATACCACAATGAACAGCGGAAATAAAGCTTCCTCATGCACCACTCTCTCCATTGGAGAAAACCGATTCAACACCCGCTCAGTAGTTGTTGAGATTTTCACGTTCAGACAGATATACTTACAAGGAATGGATACCTTTTTTTCCATATTTAATTATGGTACCTAAATGAGTTATGGAATTAAACCTTTCTCATGAACCACTCTGTCTATTGGTGAGAACCGATTCAACATCCGTTCAGTAGTTGTTGATATTTTCACGTTCAGGCAGAGAGACTTACCAGGAAGGGATATATTTTTTCCATATTTAATGACGATACCACAATGAACAGCGGAAATAAAGCTTCCTCATGCACCACTCTCTCCATTGGAGAAAACCGATTCAACACCCGCTCAGTAGTTGTTGAGATTTTCACGTTCAGACAGATAGACTTACAAGGAATGGATATATTTTTTTCCATATTTAATGGTGATACCTAAATGAGTTATGGAATTAAACCTTTCTCATGAACCACTCTGTCTATTGGTGAGAACCGATTCAACATCCGTTCAGTAGTTGTTGAGATTTTCACTTTCAGGCAGAGAGACTTACCAGGAAGGGATATATTTTTTCCATATTTAATGACGATACCACAATGAACAGCGGAAATAAAGCTTCCTCATGCACCACTCTCTCCATTGGAGAAAACCGATTCAACACCCGCTCAGTAGTTTTTGAGATTTTCACGTTCAGACAGATATACTTACAAGGAATGGATACATTTTTTTCCATATTTAATTATGGTACCTAAATGAGTTATGGAATTAAACCTTTCTCATGAACCACTCTGTCTATTGGTGAGAACCGATTCAACATCCGTTCAGTAGTTGTTGAGATTTTCACGTTCAGGCAGAGAGACTTACCAGGAAGGGATATATTTTTTCCATATTTAATGACGATACCACAATGAACAGCGGAAATAAAGCTTCCTCATGCACCACTCTCTCCATTGGAGAAAACCGATTCAACACCCGCTCAGTAGTTGTTGAGATTTTCACGTTCAGACAGATAGACTTACAAGGAATGGATACCTTTTTTTCCATATTTAATTATGGTACCTAAATGAGTTATGGAATTAAACCTTTCTCATGAACCACTCTGTCTATTGGTGAGAACCGATTCAACATCCGTTCAGTAGTTGTTGAGATTTTCACGTTTAGGCAGAGAGACTTACTAGGAAGGGATATATTTTTTCCATATTTAATGACGATACCACAATGAACAGCGGAAATAAAGCTTCCTCATGCACCACTCTCTTCATTGGAGAAAACCGATTCAACACCCGCTCAGTAGTTGTTGAGATTTTCACGTTCAGACAGATATACTTACAAGGAATGGATACATTTTTTTCCATATTTAATTATGGTACCTAAATGAGTTATGGAATTAAACCTTTCTCATGAACCACTCTGTCTATTGGTGAGAACCGATTCAACATCCGTTCAGTAGTTGTTGAGATTTTCACGTTCAGGCAGAGAGACTTACCAGGAAGGGATATATTTTTTCCATATTTAATGACGATACCACAATGAACAGCGGAAATAAAGCTTCCTCATGCACCACTCTCTCCATTGGAGAAAACCGATTCAACACCCGCTCAGTAGTTGTTGAGATTTTCACGTTCAGACAGATATACTTACAAGGAATGGATACATTTTTTTCCATATTTAATTATGGTACCTAAATGAGTTATGGAATTAAACCTTTCTCATGAACCACTCTGTCTATTGGTGAGAACCGATTCAACATCCGTTCAGTAGTTGTTGAGATTTTCACGTTCAGGCAGAGAGACTTACCAGGAAGGGATATATTTTTTCCATATATAATGACGATACCACAATGAACAGCGGAAATAAAGCTTCCTCATGCACCACTCTCTCCATTGGAGAAAACCGATTCAACACCCGCTCAGTAGTTGTTGAGATTTTCACGTTCAGACAGATATACTTACAAGGAATGGATACCTTTTTTTCCATATTTAATTATGGTACCTAAATGAGTTATGGAATTAAACCTTTCTCATGAACCACTCTGTCTATTGGTGAGAACCGATTCAACATCCGTTCAGTAGTTGTTGAGATTTTCACGTTCAGGCAGAGAGACTTACCAGGAAGGGATATATTTTTTCCATATTTAATGACGATACCACAATGAACAGCGGAAATAAAGCTTCCTCATGCACCACTCTCTCCATTGGAGAAAACCGATTCAACACCCGCTCAGTAGTTGTTGAGATTTTCACGTTCAGACAGATAGACTTACAAGGAATGGATATATTTTTTTCCATATTTAATGGTGATACCTAAATGAGTTATGGAATTAAACCTTTCTCATGAACCACTCTGTCTATTGGTGAGAACCGATTCAACATCCGTTCAGTAGTTGTTGAGATTTTCACTTTCAGGCAGAGAGACTTACCAGGAAGGGATATATTTTTTCCATATTTAATGACGATACCACAATGAACAGCGGAAATAAAGCTTCCTCGTGCACCACTCTCTCCATTGGAGAAAACCGATTCAACACCCGCTCAGTAGTTTTTGAGATTTTCACGTTCAGACAGATATACTTACAAGGAATGGATACATTTTTTTCCATATTTAATTATGGTACCTAAATGAGTTATGGAATTAAACCTTTCTCATGAACCACTCTGTCTATTGGTGAGAACCGATTCAACATCCGTTCAGTAGTTGTTGAGATTTTCACTTTCAGGCAGAGAGACTTACCAGGAAGGGATATATTTTTTCCATATTTAATGACGATACCACAATGAACAGCGGAAATAAAGCTTCCTCATGCACCACTCTCTCCATTGGAGAAAACCGATTCAACACCCGCTCAGTAGTTGTTGAGATTTTCACGTTCAGACAGATATACTTACAAGGAATGGATACATTTTTTTCCATATTTAATTATGGTACCTAAATGAGTTATGGAATTAAACCTTTCTCATGAACCACTCTGTCTATTGGTGAGAACCGATTCAACATCCGTTCAGTAGTTGTTGAGATTTTCACGTTTAGGCAGAGAGACTTACCAGGAAGGGATATATTTTTTCCATATTTAATGACGATACCACAATGAACAGCGGAAATAAAGCTTCCTCATGCACCACTCTCTCCATTGGAGAAAACCGATTCAACACCCGCTCAGTAGTTGTTGAGATTTTCACGTTCAGACAGATATACTTACAAGGAATGGATACATTTTTTTCCATATTTAATTATGGTACCTAAATGAGTTATGGAATTAAACCTTTCTCATGAACCACTCTGTCTATTGGTGAGAACCGATTCAACATCCGTTCAGTAGTTGTTGAGATTTTCACGTTCAGGCAGAGAGACTTACCAGGAAGGGATATATTTTTTCCATATTTAATGACGATACCACAATGAACAGCGGAAATAAAGCTTCCTCATGCACCACTCTCTCCATTGGAGAAAACCGATTCAACAGCCGCTCAGTAGTTGTTGAGATTTTCACGCTCAGACAGATATACTTACAAGGAATGGATACATTTTTTTCCATACTTAATTATGGTACCTAAATGAGTTATGGAATTAAACCTTTCTCATGAACCACTCTGTCTATTGGTGAGAACCGATTCAACATCCGTTCAGTAGTTGTTGAGATTTTCACGTTCAGGCAGAGAGACTTACCAGGAGGGGATATATTTTTTCCATATTTAATGACGATACCACAATGAACAGCGGAAATAAAGCTTCCTCATGCACCACTCTCTCCATTGGAGAAAACCGATTCAACACCCGCTCAGTAGTTGTTGAGATTTTCACGTTCAGGCAGAGAGACTTACCAGGAAGGGATATATTTTTTCCATATTTAATGACGATACCACAATGAACAGCGGAAATAAAGCTTCCTCATGCACCACTCTCTCCATTGGAGAAAACCGATTCAACACCCGCTCAGTAGTTGTTGAGATTTTCACGTTCAGACAGATAGACTTACAAGGAATTGATATATTTTTTCCATATTTAATAATGATACCTAAATGAGTTATAGAATTAAACCTTTCTCATGAACCACTCTGTCTATTGGTGCGAACCGATTCAACATCCGTTCAGTAGTTGTTGAGATTTTCACGTTCAGACAGATAGACTTACAAGGAATGGATATATTTTTTTCCATATTTAATGGTGATACCTAAATGAGTTATGGAATTAAACCTTTCTCATGAACCACTCTGTCTATTGGTGAGAACCGATTCGACATCCGTTCAGTAGTTGTTGAGATTTTCACGTTCAGGCAGAGAGACTTACCAGGAAGGGATATATTTTTTCCATATTTAATGACGATACCACAATGAACAGCGGAAATAAAGCTTCCTCATGCACCACTCTCTCCATTGGAGAAAACCGATTCAACACCCGCTCAGTAGTTGTTGAGATTTTCACGTTCAGACAGATATACTTACAAGGAATGGATACATTTTTTTCCATATTTAATTATTGTACCTAAATGAGTTATGGAATTAAACCTTTCTCATGAACCACTCTGTCTATTGGTGAGAACCGATTCAACATCCGTTCAGTAGTTGTTGAGATTTTCACGTTCAGGCAGAGAGACTTACCAGGAAGGGATATATTTTTTCCATATTTAATGACGATACCACAATGAACAGCGGAAATAAAGCTTCCTCATGCACCACTCTCTCCATTGGAGAAAACCGATTCAACACCCGCTCAGTAGTTGTTGAGATTTTCACGTTCAGACAGATATACTTACAAGGAATGGATACCTTTTTTTCCATATTTAATTATGGTACCTAAATGAGTTATGGAATTAAACCTTTCTCATGAACCACTCTGTCTATTGGTGAGAACCGATTCAACATCCGTTCAGTAGTTGTTGAGATTTTCACGTTCAGGCAGAGAGACTTACCAGGAAGGGATATATTTTTTCCATATTTAATGACGATACCACAATGAACAGCGGAAATAAAGCTTCCTCATGCACCACTCTCTCCATTGGAGAAAACCGATTCAACACCCGCTCAGTAGTTGTTGAGATTTTCACGTTCAGACAGATAGACTTACAAGGAATGTATATATTTTTTTCCATATTTAATGGTGATACCTAAATGAGTTATGGAATTAAACCTTTCTCATGAACCACTCTGTCTATTGGTGAGAACCGATTCAACATCCGTTCAGTAGTTGTTGAGATTTTCACTTTCAGGCAGAGAGACTTACCAGGAAGGGATATATTTTTTCCATATTTAATGACGATACCACAATGAACAGCGGAAATAAAGCTTCCTCATGCACCACTCTCTCCATTGGAGAAAACCGATTCAACACCCGCTCAGTAGTTGTTGAGATTTTCACGTTCAGACAGATATACTTACAAGGAATGGATACATTTTTTTCCATATTTAATTATGGTACCTAAATGAGTTATGGAATTAAACCTTTCTCATGAACCACTCTGTCTATTGGTGAGAACCGATTCAACATCCGTTCAGTAGTTGTTGAGATTTTCACGTTCAGGCAGAGAGACTTACCAGGAAGGGATATATTTTTTCCATATTTAATGACGATACCACAATGAACAGCGGAAATAAAGCTTCCTCATGCACCACTCTCTCCATTGGAGAAAACCGATTCAACACCCGCTCAGTAGTTGTTGAGATTTTCACGTTCAGACTGATATACTTACAAGGAATGGATACCTTTTTTTCCATATTTAATTATGGTACCTAAATGAGTTATGGAATTAAACCTTTCTCATGAACCACTCTGTCTATTGGTGAGAACCGATTCAACATCCGTTCAGTAGTTGTTGAGATTTTCACGTTCAGGCAGAGAGACTTACCAGGAAGGGATATATTTTTTCCATATTTAATGACGATACCACAATGAACAGCGGAAATAAAGCTTCCTCATGCATCACTCTCTCCATTGGAGAAAACCGATTCAACACCCGCTCAGTAGTTGTTGAGATTTTCACGTTCAGACAGATAGACTTACAAGGAATGGATATATTTTTTTCCATATTTAATGGTGATACCTAAATGAGTTATGGAATTAAACCTTTCTCATGAACCACTCTGTCTATTGGTGAGAACCGATTCAACACCCGCTCAGTAGTTGTTGAGATTTTCACGTTCAGACAGATAGACTTACAAGGAATGGATATATTTTTTTCCATATTTAATGGTGATACCTAAATGAGTTATGGAATTAAACCTTTCTCATGAACCACTCTGTCTATTGGTGAGAACCGATTCAACATCCGTTCAGTAGTTGTTGAGATTTTCACTTTCAGGCAGAGAGACTTACCAGGAAGGGATATATTTTTTCCATATTTAATGACGATACCACAATGAACAGCGGAAATAAAGCTTCCTCATGCACCACTCCCTCCATTGGAGAAAACCGATTCAACACCCGCTCAGTAGTTGTTGAGATTTTCACGTTCAGACAGATATACTTACAAGGAATGGATACATTTTTTTCCATATTTAATTATGGTACCTAAATGAGTTATGGAATTAAACCTTTCTCATGAACCACTCTGTCTATTGGTGAGAACCGATTCAACATCCGTTCAGTAGTTGTTGAGATTTTCACGTTCAGGCAGAGAGACTTACCAGGAAGATATATTTTTTCCATATATAATGACGATACCACAATGAACAGCGGAAATAAAGCTTCCTCATGCACCACTCTCTCCATTGGAGAAAACCGATTCAACACCCGCTCAGTAGTTGTTGAGATTTTCACGTTCAGACAGATATACTTACAAGGAATGGATACCTTTTTTTCCATATTTAATTATGGTACCTAAATGAGTTATGGAATTAAACCTTTCTCATGAACCACTCTGTCTATTGGTGAGAACCGATTCAACATCCGTGCAGTAGTTGTTGAGATTTTCACGTTCAGGCAGAGAGACTTACCAGGAAGGGATATATTTTTTCCATATTTAATGACGATACCACAATGAACAGCGGAAATAAAGCTTCCTCATGCACCACTCTCTCCATTGGAGAAAACCGATTCAACACCCGCTCAGTAGTTGTTGAGATTTTCACGTTCAGACAGATAGACTTACAAGGAATGGATATATTTTTTTCCATATTTAATGGTGATACCTAAATGAGTTATGGAATTAAACCTTTCTCATGAACCACTCTGTCTATTGGTGAGAACCGATTCAACATCCGTTCAGTAGTTGTTGAGATTTTCACTTTCAGGCAGAGAGACTTACCAGGAAGGGATATATTTTTTCCATATTTAATGACGATACCACAATGAACAGCGGAAATAAAGCTTCCTCATGCACCACTCTCTCCATTGGAGAAAACCGATTCAACACCCGCTCAGTAGTTTTTGAGATTTTCACGTTCAGACAGATATACTTACAAGGAATGGATACATTTTTTTCCATATTTAATTATGGTACCTAAATGAGTTATGGAATTAAACCTTTCTCATGAACCACTCTGTCTATTGGTGAGAACCGATTCAACATCCGTTCAGTAGTTGTTGAGATTTTCACGTTCAGGCAGAGAGACTTACCAGGAAGGGATATATTTTTTCCATATTTAATGACGATACCACAATGAACAGCGGAAATAAAGCTTCCTCATGCACCACTCTCTCCATTGGAGAAAACCGATTCAACACCCGCTCAGTAGTTGTTGAGATTTTCACGTTCAGACAGATAGACTTACAAGGAATGGATACCTTTTTTTCCATATTTAATTATGGTACCTAAATGAGTTATGGAATTAAACCTTTCTCATGAACCACTCTGTCTATTGGTGAGAACCGATTCAACATCCGTTCAGTAGTTGTTGAGATTTTCACGTTCAGGCAGAGAGACTTACCAGGAAGGGATATATTTTTTCCATATTTAATGACGATACCACAATGAACAGCGGAAATAAAGCTTCCTCATGCACCACTCTCTCCATTGGAGAAAACCGATTCAACACCCGCTCAGTAGTTGTTGAGATTTTCACGTTCAGACAGATAGACTTACAAGGAATGGATATATTTTTTTCCATATTTAATGGTGATACCTAAATGAGTTATGGAATTAAACCTTTCTCATGAACCACTCTGTCTATTGGTGAGAACCGATTCAACATCCGTTCAGTAGTTGTTGAGATTTTCACTTTCAGGCAGAGAGACTTACCAGGAAGGGATATATTTTTTCCATATTTAATGACGATACCACAATGAACAGCGGAAATAAAGCTTCCTCATGCACCACTCTCTCCATTGGAGAAAACCGATTCAACACCCGCTCAGTAGTTTTTGAGATTTTCACGTTCAGACAGATATACTTACAAGGAATGGATACATTTTTTTCCATATTTAATTATGGTACCTAAATGAGTTATGGAATTAAACCTTTCTCATGAACCACTCTGTCTATTGGTGAGAACCGATTCAACATCCGTTCAGTAGTTGTTGAGATTTTCACGTTCAGGCAGAGAGACTTACCAGGAAGGGATATATTTTTTCCATATTTAATGACGATACCACAATGAACAGCGGAAATAAAGCTTCCTCATGCACCACTCTCTCCATTGGAGAAAACCGATTCAACACCCGCTCAGTAGTTGTTGAGATTTTCACGTTCAGACAGATAGACTTACAAGGAATGGATACCTTTTTTTCCATATTTAATTATGGTACCTAAATGAGTTATGGAATTAAACCTTTCTCATGAACCACTCTGTCTATTGGTGAGAACCGATTCAACATCCGTTCAGTAGTTGTTGAGATTTTCACGTTCAGGCAGAGAGACTTACCAGGAAGGGATATATTTTTTCCATATTTAATGACGATACCACAATGAACAGCGGAAATAAAGCTTCCTCATGCACCACTCTCTCCATTGGAGAAAACCGATTCAACACCCGCTCAGTAGTTGTTGAGATTTTCACGTTCAGACAGATAGACTTTCAAGGAATGGATATATTTTTTTCCATATTTAATGGTGATACCTAAATGAGTTATGGAATTAAACCTTTCTCATGAACCACTCTGTCTATTGGTGAGAACCGATTCAACATCCGTTCAGTAGTTGTTGAGATTTTCACTTTCAGGCAGAGAGACTTACCAGGAAGGGATATATTTTTTCCATATTTAATGACGATACCACAATGAACAGCGGAAATAAAGCTTCCTCATGCACCACTCTCTCCATTGGAGAAAACCGATTCAACACCCGCTCAGTAGTTGTTGAGATTTTCACGTTCAGACAGACATACTTACAAGGAATGGATACATTTTTTTCCATATTTAATTATGGTACCTAAATGAGTTATGGAATTAAACCTTTCTCATGAACCACTCTGTCTATTGGTGAGAACCGATTCAACATCCGTTCAGTAGTTGTTGAGATTTTCACGTTTAGGCAGAGAGACTTACCAGGAAGGGATATATTTTTTCCATATTTAATGACGATACCACAATGAACAGCGGAAATAAAGCTTCCTCATGCACCACTCTCTCCATTGGAGAAAACCGATTCAACACCCGCTCAGTAGTTGTTGAGATTTTCACGTTCAGACAGATATACTTACAAGGAATGGATACATTTTTTTCCATATTTAATTATGGTACCTAAATGAGTTATGGAATTAAACCTTTCTCATGAACCACTCTGTCTATTGGTGAGAACCGATTCAACATCCGTTCAGTAGTTGTTGAGATTTTCACGTTCAGGCAGAGAGACTTACCAGGAAGGGATATATTTTTTCCATATTTAATGACGATACCACAATGAACAGCGGAAATAAAGCTTCCTCATGCACCACTCTCTCCATTGGAGAAAACCGATTCAACACCCGCTCAGTAGTTGTTGAGATTTTCACGTTCAGACAGATATACTTACAAGGAATGGATACATTTTTTTCCATATTTAATTATGGTACCTAAATGAGTTATGGAATTAAACCTTTCTCATGAACCACTCTGTCTATTGGTGAGAACCGATTCAACATCCGTTCAGTAGTTGTTGAGATTTTCACGTTCAGACAGATAGACTTACAAGGAAGGGATATATTTTTTTCCATATTTAATGACGATACCACAATGAACAATGGAAATAAAGCTTCCTCACGCACCACTCTCTCCATTGGAGAAAACCGATTCAACACCCGCTCAGTAGTTGTTGGGATTTTCACGTTCAGACAGATAGACTTACAAGGAATTGATATATTTTTTCCATATTTAATAATGATACCTAAATGAGTTATAGAATTAAACCTTTCTCATGAACCACTCTGTCTATTGGTGCGTTGTTGAGATTTTCACGTTCAGACAGAAAGACTTACAAGGAATGGATATATTTTTTTTCCATATTTAATGGTGATACCTAAATGAGTTATGGAATAAAACCTTTCTCATGAACCACTCTGTCTATTGGTGAGAACCGATTCAACATCCGTTCAGTAGTTGTTGAGATTTTCACTTTCAGGCAGAGAGACTTACCAGGAAGGGATATATTTTTTCCATATTTAATGACGATACCACAATGAACAGCGGAAATAAAGCTTCCTCATGCACCACTCTCTCCATTGGAGAAAACCGATTCAACACCCGCTCAGTAGTTGTTGAGATTTTCACGTTCAGACAGATATACTTACAAGGAATGGATACATTTTTTTCCATATTTAATTATGGTACCTAAATGAGTTATGGAATTAAACCTTTCTCATGAACCACTCTGTCTATTGGTGCGAACCGATTCAACATCCGTTCAGTAGTTGTTGAGATTTTCACGTTCAGACAGATAGACTTACAAGGAATGGATATATTTTTTTCCATATTTAGGTATCACCAACCTAAATGAGTTATGGAATTAAACCTTTCTCATGAACCACTCTGTCTATTGGTGCGAACCGATTCAACATCCGTTCAGTAGTTGTTGACATTTTCACGTTCAGGCAGAGAGACTTACCTGGAAGGGATATATTTTTTCCATATTTAATGACGATACCACAATGAACAGCGGAAATAAAGCTTCCTCATGCACCACTCTCTCCATTGGAGAAAACCGATTCAACACCCGCTCAGTAGTTGTTGAGATTTTCACGTTCAGACAGATATACTTACAAGGAATGGATACATTTTTTTCCATATTTAATTATGGTACCTAAATGAGTTATGGAATTAAACCTTTCTCATGAACCACTCTGTGTATTGGTGAGAACCGATTCAACATCCGTTCAGTAGTTGTTGAGATTTTCACGTTCAGGCAGAGAGACTTACCAGGAAGGGATATATTTTTTCCATATTTAATGACGATACCACAATGAACAGCGGAAATAAAGCTTCCTCATGCACCACTCTCTCCATTGGAGAAAACCGATTCAACACCCGCTCAATAGTTGTTGAGATTTTCACGTTCAGACAGATATACTTACAAGGAATGGATACATTTTTTTCCATATTTAATTATGGTACCTAAATGAGTTATGGAATTAAACCTTTCTCATGAACCACTCTGTCTATTGGTGAGAACCGATTCAACATCCGTTCAGTAGTTGTTGAGATTTTCACGTTCAGGCAGAGAGACTTACCAGGAAGGGATATATTTTTTCCATATTTAATGACGATACCACAATGAACAGCGGAAATAAAGCTTCCTCATGCACCACTCTCTCCATTGGAGAAAACCGATTCAACACCAGCTCAGTAGTTGTTGAGATTTTCACGTTCAGACAGATATACTTACAAGGAATGGATACATTTTTTTCCATATTTAATTATGGTACCTAAATGAGTTATGGAATTAAACCTTTCTCATGAACCACTCTGTCTATTGGTGAGAACCGATTCAACATCCGTTCAGTAGTTGTTGAGATTTTCACGTTCAGGCAGAGAGACTTACCAGGAAGGGATATATTTTTTCCATATTTAATGACGATACCACAATGAACAGCGGAAATAAAGCTTCCTCATGCACCACTCCCTCCATTGGAGAAAACCGATTCAACCCCCGCTCAGTAGTTGTTGAGATTTTCACGTTCAGACAGATATACTTACAAGGAATGGATACATTTTTTGCCATATTTAATTATGGTACAACATGAGTTATGGAATTAAACCTTTCTCATGAAACACTCTGTATTGGTGAGAACCGATTCAACATCCCTTCAGTAGTTGTTGAGATTTTCACGTTCAGGCAGAGAGACTTACCAGGAAGGGATATTTTTTTTCCATATTTAATGACGATACCACAATGAACAGCGGAAATAAAGCTTCCTCATGCACCACTCTCTCCATTGGAGAAAACCGATTCAACACCCGCTCAGTAGTTGTTGAGATTTTCACGTTCAGACAGATATACTTACAAGGAATGGGTACATTTTTTTCCATATTTAATTATGGTACCTAAATGAGTTATGGAATTAAACCTTTCTCATGAACCACTCTGTCTATTGGTGAGAACCGTTTCAACATCCGTTCAGTAGTTGTTAAGATTTTCACGTTCAGGCAGAGAGACTTACCAGGAAGGGATATATTTTTTCCATATTTAATGACGATACCACAATAAACAGCGGAAATAAAGCTTCCTCATGCACCACTCTCTCCATTGGAGAAAACCGATTCAACACCCGCTCAGTAGTTGTTGAGATTTTCACGTTCAGACAGATATACTTACAAGGAATGGATACATTTTTTTCCATATTTAATTATGGTACCTAAATGAGTTATGGAATTAAACCTTTCTCATGAACCACTCTGTCTATTGGTGAGAACCGATTCAACATCCGTTCAGTAGTTGTTGAGATTTTCACGTTCAGGCAGAGAGACTTACCAGGAAGGGATATATTTGTTCCATATTTAATGACGATACCACAATGAACAGCGGAAATAAAGCTTCCTCATGCACCACTCTCTCCATTGGAGAAAACCGATTCAACACCCGCTCAGTAGTTGTTGAGATTTTCACGTTCAGACAGATAGACTTACAAGGAATTGATATATTTTTTCCATATTTAATAATGATACCTAAATGAGTTATAGAATTACACCTTTCTCATGAACCACTCTGTCTATTGGTGCGAACCGATTCAACATCCGTTCAGTAGTTGTTGAGATTTTCACGTTCAGACAGATAGACTTACAAGGAATGGATATATTTTTTTCCATATTTAATGGTGATACCTAAATGAGTTATGGAATTAAACCTTTCTCATGAACCACTCTGTCTATTGGTGAGAACCGATTCAACATCCGTTCAGTAGTTGTTGAGATTTTCACGTTCAGACAGATATACTTACAAGGAATGGATACATTTTTTTCCATATTTAATTATGGTACCTAAATGAGTTATGGAATTAAACCTTTCTCATGAACCACTCTGTCTATTGGTGAGAACCGATTCAACATCCGTTCAGTAGTTGTTGAGATTTTCACGTTCAGGCAGAGAGACTTACCAGGAAGGGATATATTTTTTCCATATTTAATGACGATACCACAATGAACAGCGGAAATAAAGCTTCCTCATGCACCACTCTCTCCATTGGAGAAAACCGATTCAACACCCGCTCAGTAGTTGTTGAGATTTTCACGTTCAGACAGATAGACTTACAAGGAATTGATATATTTTTTCCATATTTAATAATGATACCTAAATGAGTTATAGAATTAAACCTTTCTCATGAACCACTCTGTCTATTGGTGCGAACCGATTCAACATCCGTTCAGTAGTTGTTGAGATTTTCACGTTCAGACAGATAGACTTACAAGGAATGGATATATTTTTTTCCATATTTAATGGTGATACCTAAATGAGTTATGGAATTAAACCTTTCTCATGAACCACTCCGTCTATTGGTGCGAACCGATTCAACATCCGTTCAGTAGTTGTTGAGATTTTCACGTTCAGGCAGAGAGACTTACCAGGAAGGGATATATTTTTTCCATATTTAATGACCATACCACAATGAACAGCGGAAATAAAGCTTCCTCATGCACCACTCTCTCCATTGGAGAAAACCGATTCAACACCCGCTCAGTAGTTGTTGAGATTTTCACGTTCAGACAGATATACTTACAAGGAATGGATACATTTTTTTCCATATTTAATTATGGTACCTAAATGAGTTATGGAATTAAACCTTTCTCATGAACCACTCTGTCTATTGGTGAGAACCGATTCAACATCCGTTCAGTAGTTGTTGAGATTTTCCCATTCAGGCAGAGAGACTTACCAGGAAGGGATATATTTTTTCCATATTTAATGACGATACCACAATGAACAGCGGAAATAAAGCTTCCTCATGCACCACTCTCTCCATTGGAGAAAACCGATTCAACACCCGCTCAGTAGTTGTTGAGATTTTCACGTTCAGACAGATATACTTACAAGGAATGGATACATTTTTTTCCATATTTAATTATGGTACCTAAATGAGTTATGGAATTAAACCTTTCTCATGAACCACTCTGTCTATTGGTGCGAACCGATTCAACATCCGTTCAGTAGTTGTTGAGATTTTCACGTTCAGGCAGAGAGACTTACCAGGAAGGGATATATTTTTTCCATATTTAATGACGATACCACAATGAACAGCGGAAATATAGCTTCCTCATGCACCACTCTCTCCATTGGAGAAAACCGATTCAACACCCGCTCAGTAGTTGTTGAGATTTTCACGTTCAGACAGATATACTTACAAGGAATGGATACATTTTTTTCCATATTTAATTATGGTACCTAAATGAGTTATGGAATTAAACCTTTCTCATGAACCACTCTGTCTATTGGTGAGAACCGATTCAACATCCGTTCAGTAGTTGTTGAGATTTTCACGTTCAGGCAGCGAGATTTACCAGGAAGGGATATATTTTTTCCATATTTAATGACGATACCACAATGAACAGCGGAAATAAAGCTTCCTCATGCACCACTCTCTCCATTGGAGAAAACCGATTCAACACCCGCTCAGTAGTTGTTGAGATTTTCACGTTCAGACAGATAGACTTACAAGGAATTGATATATTTTTTCCATATTTAATAATGATACCTAAATGAGTTATAGAATTAAACCTTTCTCATGAACCACTCTGTCTATTGGTGCGAACCGATTCAACATCCGTTCAGTAGTTGTTGAGATTTTCACGTTCAGACAGATAGACTTACAAGGAATGGATATATTTTTTTCCATATTTAATGGTGATACCTAAATGAGTTATGGAATTAAACCTTTCTCATGAACCACTCCGTCTATTGGTGCGAACCGATTCAACATCCGTTCAGTAGTTGTTGAGATTTTCACGTTCAGGCAGAGAGACTTACCAGGAAGGGATATATTTTTTCCATATTTAATGACGATACCACAATGAACAGCGGAAATAAAGCTTCCTCATGCACCACTCTCTCCATTGGAGAAAACCGATTCAACACCCGCTCAGTAGTTGTTGAGATTTTCACGTTCAGACAGATATACTTACAAGGAATGGATACATTTTTTTCCATATTTAATTATGGTACCTAAATGAGTTATGGAATTAAACCTTTCTCATGAACCACTCTGTCTATTGGTGAGAACCGATTCAACATCCGTTCAGTAGTTGTTGAGATTTTCACGTTCAGGCAGAGAGACTTACCAGGAAGGGATATATTTTTTCCATATTTAATGACGATACCACAATGAACAGCGGAAATAAAGCTTCCTCATGCACCACTCTCTCCATTGGAGAAAACCGATTCAACACCCGCTCAGTAGTTGTTGAGATTTTCACGTTCAGACAGATATACTTACAAGGAATGGATACATTTTTTTCCATATTTAATTATGGTACCTAAATGAGTTATGGAATTAAAACTTTCTCATGAACCACTCTGTCTATTGGTGAGAACCGATTCAACATCCGTTCAGTAGTTGTTGAGATTTTCACGTTCAGGCAGAGAGACTTACCAGGAAGGGATATATTTTTTCCATATTTAATGACGATACCACAATGAACAGCGGAAATAAAGCTTCCTCATGCACCACTCTCTCCATTGGAGAAAACCGATTCAACACCCGCTCAGTAGTTGTTGAGATTTTCACGTTCAGACAGATATACTTACAAGGAATGGATACATTTTTTTCCATATTTAATTATGGTACCTAAATGAGTTATGGAATTAAACCTTTCTCATGAACCACTCTGTCTATTGGTGAGAACCGATTCAACATCCGTTCAGTAGTTGTTGAGATTTTCACGTTCAGGCAGAGAGACTTACCAGGAAGGGATATATTTTTTCCATATTTAATGACGATACCACAATGAACAGCGGAAATAAAGCTTCCTCATGCACCACTCTCTCCATTGGAGAAAACCGATTCAACACCCGCTCAGTAGTTGTTGAGATTTTCACGTTCAGACAGATATACTTACAAGGAATGGATACATTTTTTTCCATATTTAATTATGGTACCTAAATGAGTTATGAAATTAAACCTTTCTCATGAACCACTCTGTCTATTGGTGAGAACCGATTCAACATCCGTTCAGTAGTTGTTGAGATTTTCACGTTCAGGCAGAGAGACTTACCAGGAAGGGATATATTTTTTCCATATTTAATGACGATACCACAATGAACAGCGGAAATAAAGCTTCCTCATGCACCACTCTCTCCATTGGAGAAAACCGATTCAACACCCGCTCAGTAGTTGTTGAGATTTTCACGTTCAGACAGATAGACTAACAAGGAATTGATACATTTTTTTCCATATTTAATTATGGTACCTAAATGAGTTATGGAATTAAACCTTTCTCATGAACCACTCTGTCTATTGGTGCGAACCGATTCAACATCCGTTCAGTAGTTGTTGAGATTTTCACGTTCAGACATATAGACTTACAAGGAATGGATATATTTTTTTCCATATTTAATGGTGATACCTAAATGAGTTATGGAATTAAACCTTTCTCATGAACCACTCTGTCTATTGGTGAGAACCGATTCAACATCCGTTCAGTAGTTGTTGAGATTTTCACGTTCAGGCAGAGAGACTTACCAGGAAGGGATATATTTTTTCCATATTTAATGACGATACCACAATGAACAGCGGAAATAAAGCTTCCTCATGCACCACTCTCTCCATTGGAGAAAACCGATTCAACACCCGCTCAGTAGTTGTTGAGATTTTCACGTTCAGACAGATATACTTACAAGGAATGGATACATTTTTTTCCATATTTAATTATGGTACCTAAATGAGTTATGGAATTAAACCTTTCTCATGAACCACTCTGTCTATTGGTGAGAACCGATTCAACATCCGTTCAGTAGTTGTTGAGATTTTCACGTTCAGGCAGAGAGACTTACCAGGAAGGGATATATTTTTTCCATATTTAATGACGATACCACAATGAACAGCGGAAATAAAGCTTCCTCATGCACCAGTCTCTCCATTGGAGAAAACCGATTCAACACCCGCTCAGTAGTTGTTGAGATTTTCACGTTCAGACAGATATACTTACAAGGAATGGATACATTTGTTTCCATATTTAATTATGGTACCTAAATGAGTTATGGAATTAAACCTTTCTCATGAACCAGTCTGTCTATTGGTGAGAACCGATTCAACATCCGTTCAGTAGTTGTTGAGATTTTCACGTTCAGGCAGAGAGACTTACCAGGAAGGGATATATTTTTTCCATATTTAATGACGATACCACAATGAACAGCGGAAATAAAGCTTCCTCATGCACCACTCTCTCCATTGGAGAAAACCGATTCAACACCCGCTCAGTAGTTGTTGAGATTTTCACGTTCAGACAGATATACTTACAAGGAATGGATACATTTTTTTCCATATTTAATTATGGTACCTAAATGAGTTATGGAATTAAACCTTTCTCATGAACCACTCTGTCTATTGGTGAGAACCGATTCAACATCCGTTCAGTAGTTGTTGAGATTTTCACGTTCAGGCAGAGAGACTTACCAGGAAGGGATATATTTTTTCCATATTTAATGACGATACCACAATGAACAGCGGAAATAAAGCTTCCTCATGCACCACCCTCTCCATTGGAGAAAACCGATTCAACACCCGCTCAGTAGTTGTTGAGATTTTCACGTTCAGGCAGAGAGACTTACCAGGAAGGGATATATTTTTTCCATATTTAATGACGATACCACAATGAACAGCGGAAATAAAGCTTCCTCATGCACCACTCTCTCCATTGGAGAAAACCGATTCAACACCAGCTCAGTAGTTGTTGAGATTTTCACGTTCAGACAGATATACTTACAAGGAATGGATACTTTTTTTTCCATATTTAATTATGGTACCTAAATGAGTTATGGAATTAAACCTTTCTCATGAACCACTCTGTCTATTGGTGCGAACCGATTCCACATCCGTTCAGTAGTTGTTGAGATTTTCACGTTCAGACAGATAGACTTACAAGGAATGGATATATTTTTTTCCATATTTAATGGTGATACCTAAATGAGTTATGGAATTAAACCTTTCTCATGAACCACTCTGTCTATTGGTGAGAACCGATTCAACATCCGTTCAGTAGTTGTTGAGATTTTCACGTTCAGGCAGAGAGGCTTACCAGGAAGGGATATATTTTTTCCATATTTAATGACGATACCACAATGAACAGCGGAAATAAAGCTTCCTCATGCACCACTCTCTCCATTGGAGAAAACCGATTCAACACCCGCTCAGTAGTTGTTGAGATTTTCACGTTCAGACAGATATACTTACAAGGAATGGATACATTTTTTTTTATATTTAATTATGGTACCTAAATGAGTTATGGAATTAAACCTTTCTCATGAACCACTCTGTCTATTGGTGAGAACCGATTCAACATCCGTTCAGTAGTTGTTGAGATTTTCACGTTCAGGCAGAGAGACTTACCAGGAAGGGATATATTTTTTCCATATTTAATGACGATACCACAATGAACAGCGGAAATAAAGCTTCCTCATGCACCACTCTCTCCATTGGAGAAAACCGATTCAACACCCGCTCAGTAGTTGTTGAGATTTTCACGATCAGACAGATAGACTTACAAGGAATTGATATATTTTTTCCATATTTAATAATGATACCTAAATGAGTTATGGAATTAAACCTTTCTCATGAACCAGTCTGTCTATTGGTGAGAACCGATTCAACATCCGTTCAGTAATTGTTGAGATTTTCACGTTCAGGCAGAGAGACTTACCAGGAAGGGATATATTTTTTCCATATTTAATGACGATACCACAATGAACAGCGGAAATAAAGCTTCCTCATGCACCACTCTCTCCATTGGAGAAAACCGATTCAACACCCGCTCAGTAGTTGTTGAGATTTTCACGTTCAGACAGATATACTTACAAGGAATGGATACATTTTTTTCCATATTTAATTATGGTACCTAAATGAGTTATGGAATTAAACCTTTCTCATGAACCACTCTGTCTATTGGTGAGAACCGATTCAACATCCGTTCAGTAGTTGTTGAGATTTTCACGTTCAGGCAGAGAGACTTACCAGGAAGGGATATATTTTTTCCATATTTAATGACGATACCACAATGAACAGCGGAAATAAAGCTTCCTCATGCACCACTCTCTCCATTGGAGAAAACCGATTCAACACCAGCTCAGTAGTTGTTGAGATTTTCACGTTCAGACAGATATACTTACAAGGAATGGATACTTTTTTTTCCATATTTAATTATGGTACCTAAATGAGTTATGGAATTAAACCTTTCTCATGAACCACTCTGTCTATTGGTGCGAACCGATTCCACATCCGTTCAGTAGTTGTTGAGATTTTCACGTTCAGACAGATAGACTTACAAGGAATGGATATATTTTTTTCCATATTTAATGGTGATACCTAAATGAGTTATGGAATTAAACCTTTCTCATGAACCACTCTGTCTATTGGTGAGAACCGATTCAACATCCGTTCAGTAGTTGTTGAGATTTTCACGTTCAGGCAGAGAGGCTTACCAGGAAGGGATATATTTTTTCCATATTTAATGACGATACCACAATGAACAGCGGAAATAAAGCTTCCTCATGCACCACTCTCTCCATTGGAGAAAACCGATTCAACACCCGCTCAGTAGTTGTTGAGATTTTCACGTTCAGACAGATATACTTACAAAGAATGGATACATTTTTTTCCATATTTAATTATGGTACCTAAATGAGTTATGGAATTAAACCTTTCTCATGAACCACTCTGTCTATTGGTGAGAACCGATTCAACATCCGTTCAGTAGTTGTTGAGATTTTCACGTTCAGGCAGAGAGACTTACCAGGAAGGGATATATTTTTTCCATATTTAATGACGATACCACAATGAACAGCGGAAATAAAGCTTCCTCATGCACCACTCTCTCCATTGGAGAAAACCGATTCAACACCCGCTCAGTAGTTGTTGAGATTTTCACGTTCAGACAGATAGACTTACAAGGAATTGATATATTTTTTCCATATTTAATAATGATACCTAAATGAGTTATAGAATTAAACCTTTCTCATGAACCACTCTGTCTATTGGTGCGAACCGATTCAACATCCGTTCAGTAGTTGTTGAGATTTTCACGTTCAGGCAGAGAGACTTACCAGGAAGGGATATATTTTTTCCATATTTAATGACGATACCACAATGAACAGCGGAAATAAAGCTTCCTCATGCACCACTCTCTCCATTGGAGAAAACCGATTCAACACCCGCTCAGTAGTTGTTGAGATTTTCACGTTCAGACAGATAGACTTACAAGGAATTGATATATTTTTTCCATATTTAATAATGATACCTAAATGAGTTATAGAATTAAACCTTTCTCATGAACCACTCTGTCTATTGGTGCGAACCGATTCAACATCCGTTCAGTAGTTGTTGAGATTTTCACGTTCAGGCAGAGAGACTTACCAGGAAGGGATATATTTTTTCCATATTTAATGACGATACCACAATGAACAGCGGAAATAAAGCTTCCTCATGCACCACTCTCTCCATTGGAGAAAACCGATTCAACACCCGCTCAGTAGTTGTTGAGATTTTCACGTTTAGGCAGAGAGACTTACCAGGAAGGGATATATTTTTTCCATATTTAATGACGATACCACAATGAACAGCGGAAATAAAGCTTCCTCATGCACCACTCTCTCCATTGGAGAAAACCGATTCAACACCCGCTCAGTAGTTGTTGAGATTTTCACGTTCAGACAGATAGACTTACAAGGAATTGATATATTTTTTCCATATTTAATAATGATACCTAAATGAGTTATAGAATTAAACCTTTCTCATGAACCACTCTGTCTATTGGTGCGAACCGATTCAACATCCGTTCAGTAGTTGTTGAGATTTTCACGTTCAGGCAGAGAGACTTACCAGGAAGGGATATATTTTTTCCATATTTAATGACGATACCACAATGAACAGCGGAAATAAAGCTTCCTCATGCACCACTCTCTCCATTGGAGAAAACCGATTCAACACCCGCTCAGTAGTTGTTGAGATTTTCACGTTCAGACAGATATACTTACAAGGAATGGATACATTTTTTCCATATTTAATTATGGTACCTAAATGAGTTATGGAATTAAACCTTTCTCATGAGCCTCTCTGTCTATTGGTGAGAACCGATTCAACATCCGTTCAGTAGTTGTTGAGATTTTCACGTTCAGGCAGAGAGACTTACCAGGAAGGGATATATTTTTTCCATATTTAATGACGATACCACAATGAACAGCGGAAATAAAGCTTCCTCATGCACCACTCTCTCCATTGGAGAAAACCGATTCAACACCCGCTCAGTAGTTGTTGAGATTTTCACGTTCAGACAGATATACTTACAAGGAATGGATACATTTTTTTCCATATTTAATTATGGTACCTAAATGAGTTATGGAATTAAACCTTTCTCATGAACCACTCTGTCTATTGGTGAGAACCGATTTAACATCCGTTCAGTAGTTGTTGAGATTTTCACGTTCAGGCAGAGAGACTTACCAGGAAGGGATATATTTTTTCCATATTTAATGACGATACCACAATGAACAGCGGAAATAAAGCTTTCTCATGCACCACTCTCTCCATTGGAGAAAACCGATTCAACACCCGCTCAGTAGTTGTTGAGATTTTCACGTTCAGACAGATATACTTACAAGGAATGGATACATTTTTTCCCATATTTAATTACGGTACCTAAATGAGTTATGGAATTAAACCTTTCTCATGAACCACTCTGTCTATTGGTGAGAACCGATTCAACATCCGTTCAGTAGTTGTTGAGATTTTCACGTTCAGGCAGAGAGACTTACCAGGAAGGGATATATTTTTTCCATATTTAATGACGATACCACAATGAACAGCGGAAATAAAGCTTCCTCATGCACCACTCTCTCCATTGGAGAACACCGATTCAACACCCGCTCAGTAATTGTTGAGATTTTCACGTTCAGACAGATAGACTTACAAGGAATGGATACATTTTTTTCCATATTTAATTATGGTACCTAAATGAGTTATGGAATTAAACCTTTCTCATGAACCACTCTGTCTATTGGTGAGAACCGATTCAACATCCGTTCAGTAGTTGTTGAGATTTTCACGTTCAGGCAGAGAGACTTACCAGGAAGGGATATATTTTTTCCATATTTAATGACGATACCACAATGAACAGCGGAAATAAAGCTTCCTCATGCACCACTCTCTCCATTGGAGAAAACCGATTCAACACCCGCTCAGTAGTTGTTGAGATTTTCACGTTCAGACAGATAGACTTACAAGGAATTGATATATTTTTTCCATATTTAATAATGATACCTAAATGAGTTATAGAATTAAACCTTTCTCATGAACCACTCTGTCTATTGGTGCGAACCGATTCAACATCCGTTCAGTAGTAGTTGAGATTTTCACGTTCAGGCAGAGAGACTTACCAGGAAGGGATATATTTTTTCCATATTTAATGACGATACCACAATGAACAGCGGAAATAAAGCTTCCTCATGCACCACTCTCTCCATTGGAGAAAACCGATTCAACACCCGCTCAGTAGTTGTTGAGATTTTCACGTTCAGACAGATATACTTACAAGGAATGGATACATTTTTTCCATATTTAATTATGGTACCTAAATGAGTTATGGAATTAAACCTTTCTCATGAACCACTCTGTCTATTGGTGAGAACCGATTCAACATCCGTTCAGTAGTTGTTGAGATTTTCACGTTCAGGCAGAGAGACTTACCAGGAAGGGATATATTTTTTCCATATTTAATGACGATACCACAATGAACAGCGGAAATAAAGCTTCCTCATGCACCACTCTCTCCATTGGAGAAAACCGATTCAACACCCGCTCAGTAGTTGTTGAGATTTTCACGTTCAGACAGATATACTTACAAGGAATGGATATATTTTTTTCCATATTTAATAATGATACCTAAATGAGTTATAGAATTAAACCTTTCTCATGAACCACTCTGTCTATTGGTGCGAACCGATTCAACATCCGTTCAGTAGTTGTTGAGATTTTCACGTTCAGGCAGAGAGACTTACCAGGAAGGGATATATTTTTTCCATATTTAATGACGATACCACAATGAACAGCGGAAATAAAGCTTCCTCATGCACCACTCTCTCCATTGGAGAAAACCGATTCAACACCCGCTCAGTAGTTGTTGAGATTTTCACGTTCAGACAGATATACTTACAAGGAATGGATACATTTTTTTCCATATTTAATTATGGTACCTAAATGAGTTATGGAATTAAACCTTTCTCATGAACCACTCTGTCTATTGGTGAGAACCGATTCAACATCCGTTCAGTAGTTGTTGAGATTTTCACGTTCAGGCAGAGAGACTTACCAGGAAGGGATATATTTTTTCCATATTTAATGACGATACCACAATGAACAGCGGAAATAAAGCTTCCTCATGCACCACTCTCTCCATTGGAGAAAACCGATTCAACACCCGCTCAGTAGTTGTTGAGATTTTCACGTTCAGACAGATATACTTACAAGGAATGGATACATATTTTTCCATATTTAATTACGGTACCTAAATGAGTTATGGAATTAAACCTTTCTCATGAACCACTCTGTCTATTGGTGAGAACCGATTCAACATCCGTTCAGTAGTTGTTGAGATTTTCACGTTCAGGCAGAGAGACTTACCAGGAAGGGATATATTTTTTCCATATTTAATGACGATACCACAATGAACAGCGGAAATAAAGCTTCCTCATGCACCACTCTCTCCATTGGAGAAAACCGATTCAACACCCGCTCAGTAGTTGTTGAGATTTTCACGTTCAGACAGATATACTTACAAGGAATGGATACATTTTTTTCCATATTTAATTATGGTACCTAAATGAGTTATGGAATTAAACCTTTCTCATTGGTGAGAACCGATTCAACATCCGTTCAGTAGTTGTTGAGATTTTCACGTTCAGGCAGAGAGACTTACCAGGAAGGGATATATTTTTTCCATATTTAATGACGATACCACAATGAACAGCGGAAATAAAGTTTCCTCATGCACCACTCTCTCCATTGGAGAACACCGATTCAACACCCGCTCAGTAATTGTTGAGATTTTCACGTTCAGACAGATAGACTTACAAGGAATGGATACATTTTTTTCCATATTTAATTATGGTACCTAAATGAGTTATGGAATTAAAGCTTTCTCATGAACCACTCTGTCTATTGGTGAGAACCGATTCAACATCCGTTCAGTAGTTGTTGAGATTTTCACGTTCAGGCAGAGAGACTTACCAGGAAGGGATATATTTTTTCCATATTTAATGACGATACCACAATGAACAGCGGAAATAAAGCTTCCTCATGCACCACTCTCTCCATTGGAGAAAACCGATTCAACACCCGCTCAGTAGTTGTTGAGATTTTCACGTTCAGACAGATATACTAACAAGGAATGGATACATTTTTTTCCATATTTAATTATGGTACCTAAATGAGTTATGGAATTAAACCTTTCTTATGAACCACTCTGTCTATTGGTGAGAACCGATTCAACATCCGTTCAGTAGTTGTTGAGATTTTCACGTTCAGGCAGAGAGACTTACCAGGAAGGGATTTATTTTTTCCATATTTAATGACGATACCACAATGAACAGCGGAAATAAAGCTTCCTCATGCACCACTCTCTCCATTGGAGAAAACCGATTCAACACCCGCTCAGTAGTTGTTGAGATTTTCACGTTCAGACAGATATACTTACAAGGAATGGATACATTTTTTTCCATATTTAATTATGGTACCTAAATGAGTTATGGAATTAAACCTTTCTCATGAACCACTCTGTCTATTGGTGAGAAACGATTCAACATCCGTTCAGTAGTTGTTGAGATTTTCACGTTCAGGCAGAGAGACTTACCAGGAAGGGATATATTTTTTTCCATATTTAATGACGATACCACAATGAACAGCGGAAATAAAGCTTCCTCATGCACCACTCTCTCCATTGGAGAAAACCGATTCAACACCCGCTCAGTAGTTGTTGAGATTTTCACGTTCAGACAGATAGACTTACAAGGAATTGATACATTTTTTCCATATTTAGTTATGGTACCTAAATGAGTTATGGAATTAAACCTTTCTCATGAACCACTCTGTCTATTGGTGAGAACCGATTCAACATCCGTTCAGTAGTTGTTGAGATTTTCACGTTCAGGCAGAGAGACTTACCAGGAAGGGATATATTTTTTCCATATTTAATGACGATACCACAATGAACAGCGGAAATAAAGCTTCCTCATGCACCACTCTCTGCATTGGAGAAAACCGATTCAACACCCGCTCAGTACTTGTTGAGATTTTCACGTTCAGACAGATATACTTACAAGGAATGGATACATTTTTTTCCATACTTAATTATGGTACCTAAATGAGTTATGGAATTAAACCTTTCTCATGAACCACTCTGTCTATTGGTGAGAACCGATTCAACATCCGTTCAGTAGTTGTTGAGATTTTCACGTTCAGGCAGAGAGACTTACCAGGAAGGGATATATTTTTTCCATATTTAATGACGATACCACAATGAACAGCGGAAATAAAGCTTCCTCATGCACCACTCTCTCCATTGGAGAAAACCGATTCAACACCCGCTCAGTAGTTGTTGAGATTTTCACGTTCAGACAGATATACTTACAAGGAATGGATACATTTTTTTCCATATTTAATTATGGTACCTAAATGAGTTATGGAATTAAACCTTTCTCATGAACCACTCTGTCTATTGGTGCGAACCGATTCAACATCCGTTCAGTAGTTGTTGAGATTTTCACGTTCAGGCAGAGAGACTTACCAGGAAGGGATATATTTTTTCCATATTTAATGACGATACCACAATGAACAGCGGAAATAAAGCTTCCTCATGCACCACTCTGTCCATTGGAGAAAACCGATTCAACACCCGCTCAGTAGTTGTTGAGATTTTCACGTTCAGACAGATATACTTACAAGGAATGGATACATTTTTTTCTATATTTAATTATGGTACCTAAATGAGTTATGGAATTAAACCTTTCTCATGAACCACTCTGTCTATTGGTGCGAACCGATTCAACATCCGTTCAGTAGTTGTTGAGATTTTCACGTTCAGGCAGAGAGACTTACCAGGAAGGGATATATTTTTTCCATATTTAATGACGATACCACAATGAACAGCGGAAATAAAGCTTCCTCATGCACCACTCTGTCCATTGGAGAAAACCGATTCAACACCCGCTCAGTAGTTGTTGAGATTTTCGCGTTCAGACAGATAGACTTACAAGGAAGGGATTTATTTTTTCCATATTTAATGCTGATACCACAATGAACAACGCAAATAAAGCTTAATCATGCACCACTCTCTCCATTGGAGAAAACCGATTCAACACCCGCTCAGTAGTTGTTGAGATTTTCACGTTCAGGCAGATAGATTTACAAGGAAGGGATATTTTTTTTCCATATTTAATGATGATACCTAAATGAGTTATGGAATTAAACCTTTCTCATGAACCACTCTGTCTATTGGTGCGAACCGATTCAACATCCGTTCAGTAGTTGTTGAGATTTTCACGTTCAGGCAGAGAGACTTACCAGGAAGGGATATATTTTTTCCATATTTAATGACGATACCACAATGAACAGCGGAAATAAAGCTTCCTCATGCACCACTCTCTCCATTGGAGAAAACCGATTCAACACCCGCTCAGTAGTTGTTGAGATTTTCACGTTCAGACAGATATACTTACAAGGAATGGATACATTTTTTTCCATATTTAATTATGGTACCTAAATGAGTTATGGAATTAAACCTTTCTCATGAACCACTCTGTCTATTGGTGAGAACCGATTCAACATCCGTTCAGTAGTTGTTGAGATTTTCACGTTCAGGCAGAGAGACTTACCAGGAAGGGATATATTTTTTCCATATTTAATGACGATACCACAATGAACAGCGGAAATAAAGCTTCCTCATGCACCACTCTCTCCATTGGAGAAAACCGATTCAACACCCGCTCAGTAGTTGTTGAGATTTTCACGTTCAGACAGATAGACTTACAAGGAATTGATATATTTTTTCCATATTTAATAATGATACCTAAATGAGTTATAGAATTAAACCTTTCTCATGAACCACTCTGTCTATTGGTGCGAACCGATTCAGCATCCGTTCAGTAGTTGTTGAGATTTTCACGATCAGACAGATAGACTTACAAGGAATGGATATATTTTTTTCCATATTTAATGGTGATACCTAAATGAGTTATGGAATTAAACCTTTCTCATGAACCACTCTGTCTATTGGTGAGAACCGATTCAACATCCGTTCAGTAGTTGTTGAGATTTTCACGTTCAGGCAGAGAGACTTACCAGGAAGGGATATATTTTTTCCATATTTAATGACGATACCACAATGAACAGCGGAAATAAAGCTTCCTCATGCACCACTCTCTCCATTGGAGAAAACCGATTCAACACCCGCTCAGTAGTGGTTGAGATTTTCACGTTCAGACAGATATACTTACAAGGAATGGATACATTTTTTTCCATATTTAATTATGGTACCTAAATGAGTTATGGAATTAAACCTTTCTCATGAACCACTCTGTCTATTGGTGAGAACCGATTCAACATCCGTTCAGTAGTTGTTGAGATTTTCACGTTCAGGCAGAGAGACTTACCAGGAAGGGATATATTTTTTCCATATTTAATGACGATACCACAATGAACAGCGGAAATAAAGCTTCCTCATGCACCACTCTCTCCATTGGAGAAAACCGATTCAACACCCGCTCAGTACTTGTTGAGATTTTCACGCTCAGACAGATATACTTACAAGGAATGGCTACATTTTTTTCCATATTTAATTATGGTACCTAAATGAGTTATGGAATTAAACCTTTCTCATGAACCACTCTGTCTATTGGTGAGAACCGATTCAACATCCGTTCAGTAGTTGTTGAGATTTTCACGTTCAGGCAGAGAGACTTACCAGGAAGGGATATATTTTTTCCATATTTAATGACGATACCACAATGAACAGCGGAAATAAAGCTTCCTCATGCACCACTCTCTCCATTGGAGAAAACCGATTCAACACCCGCTCAGTAGTTGTTGAGATTTTCACGTTCAGATAGATAGACTTACAAGGAATTGATATATTTTTTCCCATATTTAATAATGATACCTAAATGAGTTATAGAATTAAACCTTTCTCATGAACCACTCTGTCTATTGGTGCGAACCGATTCAACATCCGTTCAGTAGTTGTTGAAATTTTCACTTTCAGACAGATAGACTTACAAGGAATGGATATATTTTTTTCCATATTTAATGGTGATACCTAAATGAGTTATGGAATTAAACCTTTCTCATGAACCACTCTGTCTATTGGTGAGAACCGATTCAACATCCGTTCAGTAGTTGTTGAGATTTTCACGTTCAGGCAGAGAGACTTACCAGGAAGGGATATATTTTTTCCATATTTAATGACGATACCACAATGAACAGCGAAAATAAAGCTTCCTCATGCACCACTCTCTCCATTGGAGAAAACCGATTCAACACCCGCTCAGTAGTTGTTGAGATTTTCACGTTCAGACAGATAGACTTACAAGGAATTGATATATTTTTCCCATATTTAATAATGATACCTAAATGAGTTATAGAATTAAACCTTTCTCATGAACCACTCTGTCTATTGGTGCGAACCGATTCAACATCCGTTCAGTAGTTGTTGAGATTTTCACGTTCAGACAGATAGACTTACAAGGAATGGATATATTTTTTTCCATATTTAATGGTGATACCTAAATGAGTTATGGAATTAAACCTTTCTCATGAACCACTCTGTCTATTGGTGAGAACCGATTCAACATCCGTTCAGTAGTTGTTGAGATTTTCACGTTCAGGCAGAGAGACTTACCAGGAAGGGATATATTTTTTCCATATTTAATGACGATACCACAATGAACAGCGGAAATAAAGCTTCCTCATGCACCACTCTCTCCATTGGAGAAAACCGATTCAACACCCGCTCAGTAGTCGTTGAGATTTTCACGTTCAGACAGATATACTTACAAGGAATGGATACATTTTTTTCCATATTTAATTATGGTACCTAAATGAGTTTTGGAATTAAACCTTTCTCATGAACCACTCTGTCTATTTGTGAGAACCGATTCAACATCCGTTCAGTAGTTGTTGAGATTTTCACGTTCAGGCAGAGAGACTTACCAGGAAGGGATATATTTTTTCCATATTTAATGACGATACCACAATGAACAGCGGAAATAAAGCTTCCTCATGCACCACTCTCTCCATTGGAGAAAACCGATTCAACACCCGCTCAGTAGTTGTTGAGATTTTCACGTTCAGACAGATATACTTACAAGGAATGGATACATTTTTTTCCATATTTAATTATGGTACCTAAATGAGTTATGGAATTAAACCTTTCTCATGAACCACTCTGTCTATTGGTGCGAACCGATTCAACATCCGTTCAGTAGTTATTGAGATTTTCACGTTCAGACAGATATACTTACAAGGAATGGATACATTTTTTTCCATATTTAATGGTGATACCTAAATGAGTTATGGAATTAAACCTTTCTCATGAACCACTCTGTCTATTGGTGCGAACCGATTCAACATCCGTTCAGTAGTTGTTGAGATTTTCACGTTCAGACAGATATACTTACAAGGAATTGATATATTTTTTTCCATATTTAATTATGGTACCTAAATGAGTTATGGAATTAAACCTTTCTCATGAACCACTCTGTCTATTGGTGAGAACCGATTCAACATCCGTTCAGTAGTTGTTGAGATTTTCACGTTCAGGCAGAGAGACTTACCAGGAAGGGATATATTTTTTCCATATTTAATGACGATACCACAATGAACAGCGGAAATAAAGCTTCCTCATGCACCACTCTCTCCATTGGAGAAAACCGATTCAACACCCGCTCAGTAGTTGTTGAGATTTTCACGTTCAGACAGATATACTTACAAGGAATGGATACATTTTTTTCCATATTTAATTATGGTACCTAAATGAGTTATGGAATTAAACCTTTCTCATGAACCACTCTGTCTATTGGTGAGAACCGATTCAACATCCGTTCAGTAGTTGTTGAGATTTTCACGTTCAGGCAGAGAGACTTACCAGGAAGGGATATATTTTTTCCATATTTAATGACGATACCACAATGAACAGCGGAAATAAAGCTTCCTCATGCACCACTCTCTCCATTGGAGAAAACCGATTCAACACCCGCTCAGTAGTTGTTGAGATTTTCACGTTCAGACAGATATACTTACAAGGAATGGATACATTTTTTTCCATATTTAATTATGGTACCTAAATGAGTTATGGAATTAAACCTTTCTCATGAACCACTCTGTCTATTGGTGCGAACCGATTCAACATCCGTTCAGTAGTTGTTGAGATTTTCACGTTCAGACAGATATACTTACAAGGAATGGATACATTTTTTTCCATATTTAATGGTGATACCTAAATGAGTTATGGAATTAAACCTTTCTCATGAACCACTCTGTCTATTGGTGAGAACCGATTCAACATCCGTTCAGTAGTTGTTGAGATTTTCACGTTCAGGCAGAGAGACTTACCAGGAAGGGATATATTTTTCCCATATTTAATGACGATACCACAATGAACAGCGGAAATAAAGCTTCCTCATGCACCACTCTCTCCATTGGAGAAAACCGATTCAACACCCGCTCAGTAGTTGTTGAGATTTTCACGTTCAGACAGATAGACTTACAAGGAATTGATATATTTTTTCCATATTTAATAATGATACCTAAATGAGTTATAGAATTAAACCTTTCTCATGAACCACTCTGTCTATTGGTGCGAACCGATTCAACATCCGTTCAGTAGTTGTTGAGATTTTCACGTTCAGACAGATAGACTTACAAGGAATGGATATATTTTTTTCCATATTTAATGGTGATACCTAAATGAGTTATGGAATTAAACCTTTCTCATGAACCACTCTGTCTATTGGTGAGAACCGATTCAACATCCGTTCAGTAGTTGTTGAGATTTTCACGTTCAGGCAGAGAGACTTACCAGGAAGGGATATATTTTTTCCATATTTAATGACGATACCACAATGAACAGCGGAAATAAAGCTTCCTCATGCACCACTCTCTCCATTGGAGAAAACCGATTCAACACCCGCTCAGTAGTTGTTGAGATTTTCACGTTCAGACAGATATACTTACAAGGAATGGATACATTTTTTTCCATATTTAATTATGGTACCTAAATGAGTTATGGAATTAAACCTTTCTCATGAACCACTCTGTCTATTGGTGAGAACCGATTCAACATCCGTTCAGTAGTTGTTGAGATTTTCACGTTCAGGCAGAGAGACTTACCAGGAAGGGATATATTTTTTCCATATTTAATGACGATACCACAATGAACAGCGGAAATAAAGCTTCCTCATGCACCACTCTCTCCATTGGAGAAAACCGATTCAACACCCGCTCAGTAGTTGTTGAGATTTTCACGTTCAGACAGATAGACTTACAAGGAATTGATATATTTTTTCCATATTTAATAATGATACCTAAATGAGTTATAGAATTAAACCTTTCTCATGAACCACTCTGTCTATTGGTGCGAACCGATTCAGCATCCGTTCAGTAGTTGTTGAGATTTTCACGATCAGACAGATAGACTTACAAGGAATGGATATATTTTTTTCCATATTTAATGGTGATACCTAAATGAGTTATGGAATTAAACCTTTCTCATGAACCACTCTGTCTATTGGTGAGAACCGATTCAACATCCGTTCAGTAGTTGTTGAGATTTTCACGTTCAGGCAGAGAGACTTACCAGGAAGGGATATATTTTTTCCATATTTAATGACGATACCACAATGAACAGCGGAAATAAAGCTTCCTCATGCACCACTCTCTCCATTGGAGAAAACCGATTCAACACCCGCTCAGTAGTGGTTGAGATTTTCACGTTCAGACAGATATACTTACAAGGAATGGATACATTTTTTTCCATATTTAATTATGGTACCTAAATGAGTTATGGAATTAAACCTTTCTCATGAACCACTCTGTCTATTGGTGAGAACCGATTCAACATCCGTTCAGTAGTTGTTGAGATTTTCACGTTCAGGCAGAGAGACTTACCAGGAAGGGATATATTTTTTCCATATTTAATGACGATACCACAATGAACAGCGGAAATAAAGCTTCCTCATGCACCACTCTCTCCATTGGAGAAAACCGATTCAACACCCGCTCAGTACTTGTTGAGATTTTCACGCTCAGACAGATATACTTACAAGGAATGGCTACATTTTTTTCCATATTTAATTATGGTACCTAAATGAGTTATGGAATTAAACCTTTCTCATGAACCACTCTGTCTATTGGTGAGAACCGATTCAACATCCGTTCAGTAGTTGTTGAGATTTTCACGTTCAGGCACAGAGACTTACCAGGAAGGGATATATTTTTTCCATATTTAATGACGATACCACAATGAACAGCGGAAATAAAGCTTCCTCATGCACCACTCTCTCCATTGGAGAAAACCGATTCAACACCCGCTCAGTAGTTGTTGAGATTTTCACGTTCAGACAGATAGACTTACAAGGAATTGATATATTTTTTCCCATATTTAATAATGATACCTAAATGAGTTATAGAATTAAACCTTTCTCATGAACCACTCTGTCTATTGGTGCGAACCGATTCAACATCCGTTCAGTAGTTGTTGAGATTTTCACTTTCAGACAGATAGACTTACAAGGAATGGATATATTTTTTTCCATATTTAATGGTGATACCTAAATGAGTTATGGAATTAAACCTTTCTCATGAACCACTCTGTCTATTGGTGAGAACCGATTCAACATCCGTTCAGTAGTTGTTGAGATTTTCACGTTCAGGCAGAGAGACTTACCAGGAAGGGATATATTTTTTCCATATTTAATGACGATACCACAATGAACAGCGAAAATAAAGCTTCCTCATGCACCACTCTCTCCATTGGAGAAAACCGATTCAACACCCGCTCAGTAGTTGTTGAGATTTTCACGTTCAGACAGATAGACTTACAAGGAATTGATATATTTTTCCCATATTTAATAATGATACCTAAATGAGTTATAGAATTAAACCTTTCTCATGAACCACTCTGTCTATTGGTGCGAACCGATTCAACATCCGTTCAGTAGTTGTTGAGATTTTCACGTTCAGACAGATAGACTTACAAGGAATGGATATATTTTTTTCCATATTTAATGGTGATACCTAAATGAGTTATGGAATTAAACCTTTCTCATGAACCACTCTGTCTATTGGTGAGAACCGATTCAACATCCGTTCAGTAGTTGTTGAGATTTTCACGTTCAGGCAGAGAGACTTACCAGGAAGGGATATATTTTTTCCATATTTAATGACGATACCACAATGAACAGCGGAAATAAAGCTTCCTCATGCACCACTCTCTCCATTGGAGAAAACCGATTCAACACCCGCTCAGTAGTCGTTGAGATTTTCACGTTCAGACAGATATACTTACAAGGAATGGATACATTTTTTTCCATATTTAATTATGGTACCTAAATGAGTTTTGGAATTAAACCTTTCTCATGAACCACTCTGTCTATTTGTGAGAACCGATTCAACATCCGTTCAGTAGTTGTTGAGATTTTCACGTTCAGGCAGAGAGACTTACCAGGAAGGGATATATTTTTTCCATATTTAATGACGATACCACAATGAACAGCGGAAATAAAGCTTCCTCATGCACCACTCTCTCCATTGGAGAAAACCGATTCAACACCCGCTCAGTAGTTGTTGAGATTTTCACGTTCAGACAGATATACTTACAAGGAATGGATACATTTTTTTCCATATTTAATTATGGTACCTAAATGAGTTATGGAATTAAACCTTTCTCATGAACCACTCTGTCTATTGGTGCGAACCGATTCAACATCCGTTCAGTAGTTATTGAGATTTTCACGTTCAGACAGATATACTTACAAGGAATGGATACATTTTTTTCCATATTTAATGGTGATACCTAAATGAGTTATGGAATTAAACCTTTCTCATGAACCACTCTGTCTATTGGTGCGAACCGATTCAACATCCGTTCAGTAGTTGTTGAGATTTTCACGTTCAGACAGATATACTTACAAGGAATGGATACATTTTTTTCCATATTTAATTATGGTACCTAAATGAGTTATGGAATTAAACCTTTCTCATGAACCACTCTGTCTATTGGTGAGAACCGATTCAACATCCGTTCAGTAGTTGTTGAGATTTTCACGTTCAGGCAGAGAGACTTACCAGGAAGGGATATATTTTTTCCATATTTAATGACGATACCACAATGAACAGCGGAAATAAAGCTTCCTCATGCACCACTCTCTCCATTGGAGAAAACCGATTCAACACCCGCTCAGTAGTTGTTGAGATTTTCACGTTCAGACAGATATACTTACAAGGAATGGATACATTTTTTTCCATATTTAATTATGGTACCTAAATGAGTTATGGAATTAAACCTTTCTCATGAACCACTCTGTCTATTGGTGAGAACCGATTCAACATCCGTTCAGTAGTTGTTGAGATTTTCACGTTCAGGCAGAGAGACTTACCAGGAAGGGATATATTTTTTCCATATTTAATGACGATACCACAATGAACAGCGGAAATAAAGCTTCCTCATGCACCACTCTCTCCATTGGAGAAAACCGATTCAACACCCGCTCAGTAGTTGTTGAGATTTTCACGTTCAGACAGATATACTTACAAGGAATGGATACATTTTTTTCCATATTTAATTATGGTACCTAAATGAGTTATGGAATTAAACCTTTCTCATGAACCACTCTGTCTATTGGTGCGAACCGATTCAACATCCGTTCAGTAGTTGTTGAGATTTTCACGTTCAGACAGATATACTTACAAGGAATGGATACATTTTTTTCCATATTTAATGGTGATACCTAAATGAGTTATGGAATTAAACCTTTCTCATGAACCACTCTGTCTATTGGTGAGAACCGATTCAACATCCGTTCAGTAGTTGTTGAGATTTTCACGTTCAGGCAGAGAGACTTACCAGGAAGGGATATATTTTTCCCATATTTAATGACGATACCACAATGAACAGCGGAAATAAAGCTTCCTCATGCACCACTCTCTCCATTGGAGAAAACCGATTCAACACCCGCTCAGTAGTTGTTGAGATTTTCACGTTCAGACAGATAGACTTACAAGGAATTGATATATTTTTTCCATATTTAATAATGATACCTAAATGAGTTATAGAATTAAACCTTTCTCATGAACCACTCTGTCTATTGGTGCGAACCGATTCAACATCCGTTCAGTAGTTGTTGAGATTTTCACGTTCAGACAGATAGACTTACAAGGAATGGATATATTTTTTTCCATATTTAATGGTGATACCTAAATGAGTTATGGAATTAAACCTTTCTCATGAACCACTCTGTCTATTGGTGAGAACCGATTCAACATCCGTTCAGTAGTTGTTGAGATTTTCACGTTCAGGCAGAGAGACTTACCAGGAAGGGATATATTTTTTCCATATTTAATGACGATACCACAATGAACAGCGGAAATAAACCTTCCTCATGCACCACTCTCTCCATTGGAGAAAACCGATTCAACACCCGCTCATTAGTTGTTGAGATTTTCACGTTCAGACAGATAGACTTACAAGGAATTGATATATTTTTTCCATATTTAATAATGATACCTAAATGAGTTATAGAATTAAACCTTTCTCATGAACCACTCTGTCTATTGGTGCGAACCGATTCAATATCCGTTCAGTAGTTGTTGAGATTTTCACGTTCAGACAGATAGACTTACAAGGAATGGATATATTTTTTTCCATATTTAATGGTGATACCTAAATGAGTTATGGAATTAAACCTTTCTCAGGAACCAGTCTGTCTATTGGTGAGAACCGATTCAACATCCGTTCAGTAGTTGTTGAGATTTTCACGTTCAGGCAGAGAGACTTACCAGGAAGGGATATATTTTTTCCATATTTAATGACGATACCACAATGAACAGCGGAAATAAAGCTTCCTCATGCACCACTCTCTCCATTGGAGAAAACCGATTCAACACCCGCTCAGTAGTTGTTGAGATTTTCACGTTCAGACAGATAGACTTACAAGGAATTGATATATTTTTTTCATATTTAATAATGATACCTAAATGAGTTATAGAATTAAACCTTTCTCATGAACCACTCTGTCTATTGGTGCGAACCGATTCAACATCCGTTCAGTAGTTGTTGAGATTTTCACGTTCAGACAGATAGACTTACAAGGAATGGATATATTTTTTTCCATATTTAATGGTGATACCTAAATGAGTTATGGAATTAAACCTTTCTCATGAACCACTCTGTCTATTGGTGAGAACCGATTCAACATCCGTTCAGTAGTTGTTGAGATTTTCACGTTCAGGCAGAGAGACTTACCAGGAAGGGATATATTTTTTCCATATTTAATGACGATACCACAATGAACAGCGGAAATAAAGCTTCCTCATGCACCACTCTCTCCATTGGAGAAAACCGATTCAACACCCGCTCAGTAGTTGTTGAGATTTTCACGTTCAGACAGATATACTTACAAGGAATGGATACATTTTTTTCCATATTTAATTATGGTACCTAAATGAGTTATGGAATTAAACCTTTCTCATGAACCACTCTGTCTATTGGTGAGAACCGATTCAACATCCGTTCAGTAGTTGTTGAGATTTTCACGTTCAGGCAGAGAGACTTACCAGGAAGGGATATATTTTTTCCATATTTAATGACGATACCACAATGAACAGCGGAAATAAACCTTCCTCATGCACCACTCTCTCCATTGGAGAAAACCGATTCAACACCCGCTCATTAGTTGTTGAGATTTTCACGTTCAGACAGATAGACTTACAAGGAATTGATATATTTTTTCCATATTTAATAATGATACCTAAATGAGTTATAGAATTAAACCTTTCTCATGAACCACTCTGTCTATTGGTGCGAACCGATTCAATATCCGTTCAGTAGTTGTTGAGATTTTCACGTTCAGACAGATAGACTTACAAGGAATGGATACATTTTTTTCCATATTTAATTATGGTACCTAAATGAGTTATGGAATTAAACCTTTCTCATGAACCACTCTGTCTATTGGTGCGAACCGATTCAACATCCGTTCAGTAGTTGTTGAGATTTTCACGTTCAGACAGATATACTTACAAGGAATGGATACATTTTTTTCCATATTTAATTATGGTACCTAAATGAGTTATGGAATTAAACCTTTCTCATGAACCACTCTGTCTATTGGTGAGAACCGATTCAACATCCGTTCAGTAGTTGTTGAGATTTTCACGTTCAGGCAGAGAGACTTACCAGGAAGGGATATATTTTTTCCATATTTAATGACGATACCACAATGAACAGCGGAAATAAAGCTTCCTCATGCACCACTCTCTCCATTGGAGAAAACCGATTCAACACCCGCTCAGTAGTTGTTGAGATTTTCACGTTCAGACAGATATACTTACAAGGAATGGATACATTTTTTTCCATATTTAATTATGGTACCTAAATGAGTTATGGAATTAAACCTTTCTCATGAACCACTCTGTCTATTGGTGAGAACCGATTCAACATCCGTTCAGTAGTTGTTGAGATTTTCACGTTCAGGCAGAGAGACTTACCAGGAAGGGATATATTTTTTCCATATTTAATGACGATACCACAATGAACAGCGGAAATAAAGCTTCCTCATGCACCACTCTCTCCATTGGAGAAAACCGATTCAACACCCGCTCAGTAGTTGTTGAGATTTTCACGTTCAGACAGATATACTTACAAGGAATGGATACATTTTTTTCCATATTTAATTATGGTACCTAAATGAGTTATGGAATTAAACCTTTCTCATGAACCACTCTGTCTATTGGTGCGAACCGATTCAACATCCGTTCAGTAGTTGTTGAGATTTTCACGTTCAGACAGATATACTTACAAGGAATGGATACATTTTTTTCCATATTTAATGGTGATACCTAAATGAGTTATGGAATTAAACCTTTCTCATGAACCACTCTGTCTATTGGTGAGAACCGATTCAACATCCGTTCAGTAGTTGTTGAGATTTTCACGTTCAGGCAGAGAGACTTACCAGGAAGGGATATATTTTTTCCATATTTAATGACGATACCACAATGAACAGCGGAAATAAAGCTTCCTCATGCACCACTCTCTCCATTGGAGAAAACCGATTCAACACCCGCTCAGTAGTCGTTGAGATTTTCACGTTCAGACAGATATACTTACAAGGAATGGATACATTTTTTTCCATATTTAATTATGGTACCTAAATGAGTTATGGAATTAAACCTTTCTCATGAACCACTCTGTCTATTTGTGAGAACCGATTCAACATCCGTTCAGTAGTTGTTGAGATTTTCACGTTCAGGCAGAGAGACTTACCAGGAAGGGATATATTTTTTCCATATTTAATGACGATACCACAATGAACAGCGGAAATAAAGCTTCCTCATGCACCACTCTCTCCATTGGAGAAAACCGATTCAACACCCGCTCAGTAGTTGTTGAGATTTTCACGTTCAGACAGATATACTTACAAGGAATGGATACATTTTTTTCCATATTTAATTATGGTACCTAAATGAGTTATGGAATTAAACCTTTCTCATGAACCACTCTGTCTATTGGTGCGAACCGATTCAACATCCGTTCAGTAGTTATTGAGATTTTCACGTTCAGACAGATATACTTACAAGGAATGGATACATTTTTTTCCATATTTAATGGTGATACCTAAATGAGTTATGGAATTAAACCTTTCTCATGAACCACTCTGTCTATTGGTGCGAACCGATTCAACATCCGTTCAGTAGTTGTTGAGATTTTCACGTTCAGACAGATATACTTACAAGGAATGGATACATTTTTTTCCATATTTAATTATGGTACCTAAATGAGTTATGGAATTAAACCTTTCTCATGAACCACTCTGTCTATTGGTGAGAACCGATTCAACATCCGTTCAGTAGTTGTTGAGATTTTCACGTTCAGGCAGAGAGACTTACCAGGAAGGGATATATTTTTTCCATATTTAATGACGATACCACAATGAACAGCGGAAATAAAGCTTCCTCATGCACCACTCTCTCCATTGGAGAAAACCGATTCAACACCCGCTCAGTAGTTGTTGAGATTTTCACGTTCAGACAGATATACTTACAAGGAATGGATACATTTTTTTCCATATTTAATTATGGTACCTAAATGAGTTATGGAATTAAACCTTTCTCATGAACCACTCTGTCTATTGGTGAGAACCGATTCAACATCCGTTCAGTAGTTGTTGAGATTTTCACGTTCAGGCAGAGAGACTTACCAGGAAGGGATATATTTTTTCCATATTTAATGACGATACCACAATGAACAGCGGAAATAAAGCTTCCTCATGCACCACTCTCTCCATTGGAGAAAACCGATTCAACACCCGCTCAGTAGTTGTTGAGATTTTCACGTTCAGACAGATATACTTACAAGGAATGGATACATTTTTTTCCATATTTAATTATGGTACCTAAATGAGTTATGGAATTAAACCTTTCTCATGAACCACTCTGTCTATTGGTGCGAACCGATTCAACATCCGTTCAGTAGTTGTTGAGATTTTCACGTTCAGACAGATATACTTACAAGGAATGGATACATTTTTTTCCATATTTAATGGTGATACCTAAATGAGTTATGGAATTAAACCTTTCTCATGAACCACTCTGTCTATTGGTGAGAACCGATTCAACATCCGTTCAGTAGTTGTTGAGATTTTCACGTTCAGGCAGAGAGACTTACCAGGAAGGGATATATTTTTCCCATATTTAATGACGATACCACAATGAACAGCGGAAATAAAGCTTCCTCATGCACCACTCTCTCCATTGGAGAAAACCGATTCAACACCCGCTCAGTAGTTGTTGAGATTTTCACGTTCAGACAGATAGACTTACAAGGAATTGATATATTTTTTCCATATTTAATAATGATACCTAAATGAGTTATAGAATTAAACCTTTCTCATGAACCACTCTGTCTATTGGTGCGAACCGATTCAACATCCGTTCAGTAGTTGTTGAGATTTTCACGTTCAGACAGATAGACTTACAAGGAATGGATATATTTTTTTCCATATTTAATGGTGATACCTAAATGAGTTATGGAATTAAACCTTTCTCATGAACCACTCTGTCTATTGGTGAGAACCGATTCAACATCCGTTCAGTAGTTGTTGAGATTTTCACGTTCAGGCAGAGAGACTTACCAGGAAGGGATATATTTTTTCCATATTTAATGACGATACCACAATGAACAGCGGAAATAAACCTTCCTCATGCACCACTCTCTCCATTGGAGAAAACCGATTCAACACCCGCTCATTAGTTGTTGAGATTTTCACGTTCAGACAGATAGACTTACAAGGAATTGATATATTTTTTCCATATTTAATAATGATACCTAAATGAGTTATAGAATTAAACCTTTCTCATGAACCACTCTGTCTATTGGTGCGAACCGATTCAATATCCGTTCAGTAGTTGTTGAGATTTTCACGTTCAGACAGATAGACTTACAAGGAATGGATATATTTTTTTCCATATTTAATGGTGATACCTAAATGAGTTATGGAATTAAACCTTTCTCAGGAACCAGTCTGTCTATTGGTGAGAACCGATTCAACATCCGTTCAGTAGTTGTTGAGATTTTCACGTTCAGGCAGAGAGACTTACCAGGAAGGGATATATTTTTTCCATATTTAATGACGATACCACAATGAACAGCGGAAATAAAGCTTCCTCATGCACCACTCTCTCCATTGGAGAAAACCGATTCAACACCCGCTCAGTAGTTGTTGAGATTTTCACGTTCAGACAGATAGACTTACAAGGAATTGATATATTTTTTTCATATTTAATAATGATACCTAAATGAGTTATAGAATTAAACCTTTCTCATGAACCACTCTGTCTATTGGTGCGAACCGATTCAACATCCGTTCAGTAGTTGTTGAGATTTTCACGTTCAGACAGATAGACTTACAAGGAATGGATATATTTTTTTCCATATTTAATGGTGATACCTAAATGAGTTATGGAATTAAACCTTTCTCATGAACCACTCTGTCTATTGGTGAGAACCGATTCAACATCCGTTCAGTAGTTGTTGAGATTTTCACGTTCAGGCAGAGAGACTTACCAGGAAGGGATATATTTTTTCCATATTTAATGACGATACCACAATGAACAGCGGAAATAAAGCTTCCTCATGCACCACTCTCTCCATTGGAGAAAACCGATTCAACACCCGCTCAGTAGTTGTTGAGATTTTCACGTTCAGACAGATATACTTACAAGGAATGGATACATTTTTTTCCATATTTAATTATGGTACCTAAATGAGTTATGGAATTAAACCTTTCTCATGAACCACTCTGTCTATTGGTGAGAACCGATTCAACATCCGTTCAGTAGTTGTTGAGATTTTCACGTTCAGGCAGAGAGACTTACCAGGAAGGGATATATTTTTTCCATATTTAATGACGATACCACAATGAACAGCGGAAATAAACCTTCCTCATGCACCACTCTCTCCATTGGAGAAAACCGATTCAACACCCGCTCATTAGTTGTTGAGATTTTCACGTTCAGACAGATAGACTTACAAGGAATTGATATATTTTTTCCATATTTAATAATGATACCTAAATGAGTTATAGAATTAAACCTTTCTCATGAACCACTCTGTCTATTGGTGCGAACCGATTCAATATCCGTTCAGTAGTTGTTGAGATTTTCACGTTCAGACAGATAGACTTACAAGGAATGGATACATTTTTTTCCATATTTAATTATGGTACCTAAATGAGTTATGGAATTAAACCTTTCTCATGAACCACTCTGTCTATTGGTGCGAACCGATTCAACATCCGTTCAGTAGTTATTGAGATTTTCACGTTCAGACAGATATACTTACAAGGAATGGATACATTTTTTTCCATATTTAATGGTGATACCTAAATGAGTTATGGAATTAAACCTTTCTCATGAACCACTCTGTCTATTGGTGCGAACCGATTCAACATCCGTTCAGTAGTTGTTGAGATTTTCACGTTCAGACAGATATACTTACAAGGAATGGATACATTTTTTTCCATATTTAATTATGGTACCTAAATGAGTTATGGAATTAAACCTTTCTCATGAACCACTCTGTCTATTGGTGAGAACCGATTCAACATCCGTTCAGTAGTTGTTGAGATTTTCACGTTCAGGCAGAGAGACTTACCAGGAAGGGATATATTTTTTCCATATTTAATGACGATACCACAATGAACAGCGGAAATAAAGCTTCCTCATGCACCACTCTCTCCATTGGAGAAAACCGATTCAACACCCGCTCAGTAGTTGTTGAGATTTTCACGTTCAGACAGATATACTTACAAGGAATGGATACATTTTTTTCCATATTTAATTATGGTACCTAAATGAGTTATGGAATTAAACCTTTCTCATGAACCACTCTGTCTATTGGTGAGAACCGATTCAACATCCGTTCAGTAGTTGTTGAGATTTTCACGTTCAGGCAGAGAGACTTACCAGGAAGGGATATATTTTTTCCATATTTAATGACGATACCACAATGAACAGCGGAAATAAAGCTTCCTCATGCACCACTCTCTCCATTGGAGAAAACCGATTCAACACCCGCTCAGTAGTTGTTGAGATTTTCACGTTCAGACAGATATACTTACAAGGAATGGATACATTTTTTTCCATATTTAATTATGGTACCTAAATGAGTTATGGAATTAAACCTTTCTCATGAACCACTCTGTCTATTGGTGCGAACCGATTCAACATCCGTTCAGTAGTTGTTGAGATTTTCACGTTCAGACAGATATACTTACAAGGAATGGATACATTTTTTTCCATATTTAATGGTGATACCTAAATGAGTTATGGAATTAAACCTTTCTCATGAACCACTCTGTCTATTGGTGAGAACCGATTCAACATCCGTTCAGTAGTTGTTGAGATTTTCACGTTCAGGCAGAGAGACTTACCAGGAAGGGATATATTTTTCCCATATTTAATGACGATACCACAATGAACAGCGGAAATAAAGCTTCCTCATGCACCACTCTCTCCATTGGAGAAAACCGATTCAACACCCGCTCAGTAGTTGTTGAGATTTTCACGTTCAGACAGATAGACTTACAAGGAATTGATATATTTTTTCCATATTTAATAATGATACCTAAATGAGTTATAGAATTAAACCTTTCTCATGAACCACTCTGTCTATTGGTGCGAACCGATTCAACATCCGTTCAGTAGTTGTTGAGATTTTCACGTTCAGACAGATAGACTTACAAGGAATGGATATATTTTTTTCCATATTTAATGGTGATACCTAAATGAGTTATGGAATTAAACCTTTCTCATGAACCACTCTGTCTATTGGTGAGAACCGATTCAACATCCGTTCAGTAGTTGTTGAGATTTTCACGTTCAGGCAGAGAGACTTACCAGGAAGGGATATATTTTTTCCATATTTAATGACGATACCACAATGAACAGCGGAAATAAACCTTCCTCATGCACCACTCTCTCCATTGGAGAAAACCGATTCAACACCCGCTCATTAGTTGTTGAGATTTTCACGTTCAGACAGATAGACTTACAAGGAATTGATATATTTTTTCCATATTTAATAATGATACCTAAATGAGTTATAGAATTAAACCTTTCTCATGAACCACTCTGTCTATTGGTGCGAACCGATTCAATATCCGTTCAGTAGTTGTTGAGATTTTCACGTTCAGACAGATAGACTTACAAGGAATGGATATATTTTTTTCCATATTTAATGGTGATACCTAAATGAGTTATGGAATTAAACCTTTCTCAGGAACCAGTCTGTCTATTGGTGAGAACCGATTCAACATCCGTTCAGTAGTTGTTGAGATTTTCACGTTCAGGCAGAGAGACTTACCAGGAAGGGATATATTTTTTCCATATTTAATGACGATACCACAATGAACAGCGGAAATAAAGCTTCCTCATGCACCACTCTCTCCATTGGAGAAAACCGATTCAACACCCGCTCAGTAGTTGTTGAGATTTTCACGTTCAGACAGATAGACTTACAAGGAATTGATATATTTTTTTCATATTTAATAATGATACCTAAATGAGTTATAGAATTAAACCTTTCTCATGAACCACTCTGTCTATTGGTGCGAACCGATTCAACATCCGTTCAGTAGTTGTTGAGATTTTCACGTTCAGACAGATAGACTTACAAGGAATGGATATATTTTTTTCCATATTTAATGGTGATACCTAAATGAGTTATGGAATTAAACCTTTCTCATGAACCACTCTGTCTATTGGTGAGAACCGATTCAACATCCGTTCAGTAGTTGTTGAGATTTTCACGTTCAGGCAGAGAGACTTACCAGGAAGGGATATATTTTTTCCATATTTAATGACGATACCACAATGAACAGCGGAAATAAAGCTTCCTCATGCACCACTCTCTCCATTGGAGAAAACCGATTCAACACCCGCTCAGTAGTTGTTGAGATTTTCACGTTCAGACAGATATACTTACAAGGAATGGATACATTTTTTTCCATATTTAATTATGGTACCTAAATGAGTTATGGAATTAAACCTTTCTCATGAACCACTCTGTCTATTGGTGAGAACCGATTCAACATCCGTTCAGTAGTTGTTGAGATTTTCACGTTCAGGCAGAGAGACTTACCAGGAAGGGATATATTTTTTCCATATTTAATGACGATACCACAATGAACAGCGGAAATAAACCTTCCTCATGCACCACTCTCTCCATTGGAGAAAACCGATTCAACACCCGCTCATTAGTTGTTGAGATTTTCACGTTCAGACAGATAGACTTACAAGGAATTGATATATTTTTTCCATATTTAATAATGATACCTAAATGAGTTATAGAATTAAACCTTTCTCATGAACCACTCTGTCTATTGGTGCGAACCGATTCAATATCCGTTCAGTAGTTGTTGAGATTTTCACGTTCAGACAGATAGACTTACAAGGAATGGATATATTTTTTTCCATATTTAATGGTGATACCTAAATGAGTTATGGAATTAAACCTTTCTCAGGAACCAGTCTGTCTATTGGTGAGAACCGATTCAACATCCGTTCAGTAGTTGTTGAGATTTTCACGTTCAGGCAGAGAGACTTACCAGGAAGGGATATATTTTTTCCATATTTAATGACGATACCACAATGAACAGCGGAAATAAAGCTTCCTCATGCACCACTCTCTCCATTGGAGAAAACCGATTCAACACCCGCTCAGTAGTTGTTGAGATTTTCACGTTCAGACAGATAGACTTACAAGGAATTGATATATTTTTTTCATATTTAATAATGATACCTAAATGAGTTATAGAATTAAACCTTTCTCATGAACCACTCTGTTTATTGGTGCGAACCGATTCAACATCCGTTCAGTAGTTGTTGAGATTTTCACGTTCAGACAGATAGACTTACAAGGAATGGATATATTTTTTTCCATATTTAATGGTGATACCTAAATGAGTTATGGAATTAAACCTTTCTCATGAACCACTCTGTCTATTGGTGAGAACCGATTCAACATCCGTTCAGTAGTTGTTGAGATTTTCACGTTCAGGCAGAGAGACTTACCAGGAAGGGATATATTTTTTCCATATTTAATGACGATACCACAATGAACAGCGGAAATAAAGCTTCCTCATGCACCACTCTCTCCATTGGAGAAAACCGATTCAACACCCGCTCAGTAGTTGTTGAGATTTTCACGTTCAGACATATATACTTACAAGGAATGGATACATTTTTTTCCATATTTAATTATGGTACCTAAATGAGTTATGTAATTAAACCTTTCTCATGAACCACTCTGTCTATTGGTGAGAACCGATTCAACATCCGTTCAGTAGTTGTTGAGATTTTCACGTTCAGACAGATAGACTTACAAGGAATTGATATATTTTTTCCATATTTAATGACGATACCACAATGAACAGCGGAAATAAAGCTTCCTCATGCACCACTCTCTCCATTGGAGAAAACCGATTCAACACCCGCTCAGTAGTTGTTGAGATTTTCACGTTCAGACAGATATACTTACAAGGAATGGATACATTTTTTTCCATATTTAATTATGGTACCTAAATGAGTTATGGAATTAAACCTTTCTCATGAACCACTCTGTCTATTGGTGAGAACCGATTCAACATCCGTTCAGTAGTTGTTGAGATTTTCACGTTCAGGCAGAGAGACTTACCAGGAAGGGATATATTTTTTCCATATTTAATGACGATACCACAATGAACAGCGGAAATAAAGTTTCCTCATGCACCACTCTTTCCATTGGAGAAAACCGATTCAACACCCGCTCAGTAGTTGTTGAGATTTTCACGTTCAGACAGATAGACTTACAAGGAATTGATATATTTTTTCCATATTTAATAATGATACCTAAATGAGTTATAGAATTAAACCTTTTTCATGAACCTCTCTGTCTATTGGTGCGAACCGATTCAACATCCGTTCAGTAGTTGTTGAGATTTTCACGTTCAGACAGATAGACTTACAAGGAATGGATATATTTTTTTCCATATTTAATGGTGATACCTAAATGAGTTATGGAATTAAACCTTTCTCAGGAACCAGTCTGTCTACTGGTGAGAACCGATTCAACATCCGTTCAGTAGTTGTTGAGATTTTCACGTTCAGGCAGAGAGACTTACCAGGAAGGGATATATTTTTTCCATATTTAATGACGATACCACAATGAACAGCGGAAATAAAGCTTCCTCATGCACCACTCTCTCCATTGGAGAAAACCGATTCAACACCCGCTCAGTAGTTGTTGAGATTTTCACGTTCAGACAGATATACTTACAAGGAATGGATACATTTTTTTCCATATTTAATTATGGTACCTAAATGAGTTATGGAATTAAACCTTTCTCATGAACCACTCTGTCTATAGGTGAGAACCGATTCAACATCCGTTCAGTAGTTCTTGAGATTTTCACGTTCAGGCAGAGAGACTTACCAGGAAGGGATATATTTTTTCCATATTTAATGACGATACCACAATGAACAGCGGAAATAAAGCTTCCTCATGCACCACTCTCTCCATTGGAGAAAACCGATTCAACACCCGCTCAGTAGTTGTTGAGATTTTCACGTTCAGACAGATAGACTTACAAGGAATTGATATATTTTTTCCATATTTAATAATGATACCTAAATGAGTTATAGAATTAAACCTTTCTCATGAACCACTCTGTCTATTGGTGCGAACCGATTCAACATCCGTTCAGTAGTTGTTAAGATTTTCACGTTCAGACAGATAGACTTACAAGGAATGGATATATTTTTTTCCATATTTAATGGTGATACCTAAATGAGTTATGGAATTAAACCTTTCTCATGAACCACTCTGTCTAGTGGTGAGAACCGATTCAACATCCGTTCAGTAGTTGTTGAGATTTTCACGTTCAGGCAGAGAAACTTACCAGGAAGGGATATATTTTTTCCATATTTAATGACGATACCACAATGAACAGCGGAAATAAAGCTTCCTCATGCACCACTCTCTCCATTGGAGAAAACCGATTCAACACCCGCTCAGTAGTTGTTGAGATTTTCACGTTCAGACAGATATACTTACAAGGAATGGATACATTTTTTTCCATATTTAATTATGGTACCTAAATGAGTTATGGAATTAAACCTTTCTCATGAACCACTCTGTCTATTGGTGAGAACCGATTCAACATCCGTTCAGTAGTTGTTGAGATTTTCACGTTCAGGCAGAGAGACTTACCAGGAAGGGATATATTTTTTCCATATTTAATTATGGTACCTAAATGAGTTATGGAATTAAACCTTTCTCATGAACCACTCTGTCTATTGGTGAGAACCGATTCAACATCCGTTCAGTAGTTGTTGAGATTTTCACGTTCAGGCAGAGAGACTTACCAGGAAGGGATATATTTTTTCCATATTTAATGACGATACCACAATGAACAGCGGAAATAAAGCTTCCTCATGCACCACTCTTTCCATTGGAGAAAACCGATTCAACACCCGCTCAGTAGTTGTTGAGATTTTCACGTTCAGACAGATAGACTTACAAGGAATTGATATATTTTTTCCATATTTAATAATGATACCTAAATGAGTTATAGAATTAAACCTTTCTCATGAACCACTCTGTCTATTGGTGCGAACCGATTCAACATCCGTTCAGTAGTTGTTGAGATTTTCACGTTCAGACAGATAGACTTACAAGGAATGGATATATTTTTTTCCATATTTAATGGTGATACCTAAATGAGTTATGGAATTAAACCTTTCTCAGGAACCAGTCTGTCTATTGGTGAGAACCGATTCAACATCCGTTCAGTAGTTGTTGAGATTTTCACGTTCAGGCAGAGAGACTTACCAGGAAGGGATATATTTTTGCCATATTTAATGACGATACCACAATGAACAGCGGAAATAAAGCTTCCTCATGCACCACTCTCTCCATTGGAGAAAACCGATTCAACACCCGCTCAGTAGTTGTTGAGATTTTCACGTTCAGACAGATATACTTACAAGGAATGGATACATTTTTTTCCATATTTAATTATGGTACCTAAATGAGTTATGGAATTAAACCTTTCTCATGAACCACTCTGTCTATTGGTGAGAACCGATTCAACATCCGTTCAGTAGTTCTTGAGATTTTCACGTTCAGGCAGAGAGACTTACCAGGAAGGGATATATTTTTTCCATATTTAATGACGATACCACAATGAACAGCGGAAATAAAGCTTCCTCATGCACCACTCTCTCCATTGGAGAAAACCGATTCAACACCCGCTCAGTAGTTGTTGAGATTTTCACGTTCAGACAGATAGACTTACAAGGAATTGATATATTTTTTCCATATTTAATAATGATACCTAAATGAGTTATAGAATTAAACCTTTCTCATGAACCACTCTGTCTATTGGTGCGAACCGATTCAACATCCGTTCAGTAGTTGTTGAGATTTTCACGTTCAGACAGATAGACTTACAAGGAATGGATATATTTTTTTCCATATTTAATGGTGATACCTAAATGAGTTATGGAATTAAACCTTTCTCATGAACCACTCTGTCTAGTGGTGAGAACCGATTCAACATCCGTTCAGTAGTTGTTGAGATTTTCACGTTCAGGCAGAGAAACTTACCAGGAAGGGATATATTTTTTCCATATTTAATGACGATACCACAATGAACAGCGGAAATAAAGCTTCCTCATGCACCACTCTCTCCATTGGAGAAAACCGATTCAACACCCGCTCAGTAGTTGTTGAGATTTTCACGTTCAGACAGATATACTTACAAGGAATGGATACATTTTTTTCCATATTTAATTATGGTACCTAAATGAGTTATGGAATTAAACCTTTCTCATGAACCACTCTGTCTATTGGTGAGAACCGATTCAACATCCGTTCAGTAGTTGTTGAGATTTTCACGTTCAGGCAGAGAGACTTACCAGGAAGGGATATATTTTTTCCATATTTAATGACGATACCACAATGAACAGCGGAAATAAAGCTTCCTCATGCACCACTCTCTCCATTGGAGAAAACCGATTCAACACCCGCTCAGTAGTTGTTGAGATTTTCACGTTCAGACAGATATACTTACAAGGAATGGATACATTTTTTTCCATATTTAATTATGGTACCTAAATGAGTTATGGAATTAAACCTTTCTCATGAACCACTCTGTCTATTGGTGAGAACCGATTCAACATCCGTTCGGTAGTTGTTGAGATTTTCACGTTCAGACAGATAGACTTACAAGGAATGGATATATTTTTTTCCATATTTAATGGTGATACCTAAATGAGTTATGGAATTAAACCTTTCTCATGAACCACTCTGTCTATTGGTGAGAACCGATTCAACATCCGTTCAGTAGTTGTTGAGATTTTCACGTTCAGGCAGAGAGACTTACCAGGAAGGGATATATTTTTTCCATATTTAATGACGATACCACAATGAACAGCGGAAATAAAGCTTCCTCATGCACCACTCTCTCCACTGGAAAAAACCGATTCAACACCCGCTCAGTAGTTGTTGAGATTTTCACGTTCAGACAGATAGACTTACAAGGAATTCATATATTTTTTCCATATTTAATAATGATACCTAAATGAGTTATAGAATTAAACCTTTCTCATGAACCACTCTGTCTATTGGTGCGAACCGATTCAACATCCGTTCAGTAGTTGTTGAGATTTTCACGTTCAGACAGATAGACTTACAAGGAATGGATATATTTTTTTCCATATTTAATGGTGATACCTAAATGAGTTATGGAATTAAACCTTTCTCAGGAACCAGTCTGTCTATTGGTGAGAACCGATTCAACATCCGTTCAGTAGTTGTTGAGATTTTCACGTTCAGGCAGAGAGACTTACCAGGAAGGGATATATTTTTTCCATATTTAATGACGATACCACAATGAACAGCGGAAATAAAGCTTCCTCATGCACCACTCTCTCCATTGGAGAAAACCGATTCAACACCCGCTCAGTAGTTGTTGAGATTTTCACGTTCAGACAGATATACTTACAAGGAATGGATACATTTTTTTCCATATTTAATTATGGTACCTAAATGAGTCATGGAATTAAACCTTTCTCATGAACCACTCTGTCTATTGGTGAGAACCGATTCAACATCCGTTCAGTAGTTGTTGAGATTTTCACGTTCAGGCAGAGAGACTTACCAGGAAGGGATATATTTTTTCCATATTTAATGACGATACCACAATGAACAGCGGAAATAAAGCTTCCTCATGCACCACTCTCTCCATTGGAGAAAACCGATTCAACACCCGCTCAGTAGTTGTTGAGATTTTCACGTTCAGACAGATAGACTTACAAGGAATTGATATATTTTTTCCATATTTAATAATGATACCTAAATGAGTTATAGAATTAAACCTTTCTCATGAACCACCCTGTCTATTGGTGCGAACCGATTCAACATCCGTTCAGTAGTTGTTGAGATTTTCACGTTCAGACAGATAGACTTACAAGGAATGGATATATTTTTTTCCATATTTAATGGTGATACCTAAACGAGTTATGAAATTAAACCTTTCTCATGAACCACTCTGTCTATTGGTAAGAACCGATTCAACATCCGTTCAGTAGTTGTTGAGATTTTCACGTTCAGGCAGAGAGACTTACCCGGAAGGGATATATTTTTTCCATATTTAATGACGATACCACAATGAACAGCGGAAATAAAGTTTCCTCATGCACCACTCTCTCCATTGGAGAAAACCGATTCAACACCCGCTCAGTATTTGTTGAGATTTTCACGTTCAGACAGATATACTTACAAGGAATGGATCCATTTTTTTCCATATTTAATTATGGTACCTAAATGAGTTATGGAACTAAACCTTTCTCATGAACCACTCTGTCTATTGGTGAGAACCGATTCAACATGCGTTCAGTAGTTGTTGAGATTTTCACGTTCAGACAGATAGACTTACAAGGAATGGATATATTGTTTTCCATATTTAATGGTGATACCTAAATGAGTTATGGAATTAAACCTTTCTCATGAACCACTCTGTCTATTGGTGAGAACCGATTCAACTTCCGTTCAGTAGTTGTTGAGATTTTCACGTTCAGGCAGAGAGACTTACCAGGAAGGGATATATTTTGTCCATATTTAATGACGATACCACAATGAACAGCGGAAATAAAGCTTCCTCATGCACCACTCTCTCCATTGGAGAAAACCGATTCAACACCCGCTCAGTAGTTGTTGAGATTTTCACGTTCAGACAGATATACTTACAAGGAATGGATACATTTTTTTCCATATTTAATTATGGTACCTAAATGAGTTATGGAATTAAACCTTTCTCATGAACCACTCTGTCTATTGGTGAGAACCGATTCAACATCCGTTCAGTAGTTGTTGAGATTTTCACGTTCAGGCAGAGAGACTTACCAGGAAGGGATATATTTTTTCCATATTTAATGACGATACCACAATGAACAGCGGAAATAAAGCTTCCTCATGCACCACTCTCTCCATTGGAGAAAACCGATTCAACACCCGCTCAGTAGTTGTTGAGATTTTCACGTTCAGACAGATAGACTTACAAGGAATTGATATATTTTTTCCATATTTAATAATGATACCTAAATGAGTTATAGAATTAAACCTTTCTCATGAACCACTCTGTCTATTGGTGCGAACCGATTCAACATCCGTTCAGTAGTTGTTGAGATTTTCACGTTCAGACAGATAGACTTACAAGGAATGGATATATTTTTTTCCATATTTAATGGTGATACCTAAATGAGTTATGGAATTAAACCTTTCTCATGAACCACTCTGTCTATTGGTGAGAACCGATTCAACATCCGTTCAGTAGTTGTTGAGATTTTCACGTTCAGGCAGAGAGACTTACCAGGAAGGGATATATTTTTTCCATATTTAATGACGATACCACAATGAACAGCGGAAATAAAGCTTTCTCATGCACCACTCTCTCCATTGGAGAAAACCGATTCAACACCCGCTCAGTAGTTGTTGAGATTTTCACGTTCAGACAGATATACTTACAAGGAATGGATACATTTTTTTTCCATATTTAATTATGGTACCTAAATGAGTTATGGAATTAAACCTTTCTCATGAACCACTCTGTCTATTGGTGCGAACCGATTCAACATCCGTTCAGTAGTTGTTGAGATTTTCACGTTCAGACAGATATACTTACAATGAATGGATACATTTTTTTCCATATTTAATGGTGATACCTAAATGAGTTATGGAATTAAACCTTTCTCATGAACCACTCTGTCTATTGTTGCGAACCGATTCAACATCCGTTCAGTAGTTGTTGAGATTTTCACGTTCAGACAGATAGACTTACAAGGAATGGATATATTTTTTTCCATATTTAATGGTGGTACCTAAATGAGTTATGGAATTAAACCTTTCTCATGAACCACTCTGTCTATTGGTGAGAACCGATTCAACATCCGTTCAGTAGTTGTTGAGATTTTCACGTTCAGACAGATAGACTTACAAGGAATGGATATATTTTTTTCCATATTTAATGGTGGTACCTAAATGAGTTATGGAATTAAACCTTTCTCATGAACCACTCTGTCTATTGGTGCGAACCGATTCAACATCCGTTCAGTAGTTGTTGAGATTTTCACGTTCAGACAGATAGACTTACAAGGAATGGATATATTTTTTTCCATATTTAATGGTGATACCTAAATGAGTTATGGAATTAAACCTTTCTCATGAACCACTCTGTCTATTGGTGAGAACCGATTCAACATCCGTTCAGTAGTTGTTGAGATTTTCACGTTCAGGCAGAGAGACTTACCAGGAAGGGATATATTTTTTCCATATTTAATGACGATACCACAATGAACAGCGGAAATAAAGCTTTCTCATGCACCACTCTCTCCATTGGAGAAAACCGATTCAACACCCGCTCAGTAGTTGTTGAGATTTTCACGTTCAGACAGATATACTTACAAGGAATGGATACATTTTTTTCCATATTTAATTATGGTACCTAAATGAGTTATGGAATTAAACCTTTCTCATGAACCACTCTGTCTATTGGTGAGAACCGATTCAACATCCGTTCAGTAGTTGTTGAGATTTTCACGTTCAGACAGATAGACTTACAAGGAATGGATATATTTTTTTCCATATTTAATGGTGATACCTAAATGAGTTATGGAGTTAAACCTTTCTCATGAACCACTCTGTCTATTGGTGAGAACCGATTCAACTTCCGTTCAGTAGTTGTTGAGATTTTCACGTTCAGGCAGAGAGACTTACCAGGAAGGGATATATTTTTTCCATATTTAATGACGATACCACAATGAACAGCGGAAATAAAGCTTCCTCATGCACCACTCTCTCCATTGGAGAAAACCGATTCAACACCCGCTCAGTAGTTGTTGAGATTTTCACGTTCAGACAGATATACTTACAAGGAATGGATACATTTTTTTCCATATTTAATTATGGTACCTAAATGAGTTATGGAATTAAACCTTTCTCATGAACCACTCTGTCTATTGGTGAGAACCGATTCAACATCCGTTCAGTAGTTGTTGAGATTTTCACGTTCAGGCAAAGAGACTTACCAGGAAGGGATATATTTTTTCCATATTTAATGACGATACCACAATGAACAGCTTAAATAAAGCTTCCTCATGCACCACTCTCTCCATTAGAGAAAACCGATTCAACACCCGCTCAGTAGTTGTTGAGATTTTCACGTTCAGACAGATATACTTACAAGGAATGGATCCATTTTTTTCCATATTTAATTATGGTACCTAAATGAGTTATGGAATTAAACCTTTCTCATGAACCACTCTGTCTATTGGTGAGAACCTATTCAACATCCGTTCAGTAGTTGTTGAGATTTTCACGTTCAGACAGATAGACTTACAAGGAATGGATATATTTTTTTCCATATTTAATGGTGATACCTAAATGAGTTATGGAATTAAACCTTTCTCATGAACCACTCTGTCTATTGGTGCGAACCGATTCAACATCCGTTCAGTAGTTGTTGAGATTTTCACGTTCAGACAGATATACTTACAATGAATGGATACATTTTTTTCCATATTTAATGGTGATACCTAAATGAGTTATGGAATTAAACCTTTCTCATGAACCACTCTGTCTATTGTTGCGATCCGATTCAACATCCGTTCAGTAGTTGTTGAGATTTTCACGTTCAGACAGATAGACTTACAAGGAATGGATATATTTTTTTCCATATTTAATGGTGGTACCTAAATGAGTTATGGAATTAAACCTTTCTCATGAACCACTCTGTCTATTGGTGAGAACCGATTCAACATCCGTTCAGTAGTTGTTGAGATTTTCACGTTCAGACAGATATACTTGCAATGAATGGATACATTTTTTTCCATATTTAATGGTGATACCTAAATGAGTTATGGAATTAAACCTTTCTCATGAACCACTCTGTCTATTGGTGAGAACCGATTCAACATCCGTTCAGTAGTTGTTGAGATTTTCACGTTCAGACAGATAGACTTACAAGGAATGGATATATTTTTTTCCATATTTAATGGTGATACCTAAATGAGTTATGGAATTAAACCTTTCTCATGAACCACTCTGTCTATTGGTGAGAACCGATTCAACATCCGTTCAGTAGTTGTTGAGATTTTCACGTTCAGGCAGAGAGACTTACCAGGAAGGGATATATTTTTTCCATATTTAATGACGATACCACAATGAACAGCGGAAATAAAGCTTTCTCATGCACCACTCTCTCCATTGGAGAAAACCGATTCAACACCCGCTCAGTAGTTGTTGAGATTTTCACGTTCAGACAGATATACTTACAAGGAATGGATACATTTTTTTTCCATATTTAATTATGGTACCTAAATGAGTTATAGAATTAAACCTTTCTCATGAACCACTCTGTCTATTGGTGCGAACCGATTCAACATCCGTTCAGTAGTTGTTGAGATTTTCACGTTCAGACAGATAGACTTACAAGGAATGGATATATTTTTTTCCATATTTAAAGGTGATACCTAAATGAGTTATGGAATTAAACCTTTCTCATGAACCACTCTGTCTATTGGTGAGAACCGATTCAACATCCGTTCAGTAGTTGTTGAGATTTTCACGTTCAGGCAGAGAGACTTACCAGGAAGGGATATATTTTTTCCATATTTAATGACGATACCACAATGAACAGCGGAAATAAAGCTTTCTCATGCACCACTCTCTCCATTGGAGAAAACCGATTCAACACCCGCTCAGTAGTTGTTGAGATTTTCACGTTCAGACAGATATACTTACAAGGAATGGATACATTTTTTTTCCATATTTAATTATGGTACCTAAATGAGTTATGGAATTAAACCTTTCTCATGAACCACTCTGTCTATTGGTGCGAACCGATTCAACATCCGTTCAGTAGTTGTTGAGATTTTCACGTTCAGACAGATATACTTACAATGAATGGATACATTTTTTTCCATATTTAATGGTGATACCTAAATGAGTTATGGAATTAAACCTTTCTCATGAACCACTCTGTCTATTGTTGCGAACCGATTCAACATCCGTTCAGTAGTTGTTGAGATTTTCACGTTCAGACAGATAGACTTACAAGGAATGGATATATTTTTTTCCATATTTGATGGTGGTACCTAAATGAGTTATGGAATTAAACCTTTCTCATGAACCACTCTGTCTATTGGTGAGAACCGATTCAACATCCGTTCAGTAGTTGTTGAGATTTTCACGTTCAGACAGATAGACTTACAAGGAATGGATATATTTTTTTCCATATTTAATGGTGGTACCTAAATGAGTTATGGAATTAAACCTTTCTCATGAACCACTCTGTCTATTGGTGCGAACCGATTCAACATCCGTTCAGTAGTTGTTGAGATTTTCACGTTCAGACAGATAGACTTACAAGGAATGGATATATTTTTTTCCATATTTAATGGTGATACCTAAATGAGTTATGGAATTAAACCTTTCTCATGAACCACTCTGTCTATTGGTGAGAACCGATTCAACATCCGTTCAGTAGTTGTTGAGATTTTCACGTTCAGACAGATAGACTTACAAGGAATGGATATATTTTTTTCCATATTTAATGGTGATACCTAAATGAGAGACTTACCAGGAAGGGATATATTTTTTCCATATTTAATGACGATACCACAATGAACAGCGGAAATAAAGCTTCCTCATGCACCACTCTCTCCATTGGAGAAAACCGATTCAACACCCGCTCAGTAGTTGTTGAGATTTTCACGTTCAGACAGATATACTTACAAGGAATGGATACATTTTTTTCCATATTTAATTATGGTACCTAAATTAGTTATGGAATTAAACCTTTCTCATGAACCACTCTGTCTATTGGTGAGAACCGATTCAACATCCGTTCAGTAGTTGTTGAGATTTTCACGTTCAGGCAAAGAGACTTACCAGGAAGGGATATATTTTTTCCATATTTAATGACGATACCACAATGAACAGCTTAAATAAAGCTTCCTCATGCACCACTCTCTCCATTGGAGAAAACCGATTCAACACCCGCTCAGTAGTTGTTGAGATTTTCACGTTCAGACAGATAGACTTACAAGGAATTGATATATTTTTTCCATATTTAATAATGATACCTAAATGAGTTATAGAATTAAACCTTTCTCATGAACCACTCTGTCTATTGGTGTGAACCGATTCAACATCCGTTCAGTAGTTGTTGAGATTTTCACGTTCAGACAGATAGACTTACAAGGAATGGATATATTTTTTTCCATATTTAATGGTGATACCTAAATGAGTTATGGAATTAAACCTTTCTCATGAACCACTCTGTCTATTGGTGAGAACCGATTCAACATCCGTTCAGTAGTTGTTGAGATTTTCACGTTCAGGCAGAGAGACTTACCAGGAAGGGATATATTTTTTCCATATTTAATGACGATACCACAATGAACAGCGGAAATAAAGCTTTCTCATGCACCACTCTCTCCATTGGAGAAAACCGATTCAACACCCGCTCAGTAGTTGTTGAGATTTTCACGTTCAGACAGATATACTTACAAGGAATGGATACATTTTTTTCCATATTTAATTATGGTACCTAAATGAGTTATGGAATTAAACCTTTCTCATGAACCACTCTGTCTATTGGTGAGAACCGATTCAACATCCGTTCAGTAGTTGTTGAGATTTTCACGTTCAGGCAGAGAGACTTACCAGGAGGGATATATTTTTTCCATATTTAATGACGATACCACAATGAACAGCGGAAATAAAGCTTCCTCATGCACCACTCTCTCCATTGGAGAAAACCGATTCAACACTAGTTGTTGAGATTTTCACGTTCAGACAGATAGACTTACAAGGAATGGATATATTTTTTTCCATATTTAATGGTGATACCTAAATGAGTTATGGAATTAAACCTTTCTCATGAACCACTCTGTCTATTGGTGAGAACCGATTCAACATCCGTTCAGTAGTTGTTGAGATTTTCACGTTCAGGCAGAGAGACTTACCAGGAAGGGATATATTTTTTCCATATTTAATGACGATACCACAATGAACAGCGGAAATAAAGCTTCCTCATGCACCACTCTCTCCATTGGAGAAAACCGATTCAACACCCGCTCAGTAGTTGTTGAGATTTTCACGTTCAGACAGATAGACTTACAAGGAATTGATACATTTTTTTCCATATTTAATTATGGTACCTAAATGAGTTATGGAATTAAACCTTTCTCATGACCCACTCTGTCTATTGGTGAGAACCGATTCAACATCCGTTCAGTAGTTGTAGAGATTTTCACGTTCAGGCAGAGAGACTTACCAGGAAGGGATATATTTTTTCCATATTTAATGACGATACCACAATGAACAGCGGAAATAAAGCTTCCTCATGCACCACTCTCTCCATTGGAGAAAACCGATTCAACACCCGCTCAGTAGTTGTTGAGATTTTCACTTTCAGACAGATAGACTTACAAGGAATTGATATATTTTTTCCATATTTAGTAATGATACCTAAATGAGTTATAGAATTAAACCTTTCTCATAAACCACTCTGTCTATTGGTGCGAACCGATTCAACATCCGTTCAGTAGTTGTTGAGATTTTCACGTTCAGGCAGAGAGACTTATCAGGAAGGGATATATTTTTTCCATATTTAATGACGATACCACAATGAACAGCGGAAATAAAGCTTCCTCATGCACCACTCTCTCCATTGGAGAAAACCGATTCAACACCCGCTCAGTAGTTGTTGAGATTTTCACGTTCAGACAGATATACTTACAAGGAATGGATACATTTTTTTCCATATTTAATTATGGTACCTAAATGAGTTATGGAATTAAACCTTTCTCATGAACCACTCTGTCTATTGGTGAGAACCGATTCAACATCCGTTCAGTAGTTGTTGAGATTTTCACGTTCAGACAGATATACTTACAATGAATGGATACATTTTTTTCAATATTTAATGGTGATACCTAAATGAGTTATGGAATTAAACCTTTCACATGAACCACTCTGTCTATTGGTGCGAACCGATTCAACATCCGTTCAGTAGTTGTTGAGATTTTCACGTTCAGACAGATAGACTTACAAGGAATGGATATATTTTTTTCCATATTTAATGGTGGTACCTAAATGAGTTATGGAATTAAACCTTTCTCATGAACCACTCTGTCTATTGGTGAGAACCGATTCAACATCCGTTCAGTAGTTGTTGAGATTTTCACGTTCAGACAGATAGACTTACAAGGAATGGATATATTTTTTTCCATATTTAATGGTGGTACCTAAATGAGTTATGGAATTAAACCTTTCTCATGAACCACTCTGTCTATTGGTGCGAACCGATTCAACATCCGTTCAGTAGTTGTTGAGATTTTCACGTTCAGACAGATAGACTTACAAGGAATGGATATATTTTTTTCCATATTTAATGGTGATACCTAAATGAGTTATGGAATTAAACCTTTCTCATGAACCACTCTGTCTATTGGTGAGAACCGATTCAACATCCGTTCAGTAGTTGTTGAGATTTTCACGTTCAGGCAGAGAGACTTACCAGGAAGGGATATATTTTTTCCATATTTAATGACGATACCACAATGAACAGCGGAAATAAAGCTTCCTCATGCACCACTCTCTCCATTGGAGAAAACCGATTCAACACCCGCTCAGTAGTTGTTGAGATTTTCACGTTCAGACAGATAGACTTACAAGGAATTGATACATTTTTTTCCATATTTAATTATGGTACCTAAATGAGTTATGGAATTAAACCTTTCTCATGAACCACTCTGTCTATTGGTGAGAACCGATTCAACATCCGTTCAGTAGTTGTAGAGATTTTCACGTTCAGGCAGAGAGACTTACCAGGAAGGGATATATTTTTTCCATATTTAATGACGATACCACAATGAACAGCGGAAATAAAGCTTCCTCATGCACCACTCTCTCCATTGGAGAAAACCGATTCAACACCCGCTCAGTAGTTGTTGAGATTTTCACGTTCAGACAGATAGACTTACAAGGAATTGATATATTTTTTCCATATTTAATAATGATACCTAAATGAGTTATAGAATTAAACCTTTCTCATGAACCACTCTGTCTATTGGTGCGAACCGATTCAACATCCGTTCAGTAGTTGTTGAGATTTTCACGTTCAGGCAGAGAGACTTACCAGGAAGGGATATATTTTTTCCATATTTAATGACGATACCACAATGAACAGCGGAAATAAAGCTTCCTCATGCACCACTCTCTCCATTGGAGAAAACCGATTCAACACCCGCTCAGTAGTTGTTGAGATTTTCACGTTCAGACAGATATACTTACAAGGAATGGATACATTTTTTTCCATATTTAATTATGGTACCTAAATGAGTTATGGAATTAAAGCTTTCTCATGAACCACTCTGTCTATTGGTGAGAACCGATTCTGACATCCGTTCAGTAGTTGTTGAGATTTTCACGTTCAGGCAGAGAGACTTACCAGGAAGGGATATATTTTTTCCATATTTAATGACGATACCACAATGAACAGCGGAAATAAAGCTTCCTCATGCACCACTCTCTCCATTGGAGAAAACCGATTCAACACCCGCTCAGTAGTTGTTGAGATTTTCACGTTCAGACAGATAGACTTACAAGGAATTGATATATTTTTTCCATATTTAATAATGATACCTAAATGAGTTATAGAATTAAACCTTTCTCATGAACCACTCTGTCTATTGGTGCGAACCGATTCAACATCCGTTCAGTAGTTGTTGAGATTTTCACGTTCAGACAGATAGACTTACAAGGAATAGATATATTTTTTTCCATATTTAATGGTGATACCTAAATGAGTTATGGAATTAAACCTTTCTCATTAACCACTCTGTCTATTGGTGAGAACCGATTCAACATCCGTTCAGTAGTTGTTGAGATTTTCACGTTCAGGCAGAGAGACTTACCAGGAAGGGATATATTTTTTCCATATTTAATGACGATACCACAATGAACAGCGGAAATAAAGCTTCCTCATGCACCACTCTCTCCATTGGAGAAAACCGATTCAACACCCGCTCAGTAGTTGTTGAGATTTTCACGTTCAGACAGATATACTTACAAGGAATGGATACATTTTTTTCCATATTTAATTATGGTACCTAAATGAGTTATGGAATTAAACCTTTCTCATGAACCACTCTGTCTATTGGTGAGAACCGATTCAACATCCGTTCAGTAGTTGTTGAGATTTTCACGTTCAGGCAGAGAGACTTACCAGGAAGGGATATATTTTTTCCATATTTAATGACGATACCACAATGAACAGCGGAAATAAAGCTTCCTCATGCACCACTCTTTCCATTGGAGAAAACCGATTCAACACCCGCTCAGTAGTTGTTGAGATTTTCACGTTCAGACAGATAGACTTACAAGGAATTGATATATTTTTTCCATATTTAATAATGATACCTAAATGAGTTATAGAATTAAACCTTTCTAATGAACCACTCTATCTATTGGTGCGAACCGATTCAGCATCCGTTTAGTAGTTGTTGAGATTTTCACGTTCAGACAGATAGACTTACAAGGAATGGATATATTTTTTTCCATATTTAATGATGATACCTAAATGAGTTATGGAATTAAACCTTTCTCATGAACCACTCTGTCTATTGGTGAGAACCGATTCAACATCCGTTCAGTAGTTGTTGAGATTTTCACGTTCAGGCAGAGAGACTTACCAGGAAGGGATATATTTTTTCCATATTTAATGACGATACCACAATGAACAGCAGAAATAAAGCTTCCTCATGCACCACTCTCTCCATTGGAGAAAACCGATTCAACACCCGCTCAGTAGTTGTTGAGATTTTCACGTTCAGACAGATATACTTACAAGGAATGGATACATTTTTTTCCATATTTAATTATGGTACCTAAATGAGTTATGGAATTAAACCTTTCTCATGAACCACTCTGTCTATTGGTGAGAACCGATTCAACATCCGTTCAGTAGTTGTTGAGATTTTCACGTTCAGGCAGAGGGACTTACCAGGAAGGGATATATTTTTTCCATATTTAATGACGATACCACAATGAACAGCGGAAATAAAGCTTCCTCATGCACCACTCTCTCCATTGGAGAAAACCGATTCAACACCCGCTCAGTAGTTGTTGAGATTTTCACGTTCAGACAGATAGACTTACAAGGAATTGATATATTTTTTCCATATTTAATAATGATACCTAAATGAGTTATAGAATTAAACCTTTCTAATGAACCACTCTGTCTATTGGTGCGAACCGATTCAACATCCGTTCAGTAGTTGTTGAGATTTTCACGTTCAGACAGATAAACTTACAAGGAATGGATATATTTTTTTCCATATTTAATGGTGATACCTAAATGAGTTATGGAATTAAAACTTTCTCTTGAACCACTCTGTCTATTGGTGAGAACCGATTCAACATCCGTTCAGTAGTTGTTGAGATTTTCACGTTCAGGCAGAGAGACTTACCAGGAAGGGATATATTTTTTCCATATTTAATGACGATACCACAATGAACAGCGGAAATAAAGCTTCCTCATGCACCACTCTCTCCATTGGAGAAAACCGATTCAACACCCGCTCAGTAGTTGTTGAGATTTTCACGTTCAGACAGATATACTTACAAGGAATGGATACATTTTTTTCCATATTTAATTATGGTACCTAAATGAGTTATGGAATTAAACCTTTCTCATGAACCACTCTGTCTATTGGTGAGAACCGATTCAACATCCGTTCAGTAGTTGTTGAGATTTTCACGTTCAGGCAGAGAGACTTACCAGGAAGGGATATATTTTTTCCATATTTAATGACGATACCACAATGAACAGCGGAAATAAAGCTTCCTCATGCACCACTCTCTCCATTGGAGAAAACCGATTCAACACCCGCTCAGTAGTTGTTGAGATTTTCACGTTCAGACAGATATACTTACAAGGAATGGATACATTTTTTTCCATATTTAATTATGGTACCTAAATGAGTTATGGAATTAAACCTTTCTCATGAACCACTCTGTCTATTGGTGAGAACCGATTCAACATCCGTTCAGTAGTTGTTGAGATTTTCACGTTCAGACAGATAGACTTACAAGGAATGGATATATTTTTTTCCATATTTAATGGTGATACCTAAATGAGTTATGGAATTAAAACTTTCTCATGAACCACTCTGTCTATTGGTGAGAACCGATTCAACATCCGTTCAGTAGTTGTTGAGATTTTCACGTTCAGGCAGAGAGACTTACCAGGAAGGGATATATTTTGTCCATATTTAATGACGATACCACAATGAACAGCGGAAATAAAGCTTCCTCATGCACCACTCTCTCCATTGGAGAAAACCGATTCAACACCCGCTCAGTAGTTGTTGAGATTTTCACGTTCAGACAGATATACTTACAAGGAATGGATACATTTTTTTCCATATTTAATTATGGTACCTAAATGAGTTATGGAATTAAACCTTTCTCATGAACCACTCTGTCTATTGGTGAGAACCGATTCAACATCCGTTCAGTAGTTGTTGAAATTTTCACGTTCAGGCAGAGAGACTTACCAGGAAGGGATATATTTTTTCCATATTTAATGACGATACCACAATGAACAGCGGAAATAAAGCTTCCTCATGCACCACTCTCTCCATTGGAGAAAACCGATTCAACACCCGCTCAGTAGTTGTTGAGATTTTCACGTTCAGACAGATATACTTACAAGGAATGGATACATTTTTTTCCATATTTAATTATGGTACCTAAATGAGTTAAGGAATTAAACCTTTCTCATGAACCACTCTGTCTATTGGTGAGAACCGATTCAACATCCGTTCAGTAGTTGTTGAGATTTTCACGTTCAGACAGATAGACTTACAAGGAATGGATATATTTTTTCCATATTTAATGGTGGTACCTAAATGAGTTATGGAATTAAACCTTTCTCATGAACCACTCTGTCTATTGTTGCGAACCGATTCAACATCTGTTCAGTAGTTGTTGAGATTTTCACGTTCAGACAGATAGACTTACAAGGAATGGATATATTTTTTTCCATATTTAATGGTGATACCTAAAAGAGTTATGGAATTAAACCTTTGTCATGAACCACTCTGTCTATTGGTGAGAACCGATTCAACATCCGTTCAGTAGTTGTTGAGATTTTCACGTTCAGGCAGAGAGACCTACCAGGAAGGGATATATTTTTTCCATATTTAATGACGATACCACAATGAACAGCGGAAATAAAGCTTCCTCATGCACCACTCTCTCCATTGGAGAAAACCGATTCAACACCCGCTCAGTAGTTGTTGAGATTTTCACGTTCAGACAGATATACTTACAAGGAATGGATACATTTTTTTCCATATTTAATTATGGTACCTAAATGAGTTATGGAATTAAACCTTTCTCATGAACCACTCTGTCTATTGGTGCGAACCGATTCAACATCCGTTCAGTAGTTGTTGAGATTTTCACGTTCAGACAGATAGACTTACAAGGAACGGATATATTTTTTTCCATATTTAATGGTGATACCTAAATGAGTTATGGAATTAAAACTTTCTCATGAACCACTCTGTCTATTGGTGAGAACCGATTCAACATCCGTTCAGTAGTTGTTGAGATTTTCACGTTCAAGCAGAGAGACTTACCAGGAAGGGATATATTTTGTCCATATTTAATGACGATACCACAATGAACAGCGGAAATAAAGCTTCCTCATGCACCACTCTCTCCATTGGAGAAAACCGATTCAACACCCGCTCAGTAGTTGTTGAGATTTTCACGTTCAGACAGATATACTTACAAGGAATGGATACATTTTTTTCCATATTTAATTATGGTACCTAAATGAGTTATGGAATTAAACCTTTCTCATGAACCACTCTGTCTATTGGTGAGAACCGATTCAACATCCGTTCAGTAGTTGTTGAAATTTTCACGTTCAGGCAGAGAGACTTACCAGGAAGGGATATATTTTTTCCATATTTAATGACGATACCACAATGAACAGCGGAAATAAAGCTTCCTCATGCACCACTCTCTCCATTGGAGAAAACCGATTCAACACCCGCTCAGTAGTTGTTGAGATTTTCACGTTCAGACAGATATACTTACAAGGAATGGATACATTTTTTTCCATATTTAATTATGGTACCTAAATGAGTTATGGAATTAAACCTTTCTCATGAACCACTCTGTCTATTGGTGAGAACCGATTCAACATCCGTTCAGTAGTTGTTGAGATTTTCACGTTCAGACAGATAGACTTACAAGGAATGGATATATTTTTTCCATATTTAATGGTGGTACCTAAATGAGTTATGGAATTAAACCTTTCTCATGAACCACTCTGTCTATTGTTGCGAACCGATTCAACATCTGTTCAGTAGTTGTTGAGATTTTCACGTTCAGACAGATAGACTTACAAGGAATGGATATATTTTTTTCCATATTTAATGGTGATACCTAAAAGAGTTATGGAATTAAACCTTTGTCATGAACCACTCTGTCTATTGGTGAGAACCGATTCAACATCCGTTCAGTAGTTGTTGAGATTTTCACGTTCAGGCAGAGAGACCTACCAGGAAGGGATATATTTTTTCCATATTTAATGACGATACCACAATGAACAGCGGAAATAAAGCTTCCTCATGCACCACTCTCTCCATTGGAGAAAACCGATTCAACACCCGCTCAGTAGTTGTTGAGATTTTCACGTTCAGACAGATATACTTACAAGGAATGGATACATTTTTTTCCATATTTAATTATGGTACCTAAATGAGTTATGGAATTAAACCTTTCTCATGAACCACTCTGTCTATTGGTGAAAACCGATTCAACATCCGTTCAGTAGTTGTTGAGATTTTCACGTTCAGGCAGAGAGACTTACCAGGAAGGGATATATTTTTTCCATATTTAATAATGATACCTAAATGAGTTATAGAATTAAACCTTTCTCATGAACCACTCTGTCTATTGGTGCGAACCGATTCAACATCCGTTCAGTAGTTGTTGAGATTTTCACGTTCAGACAGATATACTTACAAGGAATGGATACATTTTTTTCCATATTTAATTATGGTACCTAAATGATTTATGGAATTAAACCTTTCTCATGAACCACTCTGTCTATTGGTGAGAACCGATTCAACATCCGTTCAGTAGTTGTTGAGATTTTCACGTTCAGGCAGAGAGACTTACCAGGAAGGGATATATTTTTTCCATATTTAATGACAGCTTCCTCATGCACCACTCTCTCCATTGGAGAAAACCGATTCAACACCCGCTCAGTAGTTGTTGAGATTTTCACGTCCAGACAGATATACTTACAAGGAATGGATACATTTTTTTCCATATTTAATTATGGTACCTAAATGAGTTATGGAATTAAACCTTTCTCATGAACCACTCTGTCTATTGGTGAGAACCGATTCAACATCCGTTCAGTAGTTGTTGAGATTTTCACGTTCAGGCAGAGAGACTTACCAGGAAGGGATATATTTTTTCCATATTTAATGACGATACCACAATGAACAGCGGAAATAAAGCTTCCTCATGCACCACTCTCTCCATTGGAGAAAACCGATTCAACACCCGCTCAGTAGTTGTTGAGATTTTCACGTTCAGACAGATATACTTACAAGGAATGGATACATTTTTTTCCATATTTAATTATGGTACCTAAATGAGTTATGGAAATAAACCTTTCTCTGTCTATTGGTGAGAACCGATTCAACATCCGTTCAGTAGTTGTTGAGATTTTCACGTTCAGGCAGAGAGACTTACCAGGAAGGGATATATTTTTTCCATATTTAATGACGATACCACAATGAACAGCGGAAATAAAGCTTCCTCATGCACCACTCTCTCCATTGGAGAAAACCGATTCAACACCCGCTCAGTAGTTGTTGAGATTTTCACGTTCAGACAGATATACTTACAAGGAATGGATACATTTTTTTCCATATTTAATTATGGTACCTAAATGAGTTATGGAATTAAACCTTTCTCTGTCTATTGGTGAGAACCGATTCAACATCCGTTCAGTAGTTGTTGAGATTTTCACGTTCAGGCAGAGAGACTTACCAGGAAGGGATATATTTTTTCCATATTTAATGACGATACCACAATGAACAGCGGAAATAAAGCTTCCTCATGCACCACTCTCTCCATTGGAGAAAACCGATTCAACACCCGCTCAGTAGTTGTTGAGATTTTCACGTTCAGACAGATATACTTACAAGGAATGGATACATTTTTTTCCATATTTAATTATGGTACCTAAATGAGTTATGGAATTAAACCTTTCTAATGAACCACTCTGTCTATTGGTGAGAACCGATTCAACATCCGTTCAGTAGTTGTTGAGATTTTCACGTTCAGGCAGAGAGACTTACCCGGAAGGGATATATTTTTTCCATATTTAATGACGATACCACAATGAACACAATGATACCTAAATGAGTTATAGAATTAAACCTTTCTCATGAACCACTCTGTCTATTGGTGCGAACCGATTCAACATCCGTTCAGTAGTTGTTGAGATTTTCACGTTCAGACAGATAGACTTACAAGGAATGGATATATTTTTTTCCATATTTAATGGTGGTACCTAAATGAGTTATGGAATTAAACCTTTCTCATGAACCACTCTGTCTATTGGTGAGAACCGATTCAACATCCGTTCAGTAGTTGTTGAGATTTTCACGTTCAGGCGGAGAGACTTACCAGGAAGGGATATATTTTTTCCATATTTAATGACGATACCACAATGAACAGCGGAAATAAAGCTTCCTCATGCACCACTCTCTCCATTGGAGAAAACCGATTGAACACCCGCTCAGTAGTTGTTGAGATTTTCACGTTCAGACAGATAGACTTAAAAGGAATTGATACATTTTTTTCCATATTTAATTATGGTACCTAAATGAGTTATGGAATTAAACCTTTCTCATGAACCACTCTGTCTATTGGTGAGAACCGATTCAACATCCGTTCAGTAGTTGTTGAGATTTTCACGTTCAGGCAGAGAGACTTACCAGGAAGGGATATATTTTTTCCATATTTAATGACGATACCACAATGAACAGCGGAAATAAAGCTTCCTCATGCACCACTCTCTCCATTGGAGAAAACCGATTCAACACCCGCTCAGTAGTTGTTGAGATTTTCACGTTCAGACAGATATACTTACAAGGAATGGATACATTTTTTTCCATATTTAATGGTGATACCTAAATGAGTTATGGAATTAAACCTTTCTCATGCACCACTCTCTCCATTGGAGAAAACCGATTCAACACCCGCTCAGTAGTTGTTGAGATTTTCACGTTCAGACAGATATACTTACAAGGAATGGATACATTTTTTTCCATATTTAATTATGGTACCTAAATGAGTTATGGAATTAAACCTTTCTCATGAACCACTCTGTCTATTGGTGAGAACCGATTCAACATCCGTTCAGTAGTTGTTGAGATTTTCACGTTCAGACAGATAGACTTACAAGGAATGGATATATTTTTTTCCATATTTAATGGTGATACCTAAATGAGTTATGGAATTAAACCTTTCTCATGAACCACTCTGTCTATTGGTGAGAACCGATTCAACATCCGTTCAGTAGTTGTTGAGATTTTCACGTTCAGGCAGATAGACTTACAAGGAATGGATATATTTTTTTCATATTTAATGACGATACCACAATGAACAGCGGAAATAAAGCTTCCTCATGCACCACTCTCTCCATTGGAGAAAACCGATTCAACACCCGCTCAGTAGTTGTTGAGATTTTCACGTTCAGACAGATATACTTACAAGGAATGGATACATTTTTTTCCATATTTAATTATGGTACCTAAATGAGTTATGGAATTAAACCTTTCTCATGAACCACTCTGTCTATTGGTGAGAACCGATTCAACATCCGTTCAGTAGTTGTTGAGATTTTCACGTTCAGGCAGAGAGACTTACCAGGAAGGGATATATTTTTTCCATATTTAATGACGATACCACAATGAACAGCGGAAATAAAGCTTCCTCATGCACCACTCTCTCCATTGGAGAAAACCGATTCAACACCCTCTCAGTAGTTGTTGAGATTTTCACGTTCAGACAGATAGACTTACAAGGAATTGATATATTTTTTTCCATATTTAATAATGATACCTAAATGAGTTATAGAATTAAACCTTTCTCATGAACCACTCTGTCTATTGGTGCGAACCGATTCAACATCCGTTCAGTAGTTGTTGAGATTTTCACGTTCAGACAGATAGACTTACAAGGAATGGATATATTTTTTTTCCATATTTAATGGTGGTACCTAAATGAGTTATGGAATTAAACCTTTCTCATGAACCACTCTGTCTATTGGTGAGAACCGATTCAACATCCGTTCAGTAGTTGTTGAGATTTTCACGTTCAGGCAGAGAGACTTACCAGGAAGGGATATATTTTTTCCATATTTAATGACGATACCACAATGAACAGCGGAAATAAAGCTTCCTCATGCACCACTCTCTCCATTGGAGAAAACCGATTCAACACCCGCTCAGTAGTTGTTGAGATTTTCACGTTCAGACAGATATACTTACAAGGAATGGATACATTTTTTTCCATATTTAATTATGGTACCTAAATGAGTTATGGAAATAAACCTTTCTCTGTCTATTGGTGAGAACCGATTCAACATCCGTTCAGTAGTTGTTGAGATTTTCACGTTCAGGCAGAGAGACTTACCAGGAAGGGATATATTTTTTCCATATTTAATGACGATACCACAATGAACAGCGGAAATAAAGCTTCCTCATGCACCACTCTCTCCATTGGAGAAAACCGATTCAACACCTTAATAATTCAAATACTTACAAGGAATGGATACATTTTTTTCCATATTTAATTATGGTACCTAAATGAGTTATGGAATTAAACCTTTCTCTGTCTATTGGTGAGAACCGATTCAACATCCGTTCAGTAGTTGTTGAGATTTTCACGTTCAGGCAGAGAGACTTACCAGGAAGGGATATATTTTTTCCATATTTAATGACGATACCACAATGAACAGCGGAAATAAAGCTTCCTCATGCACCACTCTCTCCATTGGAGAAAACCGATTCAACACCCGCTCAGTAGTTGTTGAGATTTTCACGTTCAGACAGATATACTTACAAGGAATGGATACATTTTTTTCCATATTTAATTATGGTACCTAAATGAGTTATGGAATTAAACCTTTCTAATGAACCACTCTGTCTATTGGTGAGAACCGATTCAACATCCGTTCAGTAGTTGTTGAGATTTTCACGTTCAGGCAGAGAGACTTACCAGGAAGGGATATATTTTTTCCATATTTAATGACGATACCACAATGAACACAATGATACCTAAATGAGTTATAGAATTAAACCTTTCTCATGAACCACTCTGTCTATTGGTGCGAACCGATTCAACATCCGTTCAGTAGTTGTTGAGATTTTCACGTTCAGACAGATAGACTTACAAGGAATGGATATATTTTTTTCCATATTTAATGGTGGTACCTAAATGAGTTATGGAATTAAACCTTTCTCATGAACCACTCTGTCTATTGGTGAGAACCGATTCAACATCCGTTCAGTAGTTGTTGAGATTTTCACGTTCAGGCGGAGAGACTTACCAGGAAGGGATATATTTTTTCCATATTTAATGACGATACCACAATGAACAGCGGAAATAAAGCTTCCTCATGCACCACTCTCTCCATTGGAGAAAACCGATTGAACACCCGCTCAGTAGTTGTTGAGATTTTCACGTTCAGACAGATAGACTTAAAAGGAATTGATACATTTTTTTCCATATTTAATTATGGTACCTAAATGAGTTATGGAATTAAACCTTTCTCATGAACCACTCTGTCTATTGGTGAGAACCGATTCAACATCCGTTCAGTAGTTGTTGAGATTTTCACGTTCAGGCAGAGAGACTTACCAGGAAGGGATATATTTTTTCCATATTTAATGACGATACCACAATGAACAGCGGAAATAAAGCTTCCTCATGCACCACTCTCTCCATTGGAGAAAACCGATTCAACACCCGCTCAGTAGTTGTTGAGATTTTCACGTTCAGACAGATAGACTTACAAGGAATGGATATATTTTTTTCCATATTTAATGGTGATACCTAAATGAGTTATGGAATTAAACCTTTCTCATGCACCACTCTCTCCATTGGAGAAAACCGATTCAACACCCGCTCAGTAGTTGTTGAGATTTTCACGTTCAGACAGATATACTTACAAGGAATGGATACATTTTTTTCCATATTTAATTATGGTACCTAAATGAGTTATGGAATTAAACCTTTCTCATGAACCACTCTGTCTATTGGTGAGAACCGATTCAACATCCGTTCAGTAGTTGTTGAGATTTTCACGTTCAGACAGATAGACTTACAAGGAATGGATATATTTTTTTCCATATTTAATGGTGATACCTAAATGAGTTATGGAATTAAACCTTTCTCATGAACCACTCTGTCTATTGGTGAGAACCGATTCAACATCCGTTCAGTAGTTGTTGAGATTTTCACGTTCAGGCAGATAGACTTACAAGGAATGGATATATTTTTTTCATATTTAATGACGATACCACAATGAACAGCGGAAATAAAGTTTCCTCATGCACCACTCTCTCCATTGGAGAAAACCGATTCAACACCCGCTCAGTAGTTGTTGAGATTTTCACGTTCAGACAGATATACTTACAAGGAATGGATACATTTTTTTCCATATTTAATTATGGTACCTAAATGAGTTATGGAATTAAACCTTTCTCATGAACCACTCTGTCTATTGGTGAGAACCGATTCAACATCCGTTCAGTAGTTGTTGAGATTTTCACGTTCAGGCAGAGAGACTTACCAGGAAGGGATATATTTTTTCCATATTTAATGACGATACCACAATGAACAGCGGAAATAAAGCTTCCTCATGCACCACTCTCTCCATTGGAGAAAACCGATTCAACACCCTCTCAGTAGTTGTTGAGATTTTCACGTTCAGACAGATAGACTTACAAGGAATTGATATATTTTTTTCCATATTTAATAATGATACCTAAATGAGTTATAGAATTAAACCTTTCTCATGAACCACTCTGTCTATTGGTGCGAACCGATTCAACATCCGTTCAGTAGTTGTTGAGATTTTCACGTTCAGACAGATAGACTTACAAGGAATGGATATATTTTTTTTCCATATTTAATGGTGGTACCTAAATGAGTTATGGAATTAAACCTTTCTCATGAACCACTCTGTCTATTGGTGAGAACCGATTCAACATCCGTTCAGTAGTTGTTGAGATTTTCACGTTCAGGCGGAGAGACTTACCAGGAAGGGATATATTTTTTCCATATTTAATGACGATACCACAATGAACAGCGGAAATAAAGCTCCCTCATGCACCACTCTCTCCATTGGAGAAAACCGATTCAACACCCGCTCAGTAGTTGTTGAGATTTTCACGTTCAGACAGATAGACTTACAAGGAATTGATACATTTTTTTCCATATTTAATTATGGTACCTAAATGAGTTATGGAATTAAACCTTTCTCATGAACCACTCTGTCTATTGGTGAGAACCGATTCAACATCCGTTCAGTAGTTGTTGAGATTTTCACGTTCAGGCAGAGAGACTTACCAGGAAGGGATATATTTTTTCCATATTTAATGACGATACCACAATGAACAGCGGAAATAAAGCTTCCTCATGCACCACTCTCTCCATTGGAGAAAACCGATTCAACACCCGCTCAGTAGTTGTTGAGATTTTCACGTTCAGACAGATATACTTACAAGGAATGGATACATTTTTTTCCATATTTAATTATGGTACCTAAATGAGTTATGGAATTAAACCTTTCTCATGAACCACTCTGTCTATTGGTGAGAACCGATTCAACATCCGTTCAGTAGTTGTTGAGATTTTCACGTTCAGACAGATATACTTACAAGGAATGGATACATTTTTTTCCATATTTAATGGTGATACCTAAATGAGTTATGGAATTAAACCTTTCTCATGAACCACTCTGTCTATTGGTGAGAACCGATTCAACATCCGTTCAGTAGTTGTTGAGATTTTCACGTTCAGGCAGATAGACTTACAAGGAATGGATATATTTTTTTCCATATTTAATGGTGATACCTAAATGAGTTATGGAATTAAACCTTTCTCATGAACTACTCTGTCTATTGGTGAGAACCGATTCAACATCCGTTCAGTAGTTGTTGAGATTTTCACGTTCAGGCAGAGAGACTTACCAGGAAGGGATATATTTTTTCCATATTTAATGACGATACCACATTGAACAGCGGAAATAAAGCTTCCTCATGCACCACTCTCTCCATTGGAGAAAACCGATTCAACACCCGCTCAGTAGTTGTTGAGATTTTCACGTTCAGACAGATATACTTACAAGGAATTGATATATTTTTTCCATATTTAATAATGATACCTAAATGAGTTATAGAATTAAACCTTTCTCATGAACCACTCTGTCTATTGGTGCGAACCGATTCAACATCCGTTCAGTAGTTGTTGAGATTTTCACGTTCAGACAGATAGACTTACAAGGAATGGATATATTTTTTTCCATATTTAATATTGATACCTAAATAAGTTATGGAATTAAACCTTTCTCATGAACCACTCTGTCTATTGGTGAGAACCGATTCAACATCCGTTCAGTAGTTGTTGAGATTTTCACGTTCAGACAGATATACTTACAAGGAATGGATACATTTTTTTCCATATTTAATTATGGTACCTAAATGAGTTATGGAATTAAACCTTTCTCATGAACCACTCTGTCTATTGGTGAGAACCGATTCAACATCCGTTCAGTAGTTGTTGAGATTTTCACGTTCAGGCAGAGAGACTTACCAGGAAGGGATATATTTTTTCCATATTTAGTGACGATACCACAATGAACAGCGGAAATAAAGCTTTCTCATGCACCACTCTCTCCATTGGAGAAAACCGATTCAACACCCGCTCAGTAGTTGTTGAGATTTTCACGTTCAGACAGATATACTTACAAGGAATGGATACATTTTTTTCCATATTTAATTATGGTACCTAAATGAGTTATGGAATTAAACCTTTCTCATGAACCACTCTGTCTATTGGTGAGAACCGATTCAACATCCGTTCAGTAGTTGTTGAGATTTTCACATTCAGGCAGAGAGACTTACCAGGAAGGGATATATTTTTTCCATATTTAATGACGATACCACAATGAACAGCGGAAATAAAGCTTCCTCATGCACCACTCTCTCCATTGGAGAAAACCGATTCAACACCCGCTCAGTAGTTGTTGAGATTTTCACGTTCAGACAGATAGACTTACAAGGAATTGATATATTTTTTCCATATTTAATAATGATACCTAAATGAGTTATAGAATTAAACCTTTCTCATGAACCACTCTGTCTATTGGTGCGAACCGATTCAACATCCGTTCAGTAGTTGTTGAGATTTTCACGTTCAGACAGATAGACTTACAAGGAATGGATATATTTTTTTCCATATTTAATGGTGATACCTAAATGAGTTATGGAATTAAACCTTTCTCATGAACCACTCTGTCTATTGGTGAGAACCGATTCAACATCCGTTCAGTAGTTGTTGAGATTTTCACGTTCAGGCAGAGAGACTTACCAGGAAGGGATATATTTTTTCCATATTTAATGACGATACCACAATGAACAGCGGAAATAAAGCTTCCTCATGCACCACTCTCTCCATTGGAGAAAACCGATTCAACACCCGCTCAGTAGTTGTTGAGATTTTCACGTTCAGACAGATATACTTACAAGGAATTGATATATTTTTTCCATATTTAATAATGATACCTAAATGAGTTATAGAATTAAACCTTTCTCATGAACCACTCTGTCTATTGGTGCGAACCGATTCAACATCCGTTCAGTAGTTGTTGAGATTTTCACGTTCAGACAGATAGACTTACAAGGAATGGATATATTTTTTTCCATATTTAATATTGATACCTAAATGAGTTATGGAATTAAACCTTTCTCATGAACCACTCTGTCTATTGGTGAGAACCGATTCAACATCCGTTCAGTAGTTGTTGAGATTTTCACGTTCAGACAGATATACTTACAAGGAATGGATACATTTTTTTCCATATTTAATTATGGTACCTAAATGAGTTATGGAATTAAACCTTTCTCATGAACCACTCTGTCTATTGGTGAGAACCGATTCAACATGCGTTCAGTAGTTGTTGAGATTTTCACGTTCATGCAGAGGGACTTACCAGGGAGGGATATATTTTTTCCATATTTAATGACGATACCACAATGAACAGCGGAAATAAAGCTTCCTCATGCACCACTCTCTCCATTGGAGAAAACCGATTCAACACCCGCTCAGTAGTTGTTGAGATTTTCACGTTCAGACAGATATACTTAAAAGGAATGGATACATTTTTTTCCATATTTAATTATGGTACCTAAATGAGTTATGGAATTAAACCTTTCTCATGAACCACTCTGTCTATTGGTGAGAACCGATTCAACATCCGTTCAGTAGTTGTTGAGATTTTCACGTTCAGGCAGAGAGACTTACCAGGAAGGGATATATTTTTTCCATATTTAATGACGATACCACAATGAACAGCGGAAATAAAGCTTCCTCATGCACCACTCTCTCCATTGGAGAAAACCGATTCAACACCCGCTCAGTAGTTGTTGAGATTTTCACGTTCAGACAGATAGACTTACAAGGAATTGATATATTTTTTCCATATTTAATAATGATACCTAAATGAGTTATGGAATTAAACCTTTCTCATGAACCACTCTGTCTATTGGTGAGAACCGATTCAACATCCGTTCAGTAGTTGTTGAGATTTTCACGTTCAGGCAGTGAGACTTACCAGGAAGGGATATATTTTTTCCATATTTAATGACGATACCACAATGAACGGCGGAAATAAAGCTTCCTCATGCACCACTCTCCATTGGAGAAAACCGATTCAACACCCGCTCAGTAGTTGTTGAGATTTTCACGTTCAGACAGATATACTTACAAGGAATGGATACATTTTTTTCCATATTTAATGGTGATACCTAAATGAGTTATGGAATTAAACCTTTCTCATGAACCACTCTGTCTATTGGTGAGAACCGATTCAACATCCGTTCAGTAGTTGTTGAGATTTTCACGTTCAGGCAGAGAGACTTACCAGGAAGGGATATATTTTTTCCATATTTAATGACGATACCACAATGAACAGCGGAAATAAAGCTTCCTCATGCACCACTCTCTCCATTGGAGAAAACCGATTCAACACCCGCTCAGTAGTTGTTGAGATTTTCACGTTCAGACAGATATACTTACAAGGAATGGATACATTTTTTTCCATATTTAATTATGGTACCTAAATGAGTTATGGAACTAAACCTTTCTCATGAACCACTCTGTCTATTGGTGAGAACCGATTCAACATCCGTTCAGTAGTTGTTGAGATTTTCACGTTCAGGCAGAGAGACTTACCAGGAAGGGATATATTTTTTCCATATTTAATGACGATACCACAATGAACAGCGGATATAAAGCTTCCTCATGCACCACTCTCTCCATTGGAGAAAACCGATTCAACACCCGCTCAGTAGTTGTTGAGATTTTCACGTTCAGACAGATATACTTACAAGGAATGGATACATTTTTTTCCATATTTAATTATGGTACCTAAATGAGTTATGGAATTAAACCTTTCTCATGAACCACTCTGTCTATTGGTGAGAACCGATTCAACATCCGTTCAGTAGTTGTTGAGATTTTCACGTTCAGGCAGAGAGACTTACCAGGAAGGGATATATTTTTTCCATATTTAATGACGATACCACAATGAACAGCGGAAATAAAGCTTCCTCATGCACCACTCTCTCCATTGGAGAAAACCGATTCAACACCCGCTCAGTAGTTGTTGAGATTTTCACGTTCAGACAGATATACTTACAAGGAATGGATACATTTTTTTCCATATTTAATTATGGTACCTAAATGAGTTATGGAATTAAACCTTTCTCATGAACCACTCTGTCTATTGGTGAGAACCGATTCAACATCCGTTCAGTAGTTGTTGAGATTTTCACGTTCATGCAGAGGGACTTACCAGGGAGGGATATATTTTTTCCATATTTAATGACGATACCACAATGAACAGCGGAAATAAAGCTTCCTCATGCACCACTCTCTCCATTGGAGAAAACCGATTCAACACCCGCTCAGTAGTTGTTGAGATTTTCACGTTCAGACAGATATACTTAAAAGGAATGGATACATTTTTTTCCATATTTAATTATGGTACCTAAATGAGTTATGGAATTAAACCTTTCTCATGAACCACTCTGTCTATTGGTGAGAACCGATTCAACATCCGTTCAGTAGTTGTTGAGATTTTCACGTTCAGGCAGAGAGACTTACCAGGAAGGGATATATTTTTTCCATATTTAATGACGATACCACAATGAACAGCGGAAATAAAGCTTCCTCATGCACCGCTCTCTCCATTGGAGAAAACCGATTCAACACCCGCTCAGTAGTTGTTGAGATTTTCACGTTCAGACAGATAGACTTACAAGGAATTGATATATTTTTTCCATATTTAATAATGATACCTAAATGAGTTATGGAATTAAACCTTTCTCATGAACCACTCTGTCTATTGGTGAGAACCGATTCAACATCCGTTCAGTAGTTGTTGAGATTTTCACGTTCAGGCAGAGAGACTTACCAGGAAGGGATATATTTTTTCCATATTTAATGACGATACCACAATGAACGGCGGAAATAAAGCTTCCTCATGCACCACTCTCCATTGGAGAAAACCGATTCAACACCCGCTCAGTAGTTGTTGAGATTTTCACGTTCAGACAGATATACTTACAAGGAATGGATACATTTTTTTCCATATTTAATGGTGATACCTAAATGAGTTATGGAATTAAACCTTTCTCATGAACCACTCTGTCTATTGGTGAGAACCGATTCAACATCCGTTCAGTAGTTGTTGAGATTTTCACGTTCAGGCAGAGAGACTTACCAGGAAGGGATATATTTTTCCATATTTAATGACGATACCACAATGAACAGCGGAAATAAAGCTTCCTCATGCACCACTCTCTCCATTGGAGAAAACCGATTCAACACCCGCTCAGTAGTTGTTGAGATTTTCACGTTCAGACAGATATACTTACAAGGAATGGATACATTTTTTTCCATATTTAATTATGGTACCTAAATGAGTTATGGAATTAAACCTTTCTCATGAACCACTCTGTCTATTGGTGAGAACCGATTCAACATCCGTTCAGTAGTTGTTGAGATTTTCACGTTCAGGCAAAGAGACTTACCAGGAAGGGATATATTTTTTCCATATTTAATGACGATACCACAATGAACAGCGGAAATAAAGCTTCCTCATGCACCACTCTCTCCATTGGAGAAAACCGATTCAACACCCGCTCAGTAGTTGTTGAGATTTTCACGTTCAGACAGATATACTTACAAGGAATGGATACATTTTTTTCCATATTTAATTATGGTACCTAAATGAGTTATGGAACTAAACCTTTCTCATGAACCACTCTGTCTATTGGTGAGAACCGATTCAACATCCGTTCAGTAGTTGTTGAGATTTTCACGTTCAGGCAGAGAGACTTACCAGGAAGGGATATATTTTTTCCATATTTAATGACGATACCACAATGAACAGCGGATATAAAGCTTCCTCATGCACCACTCTCTCCATTGGAGAAAACCGATTCAACACCCGCTCAGCAGTTGTTGAGATTTTCACGTTCAGACAGATATACTTACAAGGAATGGATACATTTTTTTCCATATTTAATTATGGTACCTAAATGAGTTATGGAATTAAACCTTTCTCATGAACCACTCTGTCTATTGGTGAGAACCGATTCAACATCCGTTCAGTAGTTGTTGAGATTTTCACGTTCAGGCAGAGAGACTTACCAGGAAGGGATATATTTTTTCCATATTTAATGACGATACCACAATGAACAGCGGAAATAAAGCTTCCTCATGCACCACTCTCTCCATTGGAGAAAACCGATTCAACACCCGCTCAGTAGTTGTTGAGATTTTCACGTTCAGACAGATATACTTACAAGGAATGGATACATTTTTTTCCATATTTAATTATGGTACCTAAATGAGTTATGGAATTAAACCTTTCTCATGAACCACTCTGTCTATTGGTGAGAACCGATTCAACATCCGTTCAGTAGTTGTTGAGATTTTCACGTTCAGGCAGAGAGACTTACCAGGAAGGGATATATTTTTTCCATATTTAATGACGATACCACAATGAACAGCGGAAATAAAGCTTCCTCATGCACCACTCTCTCCATTGGAGAAAACCGATTCAACACCCGCTCAGTAGTTGTTGAGATTTTCACGTTCAGACAGATAGACTTACAAGGAATTGATATATTTTTTCCATATTTAATAATGATACCTAAATGAGTTATAGAATTAAACCGTTCTCACGAACCACTCTGTCTATTGGTGCGAACCGATTCAACATCCGTTCAGTAGTTGTTGAGATTTTCACGTTCAGACAGATAGACTTACAAGGAATGGATATATTTTTTTCCATATTTAATGGTGATACCTAAATGAGTTATGGAATTAAACCTTTCTCATGAACCACTCTGTCTATTGGTGAGAACCGATTCAACATCCGTTCAGTAGTTGTTGAGATTTTCACGTTCAGGCAGAGAGACTTACCAGGAAGGGATATATTTTTTCCATATTTAATGACGATACCACAATGAACAACGGAAATAAAGCTTTCTCACGCACCACTCTCTCCATTGGAGAAAACCGATTCAACACCCGCTCAGTAGTTGTTGAGATTTTCACGTTCAGACAGATATACTTACAAGGAATGGATACATTTTTTTCCATATTTAATTATGGTACCTAAATGAGTTATGGAATTAAACCTTTCTCATGAACCACTCTGTCTATTGGTGAGAACCGATTCAACATCCGTTCAGTAGTTGTTGAGATTTTCACGTTCAGGCAGAGAGACTTACCAGGAAGGGATATATTTTTTCCATATTTAATGACGATACCACAATGAACAGCGGAAATAAAGCTTCCTCATGCACCACTCTCTCCATTGGAGAAAACCGATTCAACACCCGCTCAGTAGTTGTTGAGATTTTCACGTTCAGACAGATAGACTTACAAGGAATTGATATATTTTTTCCATATTTAATAATGATACCTAAATGAGTTATAGAATTAAACCTTTCTCATGAACCACTCTGTCTATTGGTGCGAACCGATTCAACATCCGTTCAGTAGTTGTTGAGATTTTCACGTTCAGACAGATAGACTTACAAGGAATGGATATATTTTTTCCATATTTAATGGTGATACCTAAATGAGTTATGGAATTAAACCTTTCTCATGAACCACTCTGTCTATTGGTGAGAACCGATTCAACATCCGTTCAGTAGTTGTTGAGATTTTCACGTTCAGGCAGAGAGACTTACCAGGAAGGGATATATTTTTTCCATATTTAATGACGATACCACAATGAACAGCGGAAATAAAGCTTCCTCATGCACCACTCTCTCCATTGGAGAAAACCGATTCAACACCCGCTCAGTAGTTGTTGAGATTTTCACGTTCAGACAGATATACTTACGAGGAATTGATATATTTTTTCCATATTTAGTAATGATACCTAAATGAGTTGTAGAATTAAACCTTTCTCATGAACCACTCTGTCTATTGGTGCGAACCCATTCAACATTGGTTCAGTAGTTGTTGAGATTTTCACGTTCAGACAGATAGACTTACAAGGAATGGATATATTTTTTTCCATATTTAATGGTGATACCTAAATGAGTTATGGAATTAAACCTTTCTCATGAACCACTCTGTCTATTGGTGAGAACCGATTCAACATCCGTTCAGTAGTTGTTGAGATTTTCACGTTCAGGCAGAGAGACTTACCAGGAAGGGATATATTTTTTCCATATTTAATGACGATACCACAATGAACAGCGGAAATAAAACTTCCTCATGCACCACTCTCTCCATTGGAGAAAACCGATTCAACACCCGCTCAGTAGTTGTTGAGATTTTCACGTTCAGACAGATATACTTACAAGGAATTGATATATTTTTTCCATATTTAATAATGATACCTAAATGAGTTATAGAATTAAACCTTTCTCATGAACCACTCTGTCTATTGGTGCGAACCGATTCAACATCCGTTCAGTAGTTGTTGAGATTTTCACGTTCAGACAGATAGACTTACAAGGAATGGATATATTTTTTTCCATATTTAATATTGATACCTAAATGAGTTATGGAATTAAACCTTTCTCATGAACCACTCTGTCTATTGGTGAGAACCGATTCAACATCCGTTCAGTAGTTGTTGAGATTTTCACGTTCAGACAGATATACTTACAAGGAATGGAAAATTTTTTTTCCATATTTAATTGTGGTACCTAAATGAGTTATGGAATTAAACCTTTCTCATGAACCACTCTGTCTATTGGTGAGAACCGATTCAACATACGTTCAGTAGTTGTTGAGATTTTCACGTTCAGGCAGAGAGACTTACCAGGAAGGGATATATTTTTTCCATATTTAATGACGATACCACAATGAACAGCGGAAATAAAGCTTCCTCATGCACCACTCTCTCCATTGGAGAAAACCGATTCAACACCCGCTCAGTAGTTGTTGAGATTTTCACGTTCAGACAGATATACTTACAAGGAATGGATACATTTTTTTCCATATTTAATTATGGTACCTAAATGAGTTATGGAATTAAACCTTTCTCATGAACCACTCTGTCTATTGGTGAGAACCGATTCAACATCCGTTCAGTAGTTGTTGAGATTTTCACGTTCAGGCAGAGAGACTTACCAGGAAGGGATATATTTTTTCCATATTTAATGACGATACCACAATGAACAGCGGAAATAAAACTTCCTCATGCACCACTCTCTCCATTGGAGAAAACCGATTCAACACCCGCTCAGTAGTTGTTGAGATTTTCACGTTCAGACAGATATACTTACAAGGAATTGATATATTTTTTCCATATTTAATAATGATACCTAAATGAGTTATAGAATTAAACCTTTCTCATGAACCACTCTGTCTATTGGTGCGAACCGATTCAACATCCGTTCAGTAGTTGTTGAGATTTTCACGTTCAGACAGATAGACTTACAAGGAATGGATATATTTTTTTCCATATTTAATATTGATACCTAAATGAGTTATGGAATTAAACCTTTCTCATGAACCACTCTGTCTATTGGTGAGAACCGATTCAACATCCGTTCAGTAGTTGTTGAGATTTTCACGTTCAGACAGATATACTTACAAGGAATGGAACATTTTTTTTCCATATTTAATTGTGGTACCTAAATGAGTTATGGAATTAAACCTTTCTCATGAACCACTCTGTCTATTGGTGAGAACCGATTCAACATACGTTCAGTAGTTGTTGAGATTTTCACGTTCAGGCAGAGAGACTTACCAGGAAGGGATATATTTTTTCCATATTTAATGACGATACCACAATGAACAGCGGAAATAAAGCTTCCTCATGCACCACTCTCTCCATTGGAGAAAACCGATTCAACACCCGCTCAGTAGTTGTTGAGATTTTCACGTTCAGACAGATATACTTACAAGGAATGGATACATTTTTTTCCATATTTAATTATGGTACCTAAATGAGTTATGGAATTAAACCTTTCTCATGAACCACTCTGTCTATTGGTGAGAACCGATTCAACATCCGTTCAGTAGTTGTTGAGATTTTCACGTTCAGGCAGAGAGACTTACCAGGAAGGGATATATTTTTTCCATATTTAATGACGATACCACAATGAACAGCGGAAATAAAGCTTCCTCATGCACCACTCTCTCCATTGGAGAAAACCGATTCAACACCCGCTCAGTAGTTGTTGAGATTTTCACGTTCAGACAGATATACTTACAAGGAATTGATATATTTTTTCCATATTTAATAATGATACCTAAATGAGTTATAGAATTAAACCTTTCTCATGAACCACTCTGTCTATTGGTGCGAACCGATTCAACATCCGTTCAGTAGTTGTTGAGATTTGCACGTTCAGACAGATAGACTTACAAGGAATGGATATATTTTTTTCCATATTTAATATTGATACCTAAATGAGTTATGGAATTAAACCTTTCTCATGAACCACTCTGTCTATTGGTGAGAACCGATTCAACATCCGTTCAGTAGTTGTTGAGATTTTCACGTTCAGACAGATATACTTACAAGGAATGGATACATTTTTTTCCATATTTAATTATGGTACCTAAATGAGTTATGGAATTAAACCTTTCTCATGAACCACTCTGTCTATTGGTGAGAACCGATTCAACATCCGTTCAGTAGTTGTTGAGATTTTCACGTTCAGGCAGAGGGACTTACCAGGAAGGGATATATTTTTTCCATATTTAATGACGATACCACAATGAACAGCGGAAATAAAGCTTCCTCATGCACCACTCTCTCCATTGGAGAAAACCGATTCAACACCCGCTCAGTAGTTGTTGAGATCTTCACGTTCAGACAGATATACTTAAAAGGAATGGATACATTTTTTTCCATATTTAATTATGGTACCTAAATGAGTTATGGAATTAAACCTTTCTCATGAACCACTCTGTCTATTGCTGAGAAACGATTCAACATCCGTTCAGTAGTTGTTGAGATTTTCACGTTCAGGCAGAGAGACTTACCAGGAAGGGATATATTTTTTCCATATTTAATGACGATACCACAATGAACAGCGGAAATAAAGCTTCCTCATGCACCACTCTCTCCTTTGAAGAAAACCGATTCAACACCCGCTCAGTAGTTGTTGAGATTTTCACGTTCAGACAGATAGACTTACAAGGAATTGATATATTTTTTCCATATTTAATAATGATACCTAAATGAGTTATGGAATTAAACCTTTCTCATGAACCACTCTGTCTATTGGTGAGAACCGATTCAACATCCGTTCAGTAGTTGTTGAGATTTTCACGTTCAGGCAGAGAGACTTACCAGGAAGGGATATATTTTTTCCATATTTAATGACGATACCACAATGAACGGCGGAAATAAAGCTTCCTCATGCACCACTCTCCATTGGAGAAAACCGATTCAACACCCGCTCAGTAGTTGTTGAGATTTTCACGTTCAGGCAGAGAGACTTACCAGGAAGGGATATATTTTTTCCATATTTAATGACGATACCACAATGAACAGCGGAAATAAAGCTTCCTCATGCACCACTCTCTCCATTGGAGAAAACCGATTCAACACCCGCTCAGTAGTTGTTGAGATTTTCACGTTCAGACAGATATACTTACAAGGAATGGATACATTTTTTTCCATATTTAATTATGGTACCTAAATGAGTTATGGAATTAAACCTTTCTCATGAACCACTCTGTCTATTGGTGAGAACCGATTCAACATCCGTTCAGTAGTTGTTGAGATTTTCACGTTCAGACAGATAGACTTACAAGGAATGGATATATTTTTTTCCATATTTAATGGTGATACCTAAATGAGTTATGGAATTAAACCTTTCTCATGAACCACTCTGTCTACTGGTGAGAACCGATTCAACATCCGTTCAGTAGTTGTTGAGATTTTCACGTTCAGGCAGAGAGACTTACAAGGAATGGATACATTTTTTTCCATATTTAATTATGGTACCTAAATGATTTATGGAATTAAACCTTTCTCATGAACCACTCTGTCTATTGGTGAGAACCGATTCAACATCCGTTCAGTAGTTGTTGAGATTTTCACATTCAGGCAGAGAGACTTACCAGGAAGGGATATATTTTTTCCATATTTAATGACGATACCACAATGAACAGCGGAAATAAAGCTTCCTCATGCACCACTCTCTCCATTGGAGAAAACCGATTCAACACCCGCTCAGTAGTTGTTGAGATTTTCACGTTCAGACAGATATACATACAAGGAATGGATACATTTTTTTCCATATTTAATGGTGATACCTAAATGAGTTATGGAATTAAACCTTTCTCATGAACCACTCTGTCTATTGGTGAGAACCGATTCAACATCCGTTCAGTAGTTGTTGAGATTTTCACGTTCAGGCAGAGAGACTTACCAGGAAGGGATATATTTTTTCCATATTTAATGACGATACCACAATGAACAGCGGAAATAAAGCTTCCTCATGCACCACTCTCTCCATTGGAGAAAACCGATTCAACACCCGCTCAGTAGTTGTTGAGATTTTCACGTTCAGACAGATATACTTACAAGGAATGGATACATTTTTTTCCATATTTAATTATGGTACCTAAATGAGTTATGGAATTAAACCTTTCTCATGAACCACTCTGTCTATTGGTGAGAACCGATTCAACATCCGTTCAGTAGTTGTTGAGATTTTCACGTTCAGGCAGAGAGACTTACCAGGAAGGGATATATTTTTTCCATATTTAATGACGATACCACAATGAACAGCGAAAATAAAGCTTCCTCATGCACCACTCTCTCCATTGGAGAAAACCGATTCAACACCCGCTCAGTAGTTGTTGAGATTTTCACGTTCAGACAGATATACTTACAAGGAATGGATACATTTTTTTCCATATTTAATTATGGTACCTAAATGAGTTATGGAATTAAACCTTCCTCATGAACCACTCTGTCTATTGGTGAGAACCGATTCAACATCCGTTCAGTAGTTGTTGAGATTTTCACGTTCAGGCAGAGAGACTTACCAGGAAGGGATATATTTTTTCCATATTTAATGACGATACCACAATGAACAGCGGAAATAAAGCTTCCTCATGCACCACTCTCTCCATTGGAGAAAACCGATTCAACACCCGCTCAGTAGTTGTTGAGATTTTCACGTTCAGACAGATAGACTTACAAGGAATGGATATATTTTTTTCCATATTTAATGGTGATACCTAAATGAGTTATGGAATTAAACCTTTCTCATGAACCACTCTGTCTATTGGTGAGAACCGATTCAACATCCGTTCAGTAGTTGTTGAGATTTTCACGTTCAGGCAGAGAGACCTACCAGGAAGGGATATATTTTTTCCATATTTAATGACGATACCACAATGAACAGCGGAAATAAAGCTTCCTCATGCACCACTCTCTCCATTGGAGAAAAAAGATTCAACACCCGCTCAGTAGTTGTTGAGATTTTCACGTTCAGACAGATATACTTACAAGGAATGGATACATTTTTTTCCATATTTAATTATGGTACCTAAATGAGTTATGGAATTAAACCTTTCTCATGAACCACTCTGTCTATTGGTGAGAACCGATTCAACATCCGTTCAGTAGTTGTTGAGATTTTCACGTTCAGGCAGAGAGACTTACCAGGAAGGGATATATTTTTTCCATATTTAATGACGATATCACAATGAACAGCGGAAATAAAGCTTCCTCATGCACCACTCTCTCCATTGGAGAAAACCGATTCAACACCCGCTCAGTAGTTGTTGAGATTTTCACGTTCAGACAGATAGACTTACAAGGAATTGATATATTTTTTCCATATTTAATAATGATACCTAAATGAGTTATAGAATTAAACCTTTCTCATGAACCACTCTGTCTATTGGTGCGAACCGATTCAACATCCGTTCAGTAGTTGTTGAGATTTTCACGTTCAGACAGATAGACTTACAAGGAATGGATATATTTTTTTCCATATTTAATGGTGATACCTAAATGAGTTATGGAATTAAACCTTTCTCATGAACCACTCTGTCTATTGGTGAGAACCGATTCAACATCCGTTCAGTAGTTGTTGAGATTTTCACGTTCAGGCAGAGAGACTTACCAGGAAGGGATATATTTTTTCCATATTTAATGACGATACCACAATGAACAGCGGAAATAAAGCTTCCTCATGCACCACTCTCTCCATTGGAGAAAACCGATTCAACACCCGCTCAGTAGTTGTTGAGATTTTCACGTTCAGACAGATATACTTACAAGGAATGGATACATTTTTTTCCATATTTAATTATGGTACCTAAATGAGTTATGGAATTAAACCTTTCTCATGAACCACTCTGTCTATTGGTGAGAACCGATTCAACATCCGTTCAGTAGTTGTTGAGATTTTCACGTTCAGGCAGAGAGACTTACCAGGAAGGGATATATTTTTTCCATATTTAATGACGATACCACAATGAACAGCGGAAATAAAGCTTCCTCATGCACCACTCTCTCCATTGGAGAAAACCGATTCAACACCCGCTCAGTAGTTGTTGAGATTTTCACGTTCAGACAGATATACTTACAAGGAATGGATACATTTTTTTCCATATTTAATTATGGTACCTAAATGAGTTATGGAATTAAACCTTTCTCATGAACCACTCTGTCTATTGGTGAGAACCGATTCAACATCCGTTCAGTAGTTGTTGAGATTTTCACGTTCAGACAGATAGACTTACAAGGAATGGATATATTTTTTTCCATATTTAATGGTGATACCTAAATGAGTTATGGAATTAAACCTTTCTCAAGAACCACTCTGTCTACTGGTGAGAACCGATTCAACATCCGTTCAGTAGTTGTTGAGATTTTCACGTTCAGGCAGAGAGACTTACAAGGAATGGATACATTTTTTTTCATATTTAATTATGGTACCTAAATGATTTATGGAATTAAACCTTTCTCATGAACCACTCTGTCTATTGGTGAGAACCGATTCAACATCCGTTCAGTAGTTGTTGAGATTTTCACATTCAGGCAGAGAGACTTACCAGGAAGGGATATATTTTTTCCATATTTAATGACGATACCACAATGAACAGCGGAAATAAAGCTTCCTCATGCACCACTCTCTCCATTGGAGAAAACCGATTCAACACCCGCTCAGTAGTTGTTGAGATTTTCACGTTCAGACAGATATACTTACAAGGAATGGATACATTTTTTTCCATATTTAATGGTGATACCTAAATGAGTTATGGAATTAAACCTTTCTCATGAACCACTCTGTCTATTGGTGAGAACCGATTCAACATCCGTTCTGTAGTTGTTGAGATTTTCACGTTCAGGCAGAGAGACTTACCAGGAAGGGATATATTTTTTCCATATTTAATGACGATACCACAATGAACAGCGGAAATAAAGCTTCCTCATGCACCACTCTCTCCATTGGAGAAAACCGATTCAACACCCGCTCAGTAGTTGTTGAGATTTTCACGTTCAGACAGATATACTTACAAGGAATGGATACATTTGTTTCCATATTTAATTATGGTACCTAAATGAGTTATGGAATTAAACCTTTCTCATGAACCACTCTGTCTATTGGTGAGAACCGATTCAACATCCGTTCAGTAGTTGTTGAGATTTTCACGTTCAGGCAGAGAGACTTACCAGGAAGGGATATATTTTTTCCATATTTAATGACGATACCACAATGAACAGCGGAAATAAAGCTTCCTCATGCACCACTCTCTCCATTGGAGAAAACCGATTCAACACCCGCTCAGTAGTTGTTGAGATTTTCACGTTCAGACAGATAGACTTACAAGGAATGGATATATTTTTTTCCATATTTAATGGTGATACCTAAATGAGTTATGGAATTAAACCTTTCTCATGAACCACTCTGTCTATTGGTGAGAACCGATTCAACATCCGTTCAGTAGTTGTTGAGATTTTCACGTTCAGGCAGGGAGACTTACCAGGAAGGGATATATTTTTTCCATATTTAATGAAGATACCACAATGAACAGCGGAAATAAAGCTTCCTCATGCACCACTCTCTCCATTGGAGAAAACCGATTCAACACCCGCTCAGTAGTTGTTGAGATTTTCACGTTCAGACAGATATACTTACAAGGAATGGATACATTTTTTTCCATATTTAATTATGGTACCTAAATGAGTTATGGAATTAAACCTTTCTCATGAACCACTCTGTCTATTGGTGAGAACCGATTCAACATCCGTTCAGTAGTTGTTGAGATTTTCACGTTCAGGCAGAGAGACTTACCAGGAAGGGATATATTTTTTCCATATTTAATGACGATACCACAATGAACAGCGGAAATAAAGCTTCCTCATGCACCACTCTCTCCATTGGAGAAAACCGATTCAACACCCGCTCAGTAGTTGTTGAGATTTTCACGTTCAGACAGATAGACTTACAAGGAATTGATATATTTTTTCCATATTTAATAATGATACCTAAATGAGTTATAGAATTAAACCTTTCTCATGAACCACTCTGTCTATTGGTGCGAACCGATTCAACACCCGCTCAGTAGTTGTTGAGATTTTCACGTTCAGACAGATATACTTACAAGGAATGGATACATTTTTTTCCATATTTAATTATGGTACCTAAATGAGTTATGGAATTAAACCTTTCTCATGAACCACTCTGTCTATTGGTGAGAACCGATTCAACATCCGTTCAGTAGTTGTTGAGATTTTCACGTTCAGGCAGAGAGACTTACCAGGAAGGGATATATTTTTTCCATATTTAATGACGATACCACAATGAACAGCGGAAATAAAGCTTCCTCATGCACCACTCTCTCCATTGGAGAAAACCGATTCAACACCCGCTCAGTAGTTGTTGAGATTTTCACGTTCAGACAGATATACTTACAAGGAATGGATACATTTTTTTCCATATTTAATTATGGTACCTAAATGAGTTATGGAATTAAACCTTTCTCATGAACCACTCTGTCTATTGGTGAGAACCGATTCAACATCCGTTCAGTAGTTGTTGAGATTTTCACGTTCAGGCAGAGAGACTTACCAGGAAGGGATATATTTTTTCCATATTTAATGACGATACCACAATGAACAGCGGAAATAAAGCTTCCTCATGCACCACTCTCTCCATTGGAGAAAACCGATTCAACACCCGCTCAGTAGTTGTTGAGATTTTCACGTTCAGACAGATAGACTTACAAGGAATTGATATATTTTTTCCATATTTAATAATGATACCTAAATGAGTTATAGAATTAAACCTTTCTCATGAACCACTCTGTCTATTGGTGCGAACCGATTCAACATCCGTTCAGTAGTTGTTGAGATTTTCACGTTCAGGCAGAGAGACTTACCAGGAAGGGATATATTTTTTCCATATTTAATGACGATACCACAATGAACAGCGGAAATAAAGCTTCCTCATGCACCACTCTCTCCATTGGAGAAAACCGATTCAACACCCGCTCAGTAGTTGTTGAGATTTTCACGTTCAGACAGATAGACTTACCAGGAAGGGATATATTTTTTCCATATTTAATAATGATACCTAAATGAGTTATGGAATTAAACCTTTCTCATGAACCACTCTGTCTATTGGTGAGAACCGATTTAACATCCGTTCAGTAGTTGTTGAGATTTTCACGTTCATTCAGAGAGACTTACCAGGAAGGGATATATTTTTTCCATATTTAATGTCGATACCACAATGAACAGCGGAAATAAAGCTTCCTCATGCACCACTCTCTCCATTGGAGAAAACCGATTCAACACCCGCTCAGTAGTTGTTGAGATTTTCACGTTCAGACAGATATACTTACAAGGAATGGATACATTTTTTTCCATATTTAATTATGGTACCTAAATGAGTTATGGAATTAAACCTTTCTCATGAACCACTCTGTCTATTGGTGAGAACCGATTCAACATCCGTTCAGTAGTTGTTGAGATTTTCACGTTCAGGCAGAGAGACTTACCAGGAAGGGATATATTTTTTCCATATTTAATGACGATACCACAATGAACAGCGGAAATAAAGCTTCCTCATGCACCACTCTCTCCATTGGAGAAAACCGATTCAACACCCGCTCAGTAGTTGTTGAGATTTTCACGTTCAGACAGATATACTTACAAGGAATGGATACATTTTTTTCCATATTTAATTATGGTACCTAAATGAGTTATGGAATTAAACCTTTCTCATGAACCACTCTGTCTATTGGTGAGAACCGATTCAACATCCGTTCAGTAGTTGTTGAGATTTTCACGTTCAGGCAGAGAGACTTACCAGGAAGGGATATATTTTTTCCATATTTAATGACGATACCACAATGAACAGCGGAAATAAAGCTTCCTCATGCACCACTCTCTCCATTGGAGAAAACCGATTCAACACCCGCTCAGTAGTTGTTGAGATTTTCACGTTCAGACAGATATACTTACAAGGAATGGATACATTTTTTTCCATATTTAATTATGGTACCTAAATGAGTTATGGAATTAAACCTTTCTCATGAACCACTCTGTCTATTGGTGAGAACCGATTCAACATCCGTTCAGTAGTTGTTGAGATTTTCACGTTCAGACAGATAGACTTACAAGGAATGGATATATTTTTTTCCATATTTAATGGTGATACCTAAATGAGTTATGGAATTAAACCTTTCTCATGAACCACTCTGTCTATTGGTGAGAACCGATTCAACATCCGTTCAGTAGTTGTTGAGATTTTCACGTTCAGGCAGAGAGACTTACCAGGAAGGGATATATTTTTTCCATATTTAATGACGATACCACAATGAACAGCGGAAATAAAGCTTCCTCATGCACCACTCTCTCCATTGGAGAAAACCGATTCAACACCCGCTCAGTAGTTGTTGAGATTTTCACGTTCAGACAGATAGACTTACAAGGAATTGATATATTTTTTCCATATTTAATAATGATACCTAAATGAGTTATAGAATTAAACCTTTCTCATGAACCACTCTGTCTATTGGTGCGAACCGATTCAACATCCGTTCAGTAGTTGTTGAGATTTTCACGTTCAGACAGATAGACTTACAAGGAATGGATATATTTTTTACCATATTTAATGGTGATACCTAAATGAGTTATGGAATTAAATCTTTCTCATGAACCACTCTGTCTATTGGTGAGAACCGATTCAACATCCGTTCAGTAGTTGTTGAGATTTTCACGTTCAGGCAGAGAGACTTACCAGGAAGGGATATATTTTTTCCATATTTAATGACGATACCACAATGAACAGCGGAAATAAAGCTTCCTCATGCACCACTCTCTCCATTGGAGAAAACCGATTCAACACCCGCTGAGTAGTTGTAGAGATTTTCACGTTCAGACAGATATACTTACAAGGAATGGATACATTTTTTTCCATATTTAATTATGGTATGGTAAATACTTACAAGGAATGGATGCATTTTTTTCCATATTTAATTATGGTACCTGAATGAGTTATGGAATTAAACCTTTCTCATGAACCACTCTGTCTATTGGTGAGAACCGATTCAACATCCGTTCAGTAGTTGTTGAGATTTTCACGTTCAGACAGATAGACTTAGAAGGAATGGATATATTTTTTGCATATTTAATGGTGATACCTAAATGAGTTATGGAATTAAACCTTTCTCATGAACCACTCTGTCTATTGGTGAGAACCGATTCAACATCCGTTCAGTAGTTGTTGAGATTTTCACGTTCAGGCAGAGAGACTTACCAGGAAGGAATATATTTTTTCCATATTTAATGACGATACCACAATGAACAGCGGAAATAAAGCTTCCTCATGCACCACTCTCTCCATTGGAGAAAACCGATTCAACACCCGCTCAGTAGTTGTTGAGATTTTCACGTTCAGACAGATAGACTTACAAGGAATGGATATATTTTTTTCCATATTTAATGGTGATACCTAAATGAGTTATGGAATTAAACCTTTCTCATGAACCACTCTGTCTATTGGTGAGAACCGATTCAACATCCGTTCAGTAGTTGTTGAGATTTTCACGTTCAGGCAGAGAGTCTTACCAGGAAGGGATATATTTTTTCCATATTTAATGACGATACCACAATGAACAGCGGAAATAAAGCTTCCTTATGCACCACTCTCTCCATTGGAGAAAACCGATTCAACACCCGCTCAGTAGTTGTTGAGATTTTCACGTTCAGACAGACATACTTACAAGGAATGGATACATTTTTTTCCATATTTAATTATGGTACCTAAATGAGTTATGGAATTAAACCTTTCTCATGAACCACTCTGTCTATTGGTGAGAACCGATTCAACATCCGATCAGTAGTTGTTGAGATTTTCACGTTCAGGCAGAGAGACTTACCAGGAAGGGATATATTTTTTCCATATTTAATGACGATACCACAATGAACAGCGGAAATAAAGCTTCCTCATGCAACACTCTCTCCATTGGAGAAAACCGATTCAACACCCGCTCAGTAGTTGTTGAGATTTTCACGTTCAGACAGATAGACTTACAAGGAATTGATATATTTTTTCCATATTTAATAATGATACCTAAATGAGTTATAGAATTAAACCTTTCTCATGAACCACTCTGTCTATTGGTGCGAACCGATTCAACATCCGTTCAGTAGTTGTTGAGATTTTCACGTTCAGACAGATAGACTTACAAGGAATAGATATATTTTTTTCCATATTTAATGGTGATACCTAAATGAGTTATGGAATTAAACCTTTCTCATGAACCACTCTGTCTATTGGTGAGAACCGATTCAACATCCGTTCAGTAGTTGTTGAGATTTTCACGTTCAGGCAGAGAGACTTACCAGGAAGGGATATATTTTTTCCATATTTAATGACGATACCACAATGAACAGCGGAAATAAAGCTTCCTCACGCACCACTCTCTCCATTGGAGAAAACCGATTCAACACCCGCTCAGTAGTTGTTGAGATTTTCACGTTGAGACAGATATACTTACAAGGAATGGATAAATTTTTTTCCATATTTAATTATGGTACCTAAATGAGTTATGGAATTAAACCTTTCTCATGAACCACTCTGTCTATTGGTGAGAACCGATTCAACATCCGTTCAGTAGTTGTTGAGATTTTCACGTTCAGGCAGAGAGACTTACCAGGAAGGGATATATTTTTTCCATATTTAATGACGATACCACAATGAACAGCGGAAATAAAGCTTCCTCATGCACCACTCTCTCCATTGGAGAAAACCGATTCAACACCCGCTCAGTAGTTGTTGAGATTTTCACGTTCAGACAGATATACTTACAAGGAATGGATACATTTTTTTCCATATTTAATTATGGTACCTAAATGAGTTATGGAATTAAACCTTTCTCATGAACCACTCTGTCTATTGGTGAGAACCGATTCAACATCCGTTCAGTAGTTGTTGAGATTTTCTCGTTCAGGCAGAGAGACTTACCAGGAAGGGATATATTTTTTCCGTATTTAATGACGATACCACAATGAACAGCGGAAATAAAGCTTCCTCATGCACCACTCTCTCTATTGGAGAAAACCGATTCAACACCCGCTCAGTAGTTGTTGAGATTTTCACGTTCAGACAGATATACTTACAAGGAATGGATACATTTTTTTCCATATTTAATTATGGTACCTAAATGAGTTATGGAATTAAACCTTTCTCATGAACCACTCTGTCTATTGGTGAGAACCGATTCAACATCCGTTCAGTAGTTGTTGAGATTTTCACGTTCAGGCAGAGAGACTTACCAGGAAGGGATATATTTTTTCCATATTTAATGACGATACCACAATGAACAGCGGAAATAAAGCTTCCTCATGCACCACTCTCTCCATTGGAGAAAACCGATTCAACACCCGCTCAGTAGTTGTTGAGATTTTCACGTTCAGACAGATAGACTTACAAGGAATTGATATATTTTTTCCATATTTAATAATGATACCTAAATGAGTTATAGAATTAAACCTTTCTCATGAACCACTCTGTCTATTGGTGCGAACCGATTCAACATCCGTTCAGTAGTTGTTGAGATTTTCACGTTCAGACAGATAGACTTACAAGGAATGGATATATTTTTTTCCATATTTAATGGTGATACCTAAATGAGTTATGGAATTAAACCTTTCTCATGAACCACTCTGTCTATTGGTGAGAACCGATTTAACATCCGTTCAGTAGTTGTTGAGATTTTCACGTTCAGGCAGAGAGACTTACCAGGAAGGGATATATTTTTTCCATATTTAATGACGATACCACAATGAACAACGGAAATAAAGCTTCCTCATGCACCACTCTTTTCATTGGAGAAAACCGATTCAACACCCGCTCAGTAGTTGTTGAGATTTTCACGTTCAGACAGATATACTTACAAGGAATGGATACATTTTTTTCCATATTTAATTATGGTACCTAAATGAGTTATGGAATTAAACCTTTCTCATGAACCACTCTGTCTATTGGTGAGAACCGATTCAACATCCGTTCAGTAGTTGTTGAGATTTTTACGTTCAGGCAGAGAGACTTACCAGGAAGGGATATATTTTTTCCATATTTAATGACGATACCACAATGAACAGCGGAAATAAAGCTTCCTCATGCACCACTCTCTCCATTGGAGAAAACCGATTCAACACCCGCTCAGTAGTTGTTGAGATTTTCACGTTCAGACAGATATACTTACAAGGAATGGATGCATTTTTTTCCATATTTAATTATGGTACCTAAATGAGTTATGGAATTAAACCTTTCTCATGAACCACTCTGTCTATTGGTGAGAACCGATTCAACATCCGTTCAGTAGTTGTTGAGATTTTCACGTTCAAACAGATAGACTTACAAGGAATGGATATATTTTTTTCCATATTTAATGGTGATACCTAAATGAGTTATGGAATTAAACCTTTCTCATGAACCACTCTGTCTATTGGTGAGAACCGATTCAACATCCGTTCAGTAGTTGTTGAGATTTTAACGTTCAGGCAGAGAGACTTACCAGGAAGGGATATATTTTTTCCATATTTAATGACGATACCACAATGAACAGCGGAAATAAAGCTTCCTCACGCACCACTCTCTCCATTGGAGAAAACCGATTCAACACCCGCTCAGTAGTTGTTGAGATTTTCACGTTGCGACAGATATACTTACAAGGAATGGATAAATTTTTTTCCATATTTAATTATGGTACCTAAATGAGTTATGGAATTAAACCTTTCTCATGAACCACTCTGTCTATTGGTGAGAACCGATTCAACATCCGTTCAGTAGTTGTTGAGATTTTCACGTTCAGGCAGAGAGACTTACCAGGAAGGGATATATTTTTTCCATATTTAATGACGATACCACAATGAACAGCGGAAATAAAGCTTCCTCACGCACCACTCTCTCCATTGGAGAAAACCGATTCAACACCCGCTCAGTAGTTGTTGAGATTTTCACGTTGAGACAGATATACTTACAAGGAATGGATACATTTTTTTCCATATTTAATTATGGTACCTAAATGAGTTATGGAATTAAACCTTTCTCATGAACCACTCTGTCTATTGGTGAGAACCGATTCAACATCCGTTCAGTAGTTGTTGAGATTTTCTCGTTCAGGCAGAGAGACTTACCAGGAAGGGATATATTTTTTCCGTATTTAATGACGATACCACAATGAACAGCGGAAATAAAGCTTCCTCATGCACCACTCTCTCTATTGGAGAAAACCGATTCAACACCCGCTCAGTAGTTGTTGAGATTTTCACGTTCAGACAGATATACTTACAAGGAATGGATACATTTTTTTCCATATTTAATTATGGTACCTAAATGAGTTATGGAATTAAACCTTTCTCATGAACCACTCTGTCTATTGGTGAGAACCGATTCAACATCCGTTCAGTAGTTGTTGAGATTTTCACGTTCAGGCAGAGAGACTTACCAGGAAGGGATATATTTTTTCCATATTTAATGACGATACCACAATGAACAGAGGAAATAAAGCTTCCTCATGCACCACTCTCTCCATTGGAGAAAACCGATTCAACACCCGCTCAGTAGTTGTTGAGATTTTCACGTTCAGACAGATAGACTTACAAGGAATTGATATATTTTTTCCATATTTAATAATGATACCTAAATGAGTTATAGAATTAAACCTTTCTCATGAACCACTCTGTCTATTGGTGCGAACCGATTCAACATCCGTTCAGTAGTTGTTGAGATTTTCACGTTCAGACAGATAGACTTACAAGGAATGGATATATTTTTTTCCATATTTAATGGTGATACCTAAATGAGTTATGGAATTAAACCTTTCTCATGAACCACTCTGTCTATTGGTGAGAACCGATTTAACATCCGTTCAGTAGTTGTTGAGATTTTCACGTTCAGGCAGAGAGACTTACCAGGAAGGGATATATTTTTTCCATATTTAATGACGATACCACAATGAACAGCGGAAATAAAGCTTCCTCATGCACCACTCTTTTCATTGGAGAAAACCGATTCAACACCCGCTCAGTAGTTGTTGAGATTTTCACGTTCAGACAGATATACTTACAAGGAATGGATACATTTTTTTCCATATTTAATTATGGTACCTAAATGAGTTATGGAATTAAACCTTTCTCATGAACCACTCTGTCTATTGGTGAGAACCGATTCAACATCCGTTCAGTAGTTGTTGAGATTTTTACGTTCAGGCAGAGAGACTTACCAGGAAGGGATATATTTTTTCCATATTTAATGACGATACCACAATGAACAGCGGAAATAAAGCTTCCTCATGCACCACTCTCTCCATTGGAGAAAACCGATTCAACACCCGCTCAGTAGTTGTTGAGATTTTCACGTTCAGACAGATATACTTACAAGGAATGGATACATTTTTTTCCATATTTAATTATGGTACCTAAATGAGTTATGGAATTAAACCTTTCTCATGAACCACTCTGTCTATTGGTGAGAACCGATTCAACATCCGTTCAGTAGTTGTTGAGATTTTCACGTTCAAACAGATAGACTTACAAGGAATGGATATATTTTTTTCCATATTTAATGGTGATACCTAAATGAGTTATGGAATTAAACCTTTCTCATGAACCACTCTGTCTATTGGTGAGAACCGATTCAACATCCGTTCAGTAGTTGTTGAGATTTTCACGTTCAGGCAGAGAGACTTACCAGGAAGGGATATATTTTTTCCATATTTAATGACGATACCACAATGAACAGCGGAAATAAAGCTTCCTCATGCACCACTCTCTCCATTGGAGAAAACCGATTCAACACCCGCTCAGTAGTTGTTGAGATTTTCACGTTCAGACAGATAGACTTACAAGGAATTGATATATTTTTTCCATATTTAATAATGATACCTAAATGAGTTATAGAATTAAACCTTTCTCATGAACCACTCTGTCTATTGGTGCGAACCGATTCAACATCCGTTCAGTAGTTGTTGAGATTTTCACGTTCAGACAGATAGACTTACAAGGAATGGATATATTTTTTTCCATATTTAATGGTGATACCTAAATGAGTTATGGAATTAAACCTTTCTCATGAACCACTCTGTCTATTGGTGAGAACCGATTTAACATCCGTTCAGTAGTTGTTGAGATTTTCACGTTCAGGCAGAGAGACTTACCAGGAAGGGATATATTTTTTCCATATTTAATGACGATACCACAATGAACAGCGGAAATAAAGCTTCCTCATGCACCACTCTCTCCATTGGAGAAAACCGATTCAACACCCGCTCAGTAGTTGTTGAGATTTTCACGTTCAGACAGATATACTTACAAGGAATGGATACATTTTTTTCCATATTTAATTATGGTACCTAAATGAGTTATGGAATTAAACCTTTCTCATGAACCACTCTGTCTATTGGTGAGAACCGATTCAACATCCGTTCAGTAGTTGTTGAGATTTTTACGTTCAGGCAGAGAGACTTACCAGGAAGGGATATATTTTTTCCATATTTAATGACGATACCACAATGAACAGCGGAAATAAAGCTTCCTCATGCACCACTCTCTCCATTGGAGAAAACCGATTCAACACCAGTAGTTGTTGAGATTTTCACGTTCAGACAGATATACTTACAAGGAATGGATACATTTTTTTCCATATTTAATTATGGTACCTAAATGAGTTATGGAATTAAACCTTTCTCATGAACCACTCTGTCTATTGGTGAGAACCGATTCAACATCCGTTCAGTAGTTGTTGAGATTTTCACGTTCAGGCAGAGAGACTTACCAGGAAGGGATATATTTTTTCCATATTTAATGACGATACCACAATGAACAGAGGAAATAAAGCTTCCTCATGCACCACTCTCTCCATTGGAGAAAACCGATTCAACACCCGCTCAGTAGTTGTTGAGATTTTCACGTTCAGACAGATAGACTTACAAGGAATTGATATATTTTTTCCATATTTAATAATGATACCTAAATGAGTTATAGAATTAAACCTTTCTCATGAACCACTCTGTCTATTGGTGCGAACCGATTCAACATCCGTTCAGTAGTTGTTGAGATTTTCACGTTCAGACAGATAGACTTACAAGGAATGGATATATTTTTTTCCATATTTAATGGTGATACCTAAATGAGTTATGGAATTAAACCTTTCTCATGAACCACTCTGTCTATTGGTGAGAACCGATTTAACATCCGTTCAGTAGTTGTTGAGATTTTCACGTTCAGGCAGAGAGACTTACCAGGAAGGGATATATTTTTTCCATATTTAATGACGATACCACAATGAACAGCGGAAATAAAGCTTCCTCATGCACCACTCTTTTCATTGGAGAAAACCGATTCAACACCCGCTCAGTAGTTGTTGAGATTTTCACGTTCAGACAGATATACTTACAAGGAATGGATACATTTTTTTCCATATTTAATTATGGTACCTAAATGAGTTATGGAATTAAACCTTTCTCATGAACCACTCTGTCTATTGGTGAGAACCGATTCAACATCCGTTCAGTAGTTGTTGAGATTTTTACGTTCAGGCAGAGAGACTTACAAGGAAGGGATATATTTTTTCCATATTTAATGACGATACCACAATGAACAGCGGAAATAAAGCTTCCTCATGCACCACTTTCTCCAATGGAGAAAACCGATTCAACACCCGCTCAGTAGTTGTTGAGATTTTCACGTTCAGACAGATATACTTACAAGGAATGGATACATTTTTTTCCATATTTAATTATGGTACCTAAATGAGTTATGGAATTAAACCTTTCTCATGAACCACTCTGTCTATTGGTGAGAACCGATTCAACATCCGTTCAGTAGTTGTTGAGATTTTCACGTTCAAACAGATAGACTTACAAGGAATGGATATATTTTTTTCCATATTTAATGGTGATACCTAAATGAGTTATGGAATTAAACCTTTCTCATGAACCACTCTGTCTATTGGTGAGAACCGATTCAACATCCGTTCAGTAGTTGTTGAGATTTTCACGTTCAGGCAGAGAGACTTACCAGGAAGGGATATATTTTTTCCATATTTAATGACGATACCACAATGAACAGCGGAAATAAAGCTTCCTCATGCACCACTCTCTCCATTGGAGAAAACCGATTCAACACCCGCTCAGTAGTTGTTGAGATTTTCACGTTCAGACAGATAGACTTACAAGGAATTGATATATTTTTTCCATATTTAATAATGATACCTAAATGAGTTATAGAATTAAACCTTTCTCATGAACCACTCTGTCTATTGGTGCGAACCGATTCAACATCCGTTCAGTAGTTGTTGAGATTTTCACGTTCAGACAGATAGACTTACAAGGAATGGATATATTTTTTTCCATATTTAATGGTGATACCTAAATGAGTTATGGAATTAAACCTTTCTCATGAACCACTCTGTCTATTGGTGAGAACCGATTTAACATCCGTTCAGTAGTTGTTGAGATTTTCACGTTCAGGCAGAGAGACTTACCAGGAAGGGATATATTTTTTCCATATTTAATGACGATACCACAATGAACAGCGGAAATAAAGCTTCCTCATGCACCACTCTCTCCATTGGAGAAAACCGATTCAACACCCGCTCAGTAGTTGTTGAGATTTTCACGTTCAGACAGATATACTTACAAGGAATGGATACATTTTTTTCCATATTTAATTATGGTACCTAAATGAGTTATGGAATTAAACCTTTCTCATGAACCACTCTGTCTATTGGTGAGAACCGATTCAACATCCGTTCAGTAGTTGTTGAGATTTTTACGTTCAGGCAGAGAGACTTACCAGGAAGGGATATATTTTTTCCATATTTAATGACGATACCACAATGAACAGCGGAAATAAAGCTTCCTCATGCACCACTCTCTCCATTGGAGAAAACCGATTCAACACCAGTAGTTGTTGAGATTTTCACGTTCAGACAGATATACTTACAAGGAATGGATACATTTTTTTCCATATTTAATTATGGTACCTAAATGAGTTATGGAATTAAACCTTTCTCGTGAACCACTCTGTCTATTGGTGAGAACCGATTCAACATCCGTTCAGTAGTTGTTGAGATTTTCACGTTCAAACAGATAGACTTACAAGGAATGGATATATTTTTTTCCATATTTAATGGTGATACCTAAATGAGTTATGGAATTAAACCTTTCTCATGAACCACTCTGTCTATTGGTGAGAACCGATTCAACATCCGTTCAGTAGTTGTTGAGATTTTCACGTTCAGGCAGAGAGACTTACCAGGAAGGGATATATTTTTTCCATATTTAATGACGATACCACAATGAACAGCGGAAATAAAGCTTCCTCATGCACCACTCTCTCCATTGGAGAAAACCGATTCAACACCCGCTCAGTAGTTGTTGAGATTTTCACGTTCAGACAGATAGACTTACAAGGAATTGATATATTTTTTCCATATTTAATAATGATACCTAAATGAGTTATAGAATTAAACCTTTCTCATGAACCACTCTGTCTATTGGTGCGAACCGATTCAACATCCGTTCAGTAGTTGTTGAGATTTTCACGTTCAGACAGATAGACTTACAAGGAATGGATATATTTTTTACCATATTTAATGGTGATACCTAAATGAGTTATGGAATTAAATCTTTCTCATGAACCACTCTGTCTATTGGTGAGAACCGATTCAACATCCGTTCAGTAGTTGTTGAGATTTTCACGTTCAGGCAGAGAGACTTACCAGGAAGGGATATATTTTTTCCATATTTAATGACGATACCACAATGAACAGCGGAAATAAAGCTTCCTCATGCACCACTCTCTCCATTGGAGAAAACCGATTCAACACCCGCTCAGTAGTTGTTGAGATTTTCACGTTCAGACAGATATACTTACAAGGAATGGATACATTTTTTTCTATATTTAATTATGGTACCTGAATGAGTTATGGAATTAAACCTTTCTCATGAACCACTCTGTCTATTGGTGAGAACCGATTCAACATCCGTTCAGTAGTTGTTGAGATTTTCACGTTCAGACAGATAGACTTAGAAGGAATGGATATATTTTTTTCCATATTTAATGGTGATACCTAAATGAGTTATGGAATTAAACCTTTCTCATGAACCACTCTGTCTATTGGTGAGAACCGATTCAACATCCGTTCAGTAGTTGTTGAGATTTTCACGTTCAGGCAGAGAGACTTACCAGGAAGGGATATATTTTTTCCATATTTAATGACGATACCACAATGAACAGCGGAAATAAAGCTTCCTCATGCACCACTCTCTCCATTGGAGAAAACCGATTCAACACCCGCTCAGTAGTTGTTGAGATTTTCACGTTCAGACAGATAGACTTACAAGGAATGGATATATTTTTTTCCATATTTAATGGTGATACCTAAATGAGTTATGGAATTAAACCTTTCTCATGAACCACTCTGTCTATTGGTGAGAACCGATTCAACATCCGTTCAGTAGTTGTTGAGATTTTCACGTTCAGGCAGAGAGACTTACCAGGAAGGGATATATTTTTTCCATATTTAATGACGATACCACAATGAACAGCGGAAATAAAGCTTCCTCATGCACCACTCTCTCCATTGGAGAAAACCGATTCAACACCCGCTCAGTAGTTGTTGAGATTTTCACGTTCAGACAGATATACTTACAAGGAATGGATACATTTTTTTCCATATTTAATTATGGTACCTAAATGAGTTATGGAATTAAACCTTTCTCATGAACCACTCTGTCTATTGGTGAGAACCGATTCAACATCCGTTCAGTAGTTGTTGAGATTTTCACGTTCAGGCAGAGAGACTTACCAGGAAGGGATATATTTTTTCCATATTTAATGACGATACCACAATGAACAGCGGAAATAAAGCTTCCTCATGCACCACTCTCTCCATTTTAGAAAACCGATTCAACACCCGCTCAGTAGTTGTTGAGATTTTCACGTTCAGACAGATATACTTACAAGGAATGGATACATTTTTTTCCATATTTAATTATGGTACCTAAATGAGTTATGGAATTAAACCTTTCTCATGAACCACTCTGTCTATTGGTGAGAACCGATTCAACATCCGTTCAGTAGTTGTTGATATTTTCACGTTCAGGCAGAGAGACTTACCAGGAAGGGATATATTTTTTCCATATTTAATGACGATACCACAATGAACAGCGGAAATAAAGCTTCCTCATGCACCACTCTCTCCATTGGAGAAAACCGATTCAACACCCGCTCAGTAGTTGTTGAGATTTTCACGTTCAGACAGATAGACTTACAAGGAATTGATATATTTTTTCCATATTTAATAATGATACCTAAATGAGTTATAGAATTAAACCTTTCTCATGAACCACTCTGTCTATTGGTGCGAACCGATTCAACATCCGTTCAGTAGTTGCTGAGATTTTCACGTTCAGACAGATAGACTTACAAGGAATGGATATATTTTTTTCCATATTTAATTATGGTACCTAAATGAGTTATGGAATTAAACCTTTCTCATGAACCACTCTGTCTATTGGTGAGAACCGATTCAACATCCGTTCAGTAGTTGTTGAGATTTTCACGTTCAGGCAGAGAGACTTACCAGGAAGGGATCTATTTTTTCCATATTTTATGACGATACCACAAAGAACAGCGGAAATAAAGCTTCCTCATGCACCACTCTCTCCATTGGAGAAAACCGATTCAACACCCGCTCAGTAGTTGTTGAGATTTTCACGTTCAGACAGATAGACTTACAAGGAATTGATATATTTTTTCCATATTTAATAATGATACCTAAATGAGTTATAGAATTAAACCTTTCTCATGAACCACTCTGTCTATTGGTGCGAACCGATTCAACATCCGTTCAGTAGTTGTTGAGATTTTCACGTTCAGACAGATAGACTTACAAGGAATGGATATATTTTTTTCCATATTTAATGGTGATACCTAAATGAGTTATGGAATTAAACCTTTCTCATGAATCACTCTGTCTATTGGTGAGAACCGATTCAACATCCGTTCAGTAGTTGTTGAGATTTTCACGTTCAGGCAGAGAGACTTACCAGGAAGGGATATATTTTTTCCATATTTAATGACGATACCACAATGAACAGCGGAAATAAAGCTTCCTCATGCACCACTCTCTCCATTGGAGAAAACCGATTCAACACCCGCTCAGTAGTTGTTGAGATTTTCACGTTCAGACAGATAGACTTACAAGGAATTGATATATTTTTTCCATATTTAATAATGATACCTAAATGAGTTATAGAATTAAACCTTTCTCATGAACAACTCTGTCTATTGGTGCGAACCGATTCAACATCCGTTCAGTAGTTGTTGAGATTTTCACGTTCAGACAGATAGACTTACAAGGAATGGATATATTTTTTACCATATTTAATGGTGATACCTAAATGAGTTATGGAATTAAACCTTTCTCATGAACCACTCTGTCTATTGGTGAGAACCGATTCAACATCCGTTCAGTAGTTGTTGAGATTTTCACGTTCAGGCAGAGAGACTTACCAGGAAGGGATATATTTTTTCCATATTTAATGACGATACCACAATGAACAGCGGAAATAAAGCTTCCTCATGCACCACTCTCTCCATTGGAGAAAACCGATTCAACACCCGCTCAGTAGTTGTTGAGATTTTCACGTTCAGACAGATATACTTACAAGGAATGGATACATTTTTTTCCATATTTAATTATGGTACCTGAATGAGTTATGGAATTAAACCTTTCTCATGAACCACTCTGTCTATTGGTGAGAACCGATTCAACATCCGTTCAGTAGTTGTTGAGATTTTCACGTTCAGACAGATAGACTTACAAAGAATGGATATATTTTTTTCCATATTTAATGGTGATACCTAAATGAGTTATGGAATTAAACCTTTCTCATGAACCACTCTGTCTATTGGTGAGAACCGATTCAACATCCGTTCAGTAGTTGTTGAGATTTTCACGTTCAGACAGATAGACTTACAAGGAATCGATACATTTTTTTCCATATTTAATTATGGTACCTAAATGAGTTATGGAATTAAACCTGTCTCATGAACCACTCTGTCTATTGGTGAGAACCGATTCAACATCCGTTCAGTAGTTGTTGAGATTTTCACGTTCAGGCAGAGAGACTTACCAGGAAGGGATATATTTTTTCCATATTTAATGACGATACCACAATGAACAGCGGAAATAAAGCTTCCTCATGCACCACTCTCTCCATTGGAGAAAACCGATTCAACACCCGCTCAGTAGTTGTTGAGATTTTCACGTTCAGACAGATATACTTACAAGGAATGGATACATTTTTTTCCATATTTAATTATGGTACCTAAATGAGTTATGGAATTAAGCCTTTCTCATGAACCACTCTGTCTATTGGTGAGAACCGATTCAACATCCGTTCAGTAGTTGTTGAGATTTTCACGTTCAGGCAGAGAGACTTACCAGGAAGGGATATATTTTTTCCATATTTAATGACGATACCACAATGAACAGCGGAAATAAAGCTTCCTCATGCACCACTCTCTCCATTGGAGAAAACCGATTCAACACCCGCTCAGTAGTTGTTGAGATTTTCACGTTCAGACAGATATACTTACAAGGAATGGATACATTTTTTTCCATATTTAATTATGGTACCTGAATGAGTTATGGAATTAAACCTTTCTCATGAACCACTCTGTCTATTGGTGAGAACCGATTCAACATCCGTTCAGTAGTTGTTGAGATTTTCACGTTCAGACAGATAGACTTACAAAGAATGGATATATTTTTTTCCATATTTAATGGTGATACCTAAATGAGTTATGGAATTAAACCTTTCTCATGAACCACTCTGTCTATTGGTGAGAACCGATTCAACATCCGTTCAGTAGTTGTTGAGATTTTCACGTTCAGACAGATAGACTTACAAGGAATCGATACATTTTTTTCCATATTTAATTATGGTACCTAAATGAGTTATGGAATTAAACCTGTCTCATGAACCACTCTGTCTATTGGTGAGAACCGATTCAACATCCGTTCAGTAGTTGTTGAGATTTTCACGTTCAGGCAGAGAGACTTACCAGGAAGGGATATATTTTTTCCATATTTAATGACGATACCACAATGAACAGCGGAAATAAAGCTTCCTCATGCACCACTCTCTCCATTGGAGAAAACCGATTCAACACCCGTTCAGTAGTTGTTGAGATTTTCACGTTCAGACAGATATACTTACAAGGAATGGATACATTTTTTTCCATATTTAATTATGGTACCTAAATGAGTTATGGAATTAAGCCTTTCTCATGAACCACTCTGTCTATTGGTGAGAACCGATTCAACATCCGTTCAGTAGTTGTTGAGATTTTCACGTTCAGGCAGAGAGACTTACCAGGAAGGGATATATTTTTTCCATATTTAATGACGATACCACAATGAACAGCGGAAATAAAGCTTCCTCATGCACCACTCTCTCCATTGGAGAAAACCGATTCAACACCCGCTCAGTAGTTGTTGAGATTTTCACGTTCAGACAGATATACTTACAAGGAATGGATACATTTTTTTCCATATTTAATTATGGTACCTAAATGAGTTATAGAATTAAACCTTTCTCATGAACCACTCTGTCTATTGGTGAGAACCGATTCAACATCCGTTCAGTAGTTGTTGAGATTTTCACGTTCAGGCAGAGAGACTTACCAGGAAGGGATATATTTTTTCCATATTTAATGACGATACCACAATGAACAGCGGAAATAAAGCTTCCTCATGCACCACTCTCTCCAATGGAGAAAACCGATTCAACACCCGCTCAGTAGTTGTTGAGATTTTCACGTTCAGACAGATATACTTACAAGGAATGGATACATTTTTTTCCATATTTAATTATGGTACCTAAATGAGTTATGGAATTGAACCTTTCTCATGAACCACTCTGTCTATTGGTGAGAACCGATTCAACATCCGTTCAGTAGTTGTTGAGATTTTCACGTTCAGGCAGAGAGACTTACCAGGAAGGGATATATTTTTTCCATATTTAATGACGATACCACAATGAACAGCGGAAATAAAGCTTCCTCATGCACCACTCTCTCCATTGGAGAAAACCGATTCAACACCCGCTCAGTAGTTGTTGAGATTTTCACGTTCAGACAGATAGACTTACAAGGAATGGATATATTTTTTTCCATATTTAATGGTGATACCTAAATGAGTTATGGAATTAAACCTTTCTCATGAACCACTCTGTCTATTGGTGAGAACCGATTCAACATCCGTTCAGTAGTTGTTGAGATTTTCACGTTCAGGCAGAGAGACTTACCAGGAAGGGATATATTTTTTCCATATTTAATGACGATACCACAATTAACAGCGGAAATAAAGCTTCCTCATGCACCACTCTCTCCATTGGAGAAAACCGATTCAACACCCGCTCAGTAGTTGTTGAGATTTTCACGTTCAGACAGATATACATACAAGGAATGGATACATTTTTTTCCATATTTAATTATGGTACCTAAATGAGTTATGGAATTAAACCTTTCTCATGAACCACTCTGTCTATTGGTGCGAACCGATTCAACATCCGTTCAGTAGTTGTTGAGATTTTCACGTTCAGACAGATATACTTACAAGGAATGGATACATTTTTTTCCATATTTAATTATGGTACCTAAATGAGTTATGGAATTAAACCTTTCTCATGAACCACTCTGTCTATTGGTGAGAACCGATTCAACATCCGTTCAGTAGTTGTTGAGATTTTCACGTTCAGACAGATAGACTTACAAGGAATGGATATATTTTTTTCCATATTTAATGGTGATACCTAAATGAGTTATGGAATTAAACCTTTCTCATGAACCACTCTGTCTATTGGTGAGAACCGATTCAACATCCGTTCAGTAGTTGTTGAGATTTTCACGTTCAGGCAGAGAGACTTACCAGGAAGGGATATATTTTTTCCATATTTAATGACGATACCACAATGAACAGCGGAAATAAAGCTTCCTCATGCACCACTCTCTCCATTGGAGAAAACCGATTCAACACCCGCTCAGTAGTTGTTGAGATTTTCACGTTCAGACAGATATACTTACAAGGAATGGATAAATTTTTTTCCATATTTAATTATGGTACCTAAATGAGTTATGGAATTAAGCCTTTCTCATGAACCACTCTGTCTATTGGTGAGAACCGATTCAACATCCGTTCAGTAGTTGTTGAGATTTTCACGTTCAGGCAGATAGACTTACCAGGAAGGGATATATTTTTTCCATATTTAATGACGATACCACAATGAACAGCGGAAATAAAGCTTCCTCATGCACCACTCTCTCCATTGGAGAAAACCGATTCAACACCCGCTCAGTAGTTGTTGAGATTTTCACGTTCAGACAGATATACTTACAAGGAATGGATACATTTTTTTCCATATTTAATTATGGTACCTAAATGAGTTATAGAATTAAACCTTTCTCATGAACCACTCTGTCTGTTGGTGAGAACCGATTCAACATCCGTTCAGTAGTTGTTGAGATTTTCACGTTCAGGCAGAGAGACTTACCAGGAAGGGATATATTTTTTCCATATTTAATGACGATACCACAATTAACAGCGGAAATAAAGCTTCCTCATGCACCACTCTCTCCATTGGAGAAAACCGATTCAACACCCGCTCAGTAGTTGTTGAGATTTTCACGTTCAGACAGATATACTTACAAGGAATGGATACATTTTTTTCCATATTTAATTATGGTACCTAAATGAGTTATGGAATTGAACCTTTCTCATGAACCACTCTGTCTATTGGTGAGAACCGATTCAACATCCGTTCAGTAGTTGTTGAGATTTTCACGTTCAGGCAGAGAGACTTACCAGGAAGGGATATATTTTTTCCATATTTAATGATGATACCACAATGAACAGCGGAAATAAAGCTTCCTCATGCACCACTCTCTCCATTGGAGAAAACCGATTCAACACCCGCTCAGTAGTTGTTGAGATTTTCACGTTCAGACAGATAGACTTACAAGGAATGGATATATTTTTTTCCATATTTAATGGTGATACCTAAATGAGTTATGGAATTAAACCTTTCTCATGAACCACTCTGTCTATTGGTGAGAACCGATTCAACATCCGTTCAGTAGTTGTTGAGATTTTCACGTTCAGGCAGAGAGACTTACCAGGAAGGGATATATTTTTTCCATATTTAATGACGATACCACAATTAACAGCGGAAATAAAGCTTCCTCATGCACCACTCTCTCCATTGGAGAAAACCGATTCAACACCCGCTCAGTAGTTGTTGAGATTTTCAAGTTCAGACAGATATACTTACAAGGAATGGATACATTTTTTTCCATATTTAATTATGGTACCTAAATGAGCTATGGAATTAAACCTTTCTCATGAACCACTCTGTCTATTGGTGCGAACCGATTCAACGTCCGTTCAGTAGTTGTTGAGATTTTCACGTTCAGACAGATATACTTACAAGGAATGGATACATTTTTTTCCATATTTAATTATGGTACCTAAATGAGTTATGGAATTAAACCTTTCTCATGAACCACTCTGTCTATTGGTGAGAACCGATTCAACATCCGTTCAGTAGTTGTTGAGATTTTCACGTTCAGGCAGAGAGACTTACCAGGAAGGGATATATTTTTTCCATATTTAATGACGATACCACAATGAACAGCGGAAATAAAGCTTCCTCATGCACCACTCTCTCCATTGGAGAAAACCGATTCAACACCCGCTCAGTAGTTGTTGAGATTTTCACGTTCAGGCAGAGAGACTTACCAGGAAGGGATATATTTTTTCCATATTTAATGACGATACCACAATGAACAGCGGAAATAAAGCTTCCTCATGCACCACTCTCTCCATTGGAGAAAACCGATTCAACACCCGCTCAGTAGTTGTTGAGATTTTCACGTTCAGACAGATATACTTACAAGGAATGGATACATTTTTTTCCATATTTAATTATGGTACCTAAATGAGTTATAGAATTAAACCTTTCTCATGAACCACTCTGTCTGTTGGTGAGAACCGATTCAACATCCGTTCAGTAGTTGTTGAGATTTTCACGTTCAGGCAGAGAGACTTACCAGGAAGGGATATATTTTTTCCATATTTAATGACGATACCACAATGAACAGCGGAAATAAAGCTTCCTCATGCACCACTCTCTCCAATGGAGAAAACCGATTCAACACCCGCTCAGTAGTTGTTGAGATTTTCACGTTCAGACAGATATACTTACAAGGAATGGATACATTTTTTTCCATATTTAATTATGGTACCTAAATGAGTTATGGAATTGAACCTTTCTCATGAACCACTCTGTCTATTGGTGAGAACCGATTCAACATCCGTTCAGTAGTTGTTGAGATTTTCACGTTCAGGCAGAGAGACTTACCAGGAAGGGATATATTTTTTCCATATTTAATGACGATACCACAATGAACAGCGGAAATAAAGCTTCCTCATGCACCACTCTCTCCATTGGAGAAAACCGATTCAACACCCGCTCAGTAGTTGTTGAGATTTTCACGTTCAGACAGATAGACTTACAAGGAATGGATATATTTTTTTCCATATTTAATGGTGATACCTAAATGAGTTATGGAATTAAACCTTTCTCATGAACCACTCTGTCTATTGGTGAGAACCGATTCAACATCCGTTCAGTAGTTGTTGAGATTTTCACGTTCAGGCAGAGAGACTTACCAGGAAGGGATATATTTTTTCCATATTTAATGACGATACCACAATGAACAGCGGAAATAAAGCTTCCTCATGCACCACTCTCTCCATTGGAGAAAACCGATTCAACACCCGCTCAGTAGTTGTTGAGATTTTCACGTTCAGACAGATATACTTACAAGGAATGGATACATTTTTTTCCATATTTAATTATGGTACCTAAATGAGTTATGGAATTAAACCTTTCTCATGAACCACTCTGTCTATTGGTGCGAACCGATTCAACATCCGTTCAGTAGTTGTTGAGATTTTCACGTTCAGACAGATATACTTACAAGGAATGGATACATTTTTTTCCATATTTAATTATGGTACCTAAATGAGTTATGGAATTAAACCTTTCTCATGAACCACTCTGTCTATTGGTGAGAACCGATTCAACATCCGTTCAGTAGTTGTTGAGATTTTCACGTTCAGACAGATAGACTTACAAGGAATGGATATATTTTTTTCCATATTTAATGGTGATACCTAAATGAGTTATGGAATTAAACCTTTCTCATGAACCACTCTGTCTATTGGTGAGAACCGATTCAACATCCGTTCAGTAGTTGTTGAGATTTTCACGTTCAGGCAGAGAGACTTACCAGGAAGGGATATATTTTTTCCATATTTAATGACGATACCACAATGAACAGCGGAAATAAAGCTTCCTCATGCACCACTCTCTCCATTGGAGAAAACCGATTCAACACCCGCTCAGTAGTTGTTGAGATTTTCACGTTCAGATAGATATACTTACAAGGAATGGATACATTTTTTTCCATATTTAATTATGGTACCTAAATGAGTTATGGAATTAAACCTTTCTCATGAACCACTCTGTCTATTGGTGAGAACCGATTCAACATCCGTTCAGTAGTTGTTGAGATTTTCACGTTCAGGCAGAGAGACTTACCAGGAAGGGATATATTTTTTCCATATTTAATGACGATACCACAATGAACAGCGGAAACAAAGCTTCCTCATGCACCACTCTCTCCATTGGAGAAAACCGATTCAACACCCGCTCAGTAGTTGTTGAGATTTTCACGTTCAGACAGATATACTTACAAGGAATGGATACATTTTTTTCCATATTTAATTATGGTACCTAAATGAGTTATGGAATTAAACCTTTCTCATGAACAACTCTGTCTATTGGTGAGAACCGATTCAACATCCGTTCAGTAGTTGTTGAGATTTTCACGTTCAGGCAGAGAGACTTACCAGGAAGGGATATATTTTTTCCATATTTAATGACGATACCACAATGAACAGCGGAAATAAAGCTTCCTCATGCACCACTCTCTCCATTGGAGAAAACCGATTCAACACCCGCTCAGTAGTTGTTGAGATTTTCACGTTCAGACAGATAGACTTACAAGGAATTGATATTTTTTTCCATATTTAATAATGATACCTAAATGAGTTATAGAATTAAACCTTTCTCATGAACCACTCTGTCTATTGGTGAGAACCGATTCAACATCCGTTCAGTAGTTGTTGAGATTTTCACGTTCAGGCAGAGAGACTTACCAGGAAGGGATATATTTTTTCCATATTTAATGACGATACCACAATGAACAGCGGAAATAAAGCTTCCTCATGCACCACTCTCTCCATTGGAGAAAACCGATTCAACACCCGCTCAGTAGTTGTTGAGATTTTCACTTTCAGACAGATATACTTACAAGGAATGGATACATTTTTTTCCATATTTAATTATGGTACCTAAATGAGTTATGGAATTAAACCTTTCTCATGAACCACTCTGTCTATTGGTGAGAACCGATTCAACATCCGTTCAGTAGTTGTTGAGATTTTCACGTTCAGGCAGAGAGACTTACCAGGAAGCGATATATTTTTTCCATATTTAATGACGATACCACAATGAACAGCGGAAATAAAGCTTCCTCATGCACCACTCTCTCCATTGGAGAAAACCGATTCAACACCCGCTCAGTAGTTGTTGAGATTTTCACGTTCAGACAGATATACTTACAAGGAATGGATACATTTTTTTTTATATTTATTTATGGTACTTAAATGAGTTATGGAATTAAACCTTTCTCATGAACCACTCTGTCTATTGGTGAGAACCGATTCAACATCCGTTCAGTAGTTGTTGAGATTTTCACGTTCAGGCAGAGAGACTTACCAGGAAGGGCTATATTTTTTCCATATTTAATGACGATACCACAATGAACAGCGGAAATAAAGCTTCCTCATGCACCACTCTCTCCATTGGAGAAAACCGATTCAACACCCGCTCAGTAGTTGTTGAGATTTTCACGTTCAGACAGATATACTTACAAGGAATGGATACATTTTTTTCCATATTTAATTATGGTACCTAAATGAGTTATGGAATTAAACCTTTCTCATGAACCACTCTGTCTATTGGTGAGAACCGATTCAACATCCGTTCAGTAGTTGTTGAGATTTTCACGTTCAGACAGATAGACTTACAAGGAATGGATATATTTTTTTCCATATTTAATGGTGATACCTAAATGAGTTATGGAATTAAACCTTTCTCATGAACCACTCTGTCTATTGGTGAGAACCGATTCAACATCCGTTCAGTAGTTGTTGAGATTTTCACGTTCAGGCAGAGAGACTTACCAGGAAGGGATATATTTTTTCCATATTTAATGACGATACCACAATGAACAGCGGAAATAAAGCTTCCTCATGCACCACTCTCTCCATTGGAGAAAACCGATTCAACACCCGCTCAGTAGTTGTTGAGATTTTCACGTTCAGACAGATATACTTACAAGGAATGGATACATTTTTTTCCATATTTAATTATGGTACCTAAATGAGTTATGGAATTAAACCTTTCTCATGAACCACTCTGTCTATTGGTGAGAACCGATTCAACATCCGTTCAGTAGTTGTTGAGATTTTCACGTTCAGGCAGAGAGACTTACCAGGAAGGGATATATTTTTTCCATATTTAATGACGATACCACAATGAACAGCGGAAATAAAGCTTCCTCATGCACCACTCTCTCCATTGGAGAAAACCGATTCAACACCCGCTCAGTAGTTGTTGAGATTTTCACGTTCAGACAGATATACTTACAAGGAATGGATACGTTTTTTTCCATATTTAATTATGGTACCTAAATGAGTTATGGAATTAAACCTTTCTCATGAACAACTCTGTCTATTGGTGAGAACCGATTCAACATCCGTTCAGTAGTTGTTGAGATTTTCACGTTCAGGCAGAGAGACTTACCAGGAAGGGATATATTTTTTCCATATTTAATGACGATACCAGAATGAACAGCGGAAATAAAGCTTCCTCATGCACCACTCTCTCCATTGGAGAAAACCGATTCAACACCCGCTCAGTAGTTGTTGAGATTTTCACGTTCAGACAGATAGACTTACAAGGAATTGATATTTTTTTCCATATTTAATAATGATACCTAAATGAGTTATAGAATTAAACCTTTCTCATGAACCACTCTGTCTATTGGTGAGAACCGATTCAACATCCGTTCAGTAGTTGTTGAGATTTTCACGTTCAGGCAGAGAGACTTACCAGGAAGGGATATATTTTTTCCATATTTAATGACGATACCACAATGAACAGCGGAAATAAAGCTTCCTCATGCACCACTCTCTCCATTGGAGAAAACCGATTCAACACCCGCTCAGTAGTTGTTGAGATTTTCACTTTCAGACAGATATACTTACAAGGAATGGATACATTTTTTTCCATATTTAATTATGGTACCTAAATGAGTTATGGAATTAAACCTTTCTCATGAACCACTCTGTCTATTGGTGAGAACCGATTCAACATCCGTTCAGCAGTTGTTGAGATTTTCACGTTCAGGCAGAGAGACTTACCAGGAAGCGATATATTTTTTCCATATTTAATGACGATACCACAATGAACAGCGGAAATAAAGCTTCCTCATGCACCACTCTCTCCATTGGAGAAAACCGATTCAACACCCGCTCAGTAGTTGTTGAGATTTTCACGTTCAGACAGATATACTTACAAGGAATGGATACATTTTTTTTTATATTTATTTATGGTACTTAAATGAGTTATGGAATTAAACCTTTCTCATGAACCACTCTGTCTATTGGTGAGAACCGATTCAACATCCGTTCAGTAGTTGTTGAGATTTTCACGTTCAGGCAGAGAGACTTACCAGGAAGGGCTATATTTTTTCCATATTTAATGACGATACCACAATGAACAGCGGAAATAAAGCTTCCTCATGCACCACTCTCTCCATTGGAGAAAACCGATTCAACACCCGCTCAGTAGTTGTTGAGATTTTCACGTTCAGACAGATATACTTACAAGGAATGGATACATTTTTTTCCATATTTAATTATGGTACCTAAATGAGTTATGGAATTAAACCTTTCTCATGAACCACTCTGTCTATTGGTGAGAACCGATTCAACATCCGTTCAGTAGTTGTTGAGATTTTCACGTTCAGGCAGAGAGACTTACCAGGAAGGGATATATTTTTTCTATATTTAATGACGATACCACAATGAACAGCGGAAATAAAGCTTCCTCATGCACCACTCTCCATTGGAGAAAACCGATTCAACACCCGCTCAGTAGTTGTTGAGATTTTCACGTTCAGACAGATATACTTACAAGGAATGGATACATTTTTTTCCATATTTAATTATGGTACCTAAATGAGTTATGGAATTAAACCTTTCTCATGAACCACTCTGTCTATTGGTGAGAACCGATTCAACATCCGTTCAGTAGTTGTTGAGATTTTCACGTTCAGACAGATAGACTTACAAGGAATGGATATATTTTTTTCCATATTTAATGGTGATACCTAAATGAGTTATGGAATTAAACCTTTCTCATGAACCACTCTGTCTATTGGTGAGAACCGATTCAACATCCGTTCAGTAGTTGTTGAGATTTTCACGTTCAGGCAGAGAGACTTACCAGGAAGGGATATATTTTTTCCATATTTAATGACGATACCACAATGAACAGCGGAAATAAAGCTTCCTCATGCACCACTCTCTCCATTGGAGAAAACCGATTCAACACCCGCTTAGTAGTTGTTGAGATTTTCACGTTCAGACAGATATACTTACAAGGAATGGATAAATTTTTTTCCATATTTAATTATGGTACCTAAATGAGTTATGGAATTAAACCTTTCTCATGAACCACTCTGTCTATTGGTGCGAACCGATTCAACATCCGTTCAGTAGTTGTTGAGATTTTCACGTTCAGACAGATAGACTTACAAGGAATGGATATATTTTTTTCCATATTTAATGGTGATACCTAAATGAGTTATGGAATTAAACCTTTCTCATGAACCACTCTGTCTATTGGTGAGAACCGATTCAACATCCGTTCAGTAGTTGTTGAGATTTTCACGTTCAGGCAGAGAGACTTACCAGGAAGGGATATATTTTTTCCATATTTAATGACGATACCACAATGAACAGCGGAAATAAAGCTTCCTCATGCACCACTCTCTCCATTGGAGAAAACCGATTCAACACCCGCTCAGTAGTTGTTGAGATTTTCACGTTCAGACAGATATACTTACAAGGAATGGATACATTTTTTTCCATATTTAATTATGGTACCTAAATGAGTTATGGAATTAAACCTTTCTCATGAACCACTCTGTCTATTGGTGAGAACCGATTCAACATCCGTTCAGTAGTTGTTGAGATTTTCACGTTCAGGCAGAGAGACTTACCAGGAAGGGATATATTTTTTCCATATTTAATGACGATACCACAATGAACAGCGGAAATAAAGCTTCCTCATGCACCACTCTCTCCATTGGAGAAAACCGATTCAACACCCGCTCAGTAGTTGTTGAGATTTTCACGTTCAGACAGATATACTTACAAGGAATGGATACATTTTTTTCCATATTTAATTATGGTACCTAAATGAGTTATGGAATTAAACCTTTCTCATGAACAACTCTGTCTATTGGTGAGAACCGATTCAACATCCGTTCAGTAGTTGTTGAGATTTTCACGTTCAGGCAGAGAGACTTACCAGGAAGGGATATATTTTTTCCATATTTAATGACGATACCACAATGAACAGCGGAAATAAAGCTTCCTCATGCACCACTCTCTCCATTGGAGAAAACCGATTCAACACCCGCTCAGTAGTTGTTGAGATTTTCACGTTCAGACAGATAGACTTACAAGGAATTGATATTTTTTTCCATATTTAATAATGATACCTAAATGAGTTATAGAATTAAACCTTTCTCATGAACCACTCTGTCTATTGGTGAGAACCGATTCAACATCCGTTCAGTAGTTGTTGAGATTTTCACGTTCAGGCAGAGAGACTTACCAGGAAGGGATATATTTTTTCCATATTTAATGACGATACCACAATGAACAGCGGAAATAAAGCTTCCTCATGCACCACTCTCTCCATTGGAGAAAACCGATTCAACACCCGCTCAGTAGTTGTTGAGATTTTCACTTTCAGACAGATATACTTACAAGGAATGGATACATTTTTTTCCATATTTAATTATGGTACCTAAATGAGTTATGGAATTAAACCTTTCTCATGAACCACTCTGTCTATTGGTGAGAACCGATTCAACATCCGTTCAGTAGTTGTTGAGATTTTCACGTTCAGGCAGAGAGACTTACCAGGAAGCGATATATTTTTTCCATATTTAATGACGATACCACAATGAACAGCGGAAATAAAGCTTCCTCATGCACCACTCTCTCCATTGGAGAAAACCGATTCAACACCCGCTCAGTAGTTGTTGAGATTTTCACGTTCAGACAGATATACTTACAAGGAATGGATACATTTTTTTTTATATTTATTTATGGTACTTAAATGAGTTATGGAATTAAACCTTTCTCATGAACCACTCTGTCTATTGGTGAGAACCGATTCAACATCCGTTCAGTAGTTGTTGAGATTTTCACGTTCAGGCAGAGAGACTTACCAGGAAGGGCTATATTTTTTCCATATTTAATGACGATACCACAATGAACAGCGGAAATAAAGCTTCCTCATGCACCACTCTCTCCATTGGAGAAAACCGATTCAACACCCGCTCAGTAGTTGTTGAGATTTTCACGTTCAGACAGATATACTTACAAGGAATGGATACATTTTTTTCCATATTTAATTATGGTACCTAAATGAGTTATGGAATTAAACCTTTCTCATGAACCACTCTGTCTATTGGTGAGAACCGATTCAACATCCGTTCAGTAGTTGTTGAGATTTTCACGTTCAGACAGATAGACTTACAAGGAATGGATATATTTTTTTCCATATTTAATGGTGATACCTAAATGAGTTATGGAATTAAACCTTTCTCATGAACCACTCTGTCTATTGGTGAGAACCGATTCAACATCCGTTCAGTAGTTGTTGAGATTTTCACGTTCAGGCAGAGAGACTTACCAGGAAGGGATATATTTTTTCCATATTTAATGACGATACCACAATGAACAGCGGAAATAAAGCTTCCTCATGCACCACTCTCTCCATTGGAGAAAACCGATTCAACACCCGCTCAGTAGTTGTTGAGATTTTCACGTTCAGACAGATATACTTACAAGGAATGGATACATTTTTTTCCATATTTAATTATGGTACCTAAATGAGTTATGGAATTAAACCTTTCTCATGAACCACTCTGTCTATTGGTGAGAACCGATTCAACATCCGTTCAGTAGTTGTTGAGATTTTCACGTTCAGGCAGAGAGACTTACCAGGAAGGGATATATTTTTTCCATATTTAATGACGATACCACAATGAACAGCGGAAATAAAGCTTCCTCATGCACCACTCTCTCCATTGGAGAAAACCGATTCAACACCCGCTCAGTAGTTGTTGAGATTTTCACGTTCAGACAGATATACTTACAAGGAATGGATACATTTTTTTCCATATTTAATTATGGTACCTAAATGAGTTATGGAATTAAACCTTTCTCATGAACAACTCTGTCTATTGGTGAGAACCGATTCAACATCCGTTCAGTAGTTGTTGAGATTTTCACGTTCAGGCAGAGAGACTTACCAGGAAGGGATATATTTTTTCCATATTTAATGACGATACCACAATGAACAGCGGAAATAAAGCTTCCTCATGCACCACTCTCTCCATTGGAGAAAACCGATTCAACACCCGCTCAGTAGTTGTTGAGATTTTCACGTTCAGACAGATAGACTTACAAGGAATTGATATTTTTTTCCATATTTAATAATGATACCTAAATGAGTTATAGAATTAAACCTTTCTCATGAACCACTCTGTCTATTGGTGAGAACCGATTCAACATCCGTTCAGTAGTTGTTGAGATTTTCACGTTCAGGCAGAGAGACTTACCAGGAAGGGATATATTTTTTCCATATTTAATGACGATACCACAATGAACAGCGGAAATAAAGCTTCCTCATGCACCACTCTCTCCATTGGAGAAAACCGATTCAACACCCGCTCAGTAGTTGTTGAGATTTTCACTTTCAGACAGATATACTTACAAGGAATGGATACATTTTTTTCCATATTTAATTATGGTACCTAAATGAGTTATGGAATTAAACCTTTCTCATGAACCACTCTGTCTATTGGTGAGAACCGATTCAACATCCGTTCAGTAGTTGTTGAGATTTTCACGTTCAGGCAGAGAGACTTACCAGGAAGCGATATATTTTTTCCATATTTAATGACGATACCACAATGAACAGCGGAAATAAAGCTTCCTCATGCACCACTCTCTCCATTGGAGAAAACCGATTCAACACCCGCTCAGTAGTTGTTGAGATTTTCACGTTCAGACAGATATACTTACAAGGAATGGATACATTTTTTTTTATATTTATTTATGGTACTTAAATGAGTTATGGAATTAAACCTTTCTCATGAACCACTCTGTCTATTGGTGAGAACCGATTCAACATCCGTTCAGTAGTTGTTGAGATTTTCACGTTCAGGCAGAGAGACTTACCAGGAAGGGCTATATTTTTTCCATATTTAATGACGATACCACAATGAACAGCGGAAATAAAGCTTCCTCATGCACCACTCTCTCCATTGGAGAAAACCGATTCAACACCCGCTCAGTAGTTGTTGAGATTTTCACGTTCAGACAGATATACTTACAAGGAATGGATACATTTTTTTCCATATTTAATTATGGTACCTAAATGAGTTATGGAATTAAACCTTTCTCATGAACCACTCTGTCTATTGGTGAGAACCGATTCAACATCCGTTCAGTAGTTGTTGAGATTTTCACGTTCAGGCAGAGAGACTTACCAGGAAGGGATATATTTTTTCTATATTTAATGACGATACCACAATGAACAGCGGAAATAAAGCTTCCTCATGCACAACTCTCCATTGGAGAAAACCGATTCAACACCCGCTCAGTAGTTGTTGAGATTTTCACGTTCAGACAGATATACTTACAAGGAATGGATACATTTTTTTCCATATTTAATTATGGTACCTAAATGAGTTATGGAATTAAACCTTTCTCATGAACCACTCTGTCTATTGGTGAGAACCGATTCAACATCCGTTCAGTAGTTGTTGAGATTTTCACGTTCAGACAGATAGACTTACAAGGAATGGATATATTTTTTTCCATATTTAATGGTGATACCTAAATGAGTTATGGAATTAAACCTTTCTCATGAACCACTCTGTCTATTGGTGAGAACCGATTCAACATCCGTTCAGTAGTTGTTGAGATTTTCACGTTCAGGCAGAGAGACTTACCAGGAAGGGATATATTTTTTCCATATTTAATGACGATACCACAATGAACAGCGGAAATAAAGCTTCCTCATGCACCACTCTCTCCATTGGAGAAAACCGATTCAACACCCGCTTAGTAGTTGTTGAGATTTTCACGTTCAGACAGATATACTTACAAGGAATGGATAAATTTTTTTCCATATTTAATTATGGTACCTAAATGAGTTATGGAATTAAGCCTTTCTCATGAACCACTCTGTCTATTGGTGAGAACCGATTCAACATCCGTTCAGTAGTTGTTGAGATTTTCACGTTCAGGCAGAGAGACTTACCAGGAAGGGATATATTTTTTCCATATTTAATGACGATACCACAATGAACAGCGGAAATAAAGCTTCCTCATGCACCACTCTCTCCATTGGAGAAAACCGATTCAACACCCGCTCAGTAGTTGTTGAGATTTTCACGTTCAGGCAGATATACTTACAAGGAATGGATACATTTTTTTCCATATTTAATTATGGTACCTAAATGAGTTATAGAATTAAACCTTTCTCATGAACCACTCTGTCTATTGGTGAGAACCGATTCAACATCCGTTCAGTAGTTGTTGAGATTTTCACGTTCAGGCAGAGAGACTTACCAGGAAGGGATATATTTTTTCCATATTTAATGACGATACCACAATGAACAGCGGAAATAAAGCTTCCTCATGCACCACTCTCTCCAATGGAGAAAACCGATTCAACACCCGCTCAGTAGTTGTTGAGATTTTCACGTTCAGACAGATATACTTACAAGGAATGGATACATTTTTTTCCATATTTAATTATGGTACCTAAATGAGTTATGGAATTGAACCTTTCTCATGAACCACTCTGTCTATTGGTGAGAACCGATTCAACATCCGTTCAGTAGTTGTTGAGATTTTCACGTTCAGGCAGAGAGACTTACCAGGAAGGGATATATTTTTTCCATATTTAATGACGATACCACAATGAACAGCGGAAATAAAGCTTCCTCATGCACCACTCTCTCCATTGGAGAAAACCGATTCAACACCCGCTCAGTAGTTGTTGAGATTTTCACGTTCAGACAGATATACTTACAAGGAATGGATATATTTTTTTCCATATTTAATGGTGATACCTAAATGAGTTATGGAATTAAACCTTTCTCATGAACCACTCTGTCTATTGGTGAGAACCGATTCAACATCCGTTCAGTAGTTGTTGAGATTTTCACGTTCAGGCAGAGAGACTTACCAGGAAGGGCTATATTTTTTCCATATTTAATGACGATACCACAATGAACAGCGGAAATAAAGCTTCCTCATGCACCACTCTCTCCATTGGAGAAAACCGATTCAACACCCGCTCAGTAGTTGTTGAGATTTTCACGTTCAGACAGATATACTTACAAGGAATGGATACATTTTTTTCCATATTTAATTATGGTACCTAAATGAGTTATGGAATTAAACCTTTCTCATGAACCACTCTGTCTATTGGTGAGAACCGATTCAACATCCGTTCAGTAGTTGTTGAGATTTTCACGTTCAGGCAGAGAGACTTACCAGGAAGGGATATATTTTTTCTATATTTAATGACGATACCACAATGAACAGCGGAAATAAAGCTTCCTCATGCACCACTCTCCATTGGAGAAAACCGATTCAACACCCGCTCAGTAGTTGTTGAGATTTTCACGTTCAGACAGATATACTTACAAGGAATGGATACATTTTTTTCCATATTTAATTATGGTACCTAAATGAGTTATGGAATTAAACCTTTCTCATGAACCACTCTGTCTATTGGTGAGAACCGATTCAACACCCGCTCAGTAGTTGTTGAGATTTTCACGTTCAGACAGATATACTTACAAGGAATGGATATATTTTTTTCCATATTTAATGGTGATACCTAAATGAGTTATGGAATTAAACCTTTCTCATGAACCACTCTGTCTATTGGTGAGAACCGATTCAACATCCGTTCAGTAGTTGTTGAGATTTTCACGTTCAGGCAGAGAGACTTACCAGGAAGGGCTATATTTTTTCCATATTTAATGACGATACCACAATGAACAGCGGAAATAAAGCTTCCTCATGCACCACTCTCTCCATTGGAGAAAACCGATTCAACACCCGCTCAGTAGTTGTTGAGATTTTCACGTTCAGACAGATATACTTACAAGGAATGGATACATTTTTTTCCATATTTAATTATGGTACCTAAATGAGTTATGGAATTAAACCTTTCTCATGAACCACTCTGTCTATTGGTGAGAACCGATTCAACATCCGTTCAGTAGTTGTTGAGATTTTCACGTTCAGGCAGAGAGACTTACCAGGAAGGGATATATTTTTTCTATATTTAATGACGATACCACAATGAACAGCGGAAATAAAGCTTCCTCATGCACCACTCTCCATTGGAGAAAACCGATTCAACACCCGCTCAGTAGTTGTTGAGATTTTCACGTTCAGACAGATATACTTACAAGGAATGGATACATTTTTTTCCATATTTAATTATGGTACCTAAATGAGTTATGGAATTAAACCTTTCTCATGAACCACTCTGTCTATTGGTGAGAACCGATTCAACATCCGTTCAGTAGTTGTTGAGATTTTCACGTTCAGACAGATAGACTTACAAGGAATGGATATATTTTTTTCCATATTTAATGGTGATACCTAAATGAGTTATGGAATTAAACCTTTCTCATGAACCACTCTGTCTATTGGTGAGAACCGATTCAACATCCGTTCAGTAGTTGTTGAGATTTTCACGTTCAGGCAGAGAGACTTACCAGGAAGGGATATATTTTTTCCATATTTAATGACGATACCACAATGAACAGCGGAAATAAAGCTTCCTCATGCACCACTCTCTCCATTGGAGAAAACCGATTCAACACCCGCTTAGTAGTTGTTGAGATTACAAGGAATGGATATACTTACAAGGAATGGATACATTTTTTTCCATATTTAATTATGGTACCTAAATGAGCTATGGAATTAAACCTTTCTCATGAACCACTCTGTCTATTGGTGAGAACCGATTCAACATCCGTTCAGTAGTTGTTGAGATTTTCACGTTCAGACAGATAGACGTACAAGGAATGGATATATTTCTTTCCATATTTAATGGTGATACCTAAATGAGTTATGGAATTAAACCTTTCTCATGATCCACTCTGTCTATTGGTGAGAACCGATTCAACATCCGTTCAGTAGTTGTTGAGATTTTCACGTTCAGGCAGAGAGACTTACCAGGAAGGGATATATTTTTTCCATATTTAATGACGATACCACAATGAACAGCGGAAATAAAGCTTCCTCATGCACCACTCTCTCCATTGGAGAAAACCGATTCAACACCCGCTCAGTAGTTGTTGAGATTTTCACGTTCAGACAGATATACTTACAAGGAATGGATACATTTTTTTCCATATTTAATTATGGTACCTAAATGAGTTATGGAATTAAACCTTTCTCATGAACCACTCTGTCTATTGGTGAGAACCGATTCAACATCCGTTCAGTAGTTGTTGAGATTTTCACGTTCAGGCAGAGAGACTTACCAGGAAGGGATATATTTTTTCCATATTTAATGACGATAACACAATGAACAGCGGAAATAAAGCTTCCTCATGCACCACTCTCTCCATTGGAGAAAACCGATTCAACACCCGCTCAGTAGTTGTTGAGATTTTCACGTTCAGACAGATATACTTACAAGGAATGGATACATTTTTTTCCATATTTAATTATGGTACCTAAATGAGTTATGGAATTAAACCTTTCTCATGAACCACTCTGTCTATTGGTGAGAACCGATTCAACATCCGTTCAGTAGTTGTTGAGATTTTCACGTTCAGGCAGAGAGACTTACCAGGAAGCGATATATTTTTTCCATATTTAATGACGATACCACAATGAACAGCGGAAATAAAGCTTCCTCATGCACCACTCTCTCCATTGGAGAAAACCGATTCAACACCCGCTCAGTAGTTGTTGAGATTTTCACGTTCAGACAGATATACTTACAAGGAATGGATACATTTTTTTCCATATTTAATTATGGTACCTAAATGAGTTATGGAATTAAACCTTTCTCATGAACCACTCTGTCTATTGGTGAGAACCGATTCAACATCCGTTCAGTAGTTGTTGAGATTTTCACGTTCAGGCAGAGAGACTTACCAGGAAGGGCTATATTTTTTCCATATTTAATGACGATACCACAATGAACAGCGGAAATAAAGCTTCCTCATGCACCACTCTCTCCATTGGAGAAAACCGATTCAACACCCGCTCAGTAGTTGTTGAGATTTTCACGTTCAGACAGATATACTTACAAGGAATGGATACATTTTTTTCCATATTTAATTATGGTACCTAAATGAGTTATGGAATTAAACCTTTCTCATGAACCACTCTGTCTATTGGTGAGAACCGATTCAACATCCGTTCAGTAGTTGTTGAGATTTTCACGTTCAGGCAGAGAGACTTACCAGGAAGGGATATATTTTTTCCATATTTAATGACGATACCACAATGAACAGCGGAAATAAAGCTTCCTCATGCACCACTCTCTCCATTGGAGAAAACCGATTCAACACCCGCTCAGTAGTTGTTGAGATTTTCACGTTCAGACAGATATACTTGCAAGGAATGGATACATTTTTTTTCCATATTTAATTATGGTACCTAAATGAGTTATGGAATTAAACCTTTCTCATGAACCACTCTGTCTATTGGTGAGAACCGATTCAACATCCGTTCAGTAGTTGTTGAGATTTTCACGTTCAGGCAGAGAGACTTACCAGGAAGGGATATATTTTTTCCATATTTAATGACGATACCACAATGAACAGCGGAAATAAAGCTTCCTCATGCACCACTCTCTCCATTGGAGAAAACCGATTCAACACCCGCTCAGTAGTTGTTGAGATTTTCACGTTCAGACAGATATACTTACAAGGAATGGATACATTTTTTTCCATATTTAATTATGGTACCTAAATGAGTTATGGAATTAAACCTTTCTCATGAACCACTCTGTCTATTGGTGAGAACCGATTCAACATCCGTTCAGTAGTTGTTGAGATTTTCACGTTCAGGCAGAGAGACTTACCAGGAAGGGACATATTTTTTTCCATATTTAATGACGATACCACAATGAACAGCGGAAATAAAGCTTCCTCATGCACCACTCTCTCCATTGGAGAAAACCGATTCAACACCCGCTCAGTAGTTGTTGAGATTTTCACGTTCAGACAGATAGACTTACAAGGAATTGATATATTTTTTCCATATTTAATAATGATACCTAAATGAGTTATAGAATTAAACCTTTCTCATGAACCACTCTGTCTATTGGTGCGAACCGATTCAACATCCGTTCAGTAGTTGTTGAGATTTTCACGTTCAGGCAGAGAGACTTACCAGGAAGGGATATATTTTTTTTATATTTAATGACGATACCACAATGAACAGCGGAAATAAAGCTTCCTCATGCACCACTCTCTCCATTGGAGAAAACCGATTCAACACCCGCTCAGTAGTTGTTGAGATTTTCACGTTCAGACAGATATACTTACAAGGAATGGATACATTTTTTTCCATATTTAATTATGGTACCTAAATGAGTTATGTAATTAAACCTTTCTCATGAACCACTCTGTCTATTGGTGAGAACCGATTCAACATCCGTTCAGTAGTTGTTGAGATTTTCACGTTCAGACAGATATACTTACAAGGAATGGATACATTTTTTTCCATATTTAATTATGGTACCTAAATGAGTTATGGAATTAAACCTTTCTCATGAACCACTCTGTCTATTGGTGCGAACCGATTCAACATCCGTTCAGTAGTTGTTGAGATTTTCACGTTCAGACAGATAGACTTACAAGGAATGGATATATTTTTTTCCATATTTAATGGTGATACCTAAATGAGTTATGGAATTAAACCTTTCTCATGAACCACTCTGTCTATTGGTGAGAACCGATTCAACATCCGTTCAGTAGTTGTTGAGATTTTCACGTTCAGGCAGAGAGACTTACCAGGAAGGGATATATTTTGTCCATATTTAATGACGATACCACAATGAACAGCGGAAATAAAGCTTCCTCATGCACCACTCTCTCCATTGGAGAAAACCGATTCAACACCCGCTCAGTAGTTGTTGAGATTTTCACGTTCAGACAGATATACTTACAAGGAATGGATACATTTTTTTCCATATTTAATTATGGTACCTAAATGAGTTATGGAATTAAACCTTTCTCATGAACCACTCTGTCTATTGGTGCGAACCGATTCAACATCCGTTCAGTAGTTGTTGAGATTTTCACGTTCAGACAGATATACTTACAAGGAATGGATACATTTTTTTCCATATTTAATTATGGTACCTAAATGAGTTATGGAATTAAACCTTTCTCATGAACCACTCTGTCTATTGGTGAGAACCGATTCAACATCCGTTCAGTAGTTGTTGAGATTTTCACGTTCAGGCAGAGAGACTTAATAGGAAGGGATATATTTTTTCCATACTTAATGACGATACCACAATGAACAGCGGAAATAAAGCTTCCTCATGCACCTTTCTCTCCATTGGAGAAAACCGATTCAACACCCGCTCAGTAGTTGTTGAGATTTTCACGTTCAGACAGATATACTTACAAGGAATGGATACATTTTTTTCCATATTTAATTATGGTACCTAAATGAGTTATGTAATTAAACCTTTCTCATGAACCACTCTGTCTATTGGTGAGAACCGATTCAACATCCGTTCAGTAGTTGTTGAGATTTTCACGTTCAGACAGATATACTTACAAGGAATGGATACATTTTTTTCCATATTTAATTATGGTACCTAAATGAGTTATGGAATTAAACCTTTCTCATGAACCACTCTGTCTATTGGTGCGAACCGATTCAACATCCGTTCAGTAGTTGTTGAGATTTTCACGTTCAGACAGATAGACTTACAAGGAATGGATATATTTTTTTCCATATTTAATGGTGATACCTAAATGAGTTATGGAATTAAACCTTTCTCATGAACCACTCTGTCTATTGGTGAGAACCGATTCAACATCCGTTCAGTAGTTGTTGAGATTTTCACGTTCAGGCAGAGAGACTTACCAGGAAGGGATATATTTTGTCCATATTTAATGACGATACCACAATGAACAGCGGAAATAAAGCTTCCTCATGCACCACTCTCTCCATTGGAGAAAACCGATTCAACACCCGCTCAGTAGTTGTTGAGATTTTCACGTTCAGACAGATATACTTACAAGGAATGGATACATTTTTTTCCATATTTAATTATGGTACCTAAATGAGTTATGGAATTAAACCTTTCTCATGAACCACTCTGTCTATTGGTGCGAACCGATTCAACATCCGTTCAGTAGTTGTTGAGATTTTCACGTTCAGACAGATATACTTACAAGGAATGGATACATTTTTTTCCATATTTAATTATGGTACCTAAATGAGTTATGGAATTAAACCTTTCTCATGAAACACTCTGTCTATTGGTGAGAACCGATTCAACATCCGTTCAGTAGTTGTTGAGATTTTCACGTTCAGGCAGAGAGACTTACCAGGAAGGGATCTATTTTTTCCATATTTAATGACGATACCACAATGAACAGCGGAAATAAAGCTTCCTCATGCACCACTCTCTCCATTGGAGAAAACCGATTCAACACCCGCTCAGTAGTTGTTGAGATTTTCACGTTCAGACAGATATACTTACAAGGAATGGATACATTTTTTTCCATATTTAATTATGGTACCTAAATGAGTTAAGGAATTAAACCTTTCTCATGAACCACTCTGTCTATTGGTGAGAACCGATTCAACATCCGTTCAGTAGTTGTTGAGATTTTCACGTTCAGGCAGAGAGACTTACCAGGAAGGGATATATTTTTTCCATATTTAATGACGATACCACAATGAACAGCGGAAATAAAGCTTCCTCATGCACCTTTCTCTCCATTGGAGAAAACCGATTCAACACCCGCTCAGTAGTTGTTGAGATTTTCACGTTCAGACAGATATACTTACAAGGAATGGATACATTTTTTTCCATATTTAATTATGGTACCTAAATGAGTTATGTAATTACACCTTTCTCATGAACCACTCTGTCTATTGGTGAGAACCGATTCAACATCCGTTCAGTAGTTGTTGAGATTTTCACGTTCAGACAGATATACTTACAAGGAATGGATACATTTTTTTCCATATTTAATTATGGTACCTAAATGAGTTATGGAATTAAACCTTTCTCATGAACCACTCTGTCTATTGGTGCGAACCGATTCAACATCCGTTCAGTAGTTGTTGAGATTTTCACGTTCAGACAGATAGACTTACAAGGAATGGATATATTTTTTTCCATATTTAATGGTGATACCTAAATGAGTTATGGAATTAAACCTTTCTCATGAACCACTCTGTCTATTGGTGAGAACCGATTCAACATCCGTTCAGTAGTTGTTGAGATTTTCACGTTCAGGCAGAGAGACTTACCAGGAAGGGATATATTTTGTCCATATTTAATGACGATACCACAATGAACAGCGGAAATAAAGCTTCCTCATGCACCACTCTCTCCATTGGAGAAAACCGATTCAACACCCGCTCAGTAGTTGTTGAGATTTTCACGTTCAGACAGATATACTTACAAGGAATGGATACATTTTTTTCCATATTTAATTATGGTACCTAAATGAGTTATGGAATTAAACCTTTCTCATGAACCACTCTGTCTATTGGTGCGAACCGATTCAACATCCGTTCAGTAGTTGTTGAGATTTTCACGTTCAGACAGATATACTTACAAGGAATGGATACATTTTTTTCCATATTTAATTATGGTACCTAAATGAGTTATGGAATTAAACCTTTCTCATGAAACACTCTGTCTATTGGTGAGAACCGATTCAACATCCGTTCAGTAGTTGTTGAGATTTTCACGTTCAGGCAGAGAGACTTACCAGGAAGGGATCTATTTTTTCCATATTTAATGACGATACCACAATGAACAGCGGAAATAAAGCTTCCTCATGCACCACTCTCTCCATTGGAGAAAACCGATTCAACACCCGCTCAGTAGTTGTTGAGATTTTCACGTTCAGACAGATATACTTACAAGGAATGGATACATTTTTTTCCATATTTAATTATGGTACCTAAATGAGTTAAGGAATTAAACCTTTCTCATGAACCACTCTGTCTATTGGTGAGAACCGATTCAACATCCGTTCAGTAGTTGTTGAGATTTTCACGTTCAGGCAGAGAGACTTACCAGGAAGGGATATATTTTTTCCATATTTAATGACGATACCACAATGAACAGCGGAAATAAAGCTTCCTCATGCACCACACTCTCCATTGGAGAAAACCGATTCAACACCCGCTCAGTAGTTGTTGAGATTTTCACGTTCAGACAGATATACTTACAAGGAATGGATACATTTTTTTCCATATTTAATTATGGTACCTAAATGAGTTATGGAATTAAACCTTTCTCATGAACCACTCTGTCTATTGGTGCGAACCGATTCAACATCCGTTCAGTAGTTGTTGAGATTTTCACGTTCAGACAGATAGACTTACAAGGAATGGATATATTTTTTTCCATATTTAATGGTGATACCTAAATGAGTTATGGAATTAAACCTTTCTCATGAACCACTCTGTCTATTGGTGAGAACTGATTCAACATCCGTTCAGTAGTTGTTGAGATTTTCACGTTCAGGCAGAGAGACTTACCAGGAAGGGATATATTTTTTCCATATTTAATGACGATACCACAATCAACAGCGGAAATAAAGCTTCCTCATGCACCACTCTCTCCATTGGAGAAAACCGATTCAACACCCGCTCAGTAGTTGTTGAGATTTTCACGTTCAGACAGATATACTTACAAGGAATGGATACATTTTTTTCCATATTTAATTATGGTACCTAAATGAGTTATGGAATTAAACCTTTCTCATGAACCACTCTGTCTATTGGTGCGAACCGATTCAACATCCGTTCAGTAGTTGTTGAGATTTTCACGTTCAGACAGATATACTTACAACTAATGGATACATTTTTTTCCATATTTAATTATGGTACCTAAATGAGTTATGGAATTAAACCTTTCTCATGAACCACTCTGTCTATTGGTGAGAACCGATTCAACATCCGTTCAGTAGTTGTTGGGATTTTCACGTTCAGGCAGAGAGACTTAATAGGAAGGGATATATTTTTTCCATACTTAATGACGATACCACAATGAACAGCGGAAATAAAGCTTCCTCATGCACCTTTCTCTCCATTGGAGAAAACCGATTCAACACCCGCTCAGTAGTTGTTGAGATTTTCACGTTCAGACAGATATACTTACAAGGAATGGATACATTTTTTTCCATATTTAATTATGGTACCTAAATGAGTTATGTAATTAAACCTTTCTCATGAACCACTCTGTCTATTGGTGAGAACCGATTCAACATCCGTTCAGTAGTTGTTGAGATTTTCACGTTCAGACAGATATACTTACAAGGAATGGATACATTTTTTTCCATATTTAATTATGGTACCTAAATGAGTTATGGAATTAAACCTTTCTCATGAACCACTCTGTCTATTGGTGCAAACCGATTCAACATCCGTTCAGTAGTTGTTGAGATTTTCACGTTCAGACAGATATACTTACAAGGAATGGATACATTTTTTTCCATATTTAATTATGGTACCTAAATGAGTTATGTAATTAAACCCTTCTCATGAACCACTCTGTCTATTGGTGAGAACCGATTCAACATCCGTTCAGTAGTTGTTGAGATTTTCACGTTCAGACAGATATACTTACAAGGAATGGATACATTTTTTTCCATATTTAATTATGGTACCTAAATGAGTTAAGGAATTAAACCTTTCTCATGAACCACTCTGTCTATTGGTGAGAACCGATTCAACATCCGTTCAGTAGTTGTTGAGATTTTCACGTTCAGGCAGAGAGACTTACCAGGAAGGGATATATTTTTTCCATATTTAATGACGATACCACAATGAACAGCGGAAATAAAGCTTCCTCATGCACCACTCTCTCCATTGGAGAAAACCGATTCAACACCCGCTCAGTAGTTGTTGAGATTTTCACGTTCAGACAGATATACTTACAAGGAATGGATACATTTTTTTCCATATTTAATTATGGTACCTAAATGAGTTATGGAATTAAACCTTTCTCATGAACCACTCTGTCTATTGGTGAGAACCGATTCAACATCCGTTCAGTAGTTGTTGAGATTTTCACGTTCAGACAGATATACTTACAAGGAATGGATACATTTTTTTCCATATTTAATTATGGTACCTAAATGAGTTATGGAATTAAACCTTTCTCATGAACCACTCTATTGGTGCGAACCGATTCAACATCCGTTCAGTAGTTGTTGAGATTTTCACGTTCAGACAGATAGACTTACAAGGAATGGATATATTTTTTTCCATATTTAATGGTGATACCTAAATGAGTTATGGAATTAAACCTTTCTCATGAACCACTCTGTCTATTGGTGAGAACCGATTCAACATCCGTTCAGTAGTTGTTGAGATTTTCACGTTCAGGCAGAGAGACTTACCAGGAAGGGATATATTTTTTCCATATTTAATGACGATACCACAATGAACAGCGGAAATAAAGCTTCCTCATGCACCACTCTCTCCATTGGAGAAAACCGATTCAACACCCGCTCAGTAGTTGTTGAGATTTTCACGTTCAGACAGATAGACTTACAAGGAATTGATAAATTTTTTCCATATTTAATAATGATACCTAAATGAGTTATAGAATTAAACCTTTCTCATGAACCACTCTGTCTATTGGTGCGAACCGATTCAACATCCGTTCAGTAGTTGTTGAGATTTTCACGTTCAGACAGATAGACTTACAAGGAATGGATATATTTTTTTCCATATTTAATGGTGATACCTAAATGAGTTATGGAATTAAACCTTTCTCATGAACCACTCTGTCTATTGGTGAGAACCGATTCAACATCCGTTCAGTAGTTGTTGAGATTTTCACGTTCAGGCAGAGAGACTTACCAGGAAGGGATATATTTTTTCCATATTTAATGACGATACCACAATGAACAGCGGAAATAAAGCTTCCTCATGCACCACTCTCTCCATTGGAGAAAACCGATTCAACACCCGCTCAGTAGTTGTTGAGATTTTCACGTTCAGACAGATATACTTACAAGGAATGGATACATTTTTTTCCATATTTAATTATGGTACCTAAATGAGTTATGGAATTAAACCTTTCTCATGAACCACTCTGTCTATTGGTGAGAACCGATTCAACATGCGTTCAGTAGTTGTTGAGATTTTCACGTTCAGGCAGAGAGACTTACCAGGAAGGGATATTTTTTTTCCATATTTAATGACGATACCACAATGAACAGCGGAAATAAAGCTTCCTCATGCACCACTCTCTCCATTGGAGAAAACCGATTCAACACCCGCTCAGTAGTTGTTGAGATTTTCACGTTCAGACAGATATACTTACAAGGAATGGATACATTTTTTTCCATATTTAATTATGGTACCTAAATGAGTTATGGAATTAAACCTTTCTCATGAACCACTCTGTCTATTGGTGAGAACCGATTCAACATCCGTTCAGTAGTTGTTGAGATTTTCACGTTCAGGCAGAGAGACTTACCAGGAAGGGATATATTTGTTCCATATTTAATGACGATACCACAATGAACAGCGGAAATAAAGCTTCCTCATGCACCACTCTCTCCATTGGAGAAAACCGATTCAACACCCGCTCAGTAGTTGTTGAGATTTTCACTTTCAGACAGATATACTTACAAGGAATGGATACATTTTTTTCCATATTTAATTATGGTACCTAAATGAGTTATGGAATTAAACCTTTCTCATGAACCACTCTGTCTATTGGTGAGAACCGATTCAACATCCGTTCAGTAGTTGTTGAGATTTTCACGTTCAGGCAGAGAGACTTACCAGGAAGGCATATATTTTTTCCATATTTAATGACGATACCACAATGAACAGCGGAAATAAAGCTTCCTCATGCACCACTCTCTCCATTGGAGAAAATCGATTCAACACCCGCTCAGTAGTTGTTGAGATTTTCACGTTCAGACAGATAGACTTACAAGGAATTGATATATTTTTTCCATATTTAATAATGATACCTAAATGAGTTATAGAATTAAACCTTTCTCATGAACCACTCTGTCTATTGGTGCGAACCGATTCAACATCCGTTCAGTAGTTGTTGAGATTTTCACGTTCAGACAGATAGACTTACAAGGAATGGATATATTTTTTTCCATATTTAATGGTGATACCTAAATGAGTTATGGAATTAAACCTTTCTCATGAACCACTCTGTCTATTGGTGAGAACAGATTCAACATCCGTTCAGTAGTTGTTGAGATTTTCACGTTCATGCAGAGAGACTTACCAGGAAGGGATACATTTTTTCCATATTTAATGACATCCTCATACCACACAATGAACAGCGGAAATAAAGCTTCCTCATGCACCACTCTCTCCATTGGAGAAAACCGATTCAACACCCGCTCAGTAGTTGTTGAGATTTTCACGTTCAGACAGATAGACTTACAAGGAATTGATATATTTTTTCCATATTTAATAATGATACCTAAATGAGTTATAGAATTAAACCTTTCTCATGAACCACTCTGTCTATTGGTGCGAACCGATTCAACATCCGTTCAGTAGTTGTTGAGATTTTCACGTTCAGACAGAGAGACTTACCAGGAAGGCATATATTTTTTCCATATTTAATGACGATACCACAATGAACAGCGGAAATAAAGCTTCCTCATGCACCACTCTCTCCATTGGAGAAAATCGATTCAACACCCGCTCAGTAGTTGTTGAGATTTTCACGTTCAGACAGATAGACTTACAAGGAATTGATATATTTTTTCCATATTTAATAATGATACCTAAATGAGTTATAGAATTAAACCTTTCTCATGAACCACTCTGTCTATTGGTGCGAACCGATTCAACATCCGTTCAGTAGTTGTTGAGATTTTCACGTTCAGACAGATAGACTTACAAGGAATGGATATATTTTTTTCCATATTTAATGGTGATACCTAAATGAGTTATGGAATTAAACCTTTCTCATGAACCACTCTGTCTATTGGTGAGAACAGATTCAACATCCGTTCAGTAGTTGTTGAGATTTTCACGTTCATGCAGAGAGACTTACCAGGAAGGGATACATTTTTTCCATATTTAATGACATCCTCATACCACACAATGAACAGCGGAAATAAAGCTTCCTCATGCACCACTCTCTCCATTGGAGAAAACCGATTCAACACCCGCTCAGTAGTTGTTGAGATTTTCACGTTCAGACAGATAGACTTACAAGGAATTGATATATTTTTTCCATATTTAATAATGATACCTAAATGAGTTATAGAATTAAACCTTTCTCATGAACCACTCTGTCTATTGGTGCGAACCGATTCAACATCCGTTCAGTAGTTGTTGAGATTTTCACGTTCAGACAGATAGACTTACAAGGAATGGATATATTTTTTTCCATATTTAATGGTGATACCTAAATGAGTTATGGAATTAAACCTTTCTCATGAACCACTCTGTATATTGGTGAGAACCGATTCAACATCCGTTCAGTAGTTGTTGAGATTTTCACGTTCATGCAGAGAGACTTACCAGGAAGGGATACATTTTTTCCATATTTAATGACATCCTCATACCACACAATGAACAGCGGAAATAAAGCTTCCTCATGCACCACTCTCTCCATTGGAGAAAACCGATTCAACACCCGCTCAGTAGTTGTTGAGATTTTCACGTTCAGACAGATAGACTTACAAGGAATTGATATATTTTTTCCATATTTAATAATGATACCTAAATGAGTTATAGAATTAAACCTTTCTCATGAACCACTCTGTCTATTGGTGCGAACCGATTCAACATCCGTTCAGTAGTTGTTGAGATTTTCACGTTCAGACAGATAGACTTACAAGGAATGGATATATTTTTTTCCATATTTAATGGTGATACCTAAATGAGTTATGGAATTAAACCTTTCTCATGAACCACTCTGTATATTGGTGAGAACCGATTCAACATCCGTTCAGTAGTTGTTGAGATTTTCACGTTCAGGCAGAGAGACTTACCAGGAAGGGATATATTTTTTCCATATTTAATGACGATACCACAATGAACAGCGGAAATAAAGCTTCCTCATGCACCACTCTCTCCATTGGAGAAAACCGATTCAACACCCTTGTGGAGATTTACCATACCACAATGAACAGCGGAAATAAAGCTTCCTCATGCACCACTCTCTCCATTGGAGAAAACTGATTCAACACCCGCTCAGTAGTTGTTGAGATTTTCACGTTCAGACAGATATACTTACAAGGAATGGATACATTTTTTTCCATATTTAATTATGGTACCTAAATGAGTTATGGAATTAAACCTTTCTCATGAACCACTCTGTCTATTGGTGAGAACCGATTCAACATCCGTTCAGTAGTTGTTGAGATTTTCACGTTCAGGCAGAGAGACTTACCAGGAAGGGATATATTTTTTCCATATTTAATGACGATACCACAATGAACAGCGGAATCAAAGCTTCCTCATGCACCACTCTCTCCATTGGAGAAAACCGATTCAACACCCGCTCAGTAGTTGTTGAGATTTTCACGTTCAGACAGATAGACTTACAAGGAATTGATATATTTTTTCCATATTTAATAATGATACCTAAATGAGTTATAGAATTAAACCTTTCTCATGAACCACTCTGTCTATTGGTGCGAACCGATTCAACATCCGTTCAGTAGTTGTTGAGATTTTCACGTTCAGACAGATAGACTTACAAGGAATGGATATATTTTTTTCCATATTTAATGGTGATACCTAAATGAGTTATGGAATTAAACCTTTCTCATGAACCACTCTGTCTATTGGTGAGAACCGATTCAACATCCGTTCAGTAGTTGTTGAGATTTTCACGTTCAGGCAGAGAGACTTACCAGGAAGGGATATATTTTTTCCATATTTAATGACGATACCACAATGAACAGCGGAAATAAAGCTTCCTCATGCACCACTCTCTCCATTGGAGAAAACCGATTCAACACCCGCTCAGTAGTTGTTGAGATTTTCACGTTCAGACAGATATACTTACAAGGAATGGATACATTTTTTTCCATATTTAATTATGGTACCTAAATGAGTTATGGAATTAAACCTTTCTCATGAACCACTCTGTCTATTGGTGAGAACCGATTCAACATCCGTTCAGTAGTTGTTGAGATTTTCACGTTCAGACAGATATACTTACAAGGAATGGATACATTTTTTTCCATATTTAATTATGGTACCTAAATGAGTCATGGAATTAAACCTTTCTCATGAACCACTCTGTCTATTGGTGAGAACCGATTCAACATCCGTTCAGTAGTTGTTGAGATTTTCACGTTCAGACAGATATACTTACAAGGAATGGATACATTTTTTTTCATATTTAATTATGGTACCTAAATGAGTTATGGAATTAAACCTTTCTCATGAACCACTCTGTCTATTGGTGAGAACCGATTCAACATCCGTTCAGTAGTTGTTGAGATTTTCACGTTCAGGCAGAGAGACTTACCAGGAAGGGATATATTTTTTCCATATTTAATGACAATACCACAATGAACAGCGGAAATAAAGCTTCCTCATGCACCACTCTCTCCATTGGAGAAAACCGATTCAACACCCGCTCAGTAGTTGTTGAGATTTTCACGTTCAGACAGATATACTTACAAGGAATGGATACATTTTTTTCCATATTTAATTATGGTACCTAAATGAGTTATGGAATTAAACCTTTCTCATGAACCACTCTGTCTATTGGTGAGAACCGATTCAACATCCGTTCAGTAGTTGTTGAGATTTTCACGTTCAGGCAGAGACACTTACCAGGAAGGGATATATTTTTTCCATATTTAATGACGATACCACAATGAACAGCGGAAATAAAGCTTCCTCATGCACCACTCTCTCCATTGGAGAAAACTGATTCAACACCCGCTCAGTAGTTGTTGAGATTTTCACGTTCAGACAGATATACTTACAAGGAATGGATACATTTTTTTCCATATTTAATTATGGTACCTAAATGAGTTATGGAATTAAACCTTTCTCATGAACCACTCTGTCTATTGGTGAGAACCGATTCAACATCCGTTCAGTAGTTGTTGAGATTTTCACGTTCAGGCAGAGAGACTTACCAGGAAGGGATATATTTTTTCCATATTTAATGACGATACCACAATGAACAGCGGAAATAAAGCTTCCTCATGCACCACTCTCTCCATTGGAGAAAACCGATTCAACACCCGCTCAGTAGTTGTTGAGATTTTCACGTTCAGACAGATATACTTACAAGGAATGGATACATTTTTTTCCATATTTAATTATGGTACCTAAATGAGTTATGGAATTAAACCTTTCTCAAGAACCACTCTGTCTATTGGTGAGAACCGATTCAACATCCGTTGAGTAGTTGTTGAGATTTTCACGTTCAGACAGATAGACTTACAAGGAATGGATATATTTTTTTCCATATTTAATGGTGATACCTAAATGAGTTATGGAATTAAAACTTTCTCATGAACCACTCTGTCTATTGGTGAGAACCGATTCAACATCCGTTCAGTAGTTGTTGAGATTTTCACGTTCAGACAGATATACTTACAAGGAATGGATACATTTTTTTCCATATTTAATTATGGTACCTAAATGAGTTATGGAATTAAACCTTTCTCATGAACCACTCTGTCTATTGGTGAGAACCGATTCAACATCCGTTCAGTAGTTGTTGAGATTTTCACGTTCAGGCAGAGAGACTTACCAGGAAGGGATATATTTTTTCCATATTTAATAACGATACCACAATGAACAGCGGAAATAAGGCTTCCTCATGCACCACTCTCTCCATTGGAGAAAACCGATTCAACACCCGCTCAGTAGTTGTTGAGATTTTCACGTTCAGACAGATATACTTACAAGGAATGGACAATTTTTTTTCCATATTAAATTATGGTACCTAAATGAGTTATGGAATTAAACCTCTCTCATGAACCACTCTGTCTATTGGTGAGAACCGATTCAACATCCGTTCAGTAGTTGTTGAGATTTTCACGTTCAGGCAGAGAGACTTACCAGGAAGGGATATATTTTTTCCATATTTAATGACGATACCACAATGAACAGCGGAAATAAAGCTTCCTCATGCACCGCTCTCTCCATTGGAGAAAACCGATTCAACACCCGCTCAGTAGTTGTTGAGATTTTCACGTTCAGACAGATATACTTACAAGGTATGGATACATTTTTTTCCATATTTAATTATAGTACCTAAATGAGTTATGGAATTAAACCTTTCTCATGAACCATTCTGTCTGTTGGTGAGAACCGATTCAACATCCGTTCAGTAGTTGTTGAGATTTTCACGTTCAGGCAGAGAGACTTACCAGGAAGGGATATATTTTTTCCATATTTAATGACGATACCACAATGAACAGCGGAAATAAAGCTTCCTCATGCACCACTCTCTCCATTGGAGAAAACCGATTCAACACCCGCTCAGTAGTTGTTGAGATTTTCACGTTCAGACAGATATACTTACAAGGAATGGATACATTTTTTTCCATATTTAATTATGGTACCTAAATGAGTTATGGAATTAAACCTTTCTCATGAACCACTCTGTCTATTGGTGAGAACCGATTCAACATCCGTTCAGTAGTTGTTGAGATTTTCACGTTCAGGCAGAGAGACTTACCAGGAAGGGATATATTTTTTCCATATTTAATGACGATACCACAATGAACAGCGGAAATAAAGCTTCCTCATGCACCACTCTCTCCATTGGAGAAAACCGATTCAACACCCGCTCAGTAGTTGTTGAGATTTTCACGTTCAGACAGATATACTTACAAGGAATGGATACATTTTTTTCCATATTTTAATTATGGTACCTAAATGAGTTATGGAATTAAACCTTTCTCATGAACCACTCTGTCTATTGGTGAGAACCGATTCAACATCCGTTCAGTAGTTGTTGAGATTTTCACGTTCAGGCAGAGAGACTTACCAGGAAGGGATATATTTTTTTCCATATTTAATGACGATACCACAATGAACAGCGGAAATAAAGCTACCTCATGCACCACTCTCTCCATTGGAGAAAACCGATTCAACACCCGCTCAGTAGTTGTTGAGATTTTCACGTTCAGACAGATATACTTACAAGGAATGGATACATTTTTTTTCCATATTTAATTATGGTACCTAAATGAGTTATGGAATTAAACCTTTCTCATGAACCACTCTGTCTATTGGTGCGAACCGATTCAACATCCGTTCAGTAGTTGTTGAGATTTTCACGTTCAGACAGATATACTTACAAGGAATGGATACATTTTTTCCATATTTAATGGTGATACCTAAATGAGTTATGGAATTAAACCTTTCTCATGAACCACTCTGTCTATTGGTGAGAACCGATTCAACATCCGTTCAGTAGTTGTTGAGATTTTCACGTTCAGGCAGAGAGACTTACCAGGAAGGGATATATTTTTTCCATATTTAATGACGATACCACAATGAACAGCGGAAATAAAGCTTCCTCATGCACCACTCTCTCCATTGGAGAAAACCGATTCAACACCCGCTCAGTAGTTGTTGAGATTTTCACGTTCAGACAGATATACTTACAAGGAATGGATACATTTTTTTCCATATTTAATTATGGTACCTAAATGAGTTATGGAATTAAACCTTTCTCATGAACCACTCTGTCTATTGGTGAGAACCGATTCAACATCCGCTCAGTAGTTGTTGAGATTTTCACGTTCAGGCAGAGAGACTTACCAGGAAGGGATATATTTTTTCCATATTTAATGACGATACCACAATGAACAGCGGAAATAAAGCTTCCTCATGCACCACTCTCTCCATTGGAGAAAACCGATTCAACACCCGCTCAGTAGTTGTTGAGATTTTCACGTTCAGACAGATATACTTACAAGGAATGGATACATTTTTTTAAATATTTAATTATGGTACCTAAATGAGTTATGGAATTAAACCTTTCTCATGAACCACTCTGTCTATTGGTGCGAACCGATTCAACATCCGTTCAGTAGTTGTTGAGATTTTCACGTTCAGACAGATAGACTTACAAGGAATGGATATATTTTTTTCATATTTAATGACGATACCACAATGAACAGCGGAAATAAAGCTTCCTCATGCACCACTCTCTCCATTGGAGAAATACGATTCAACACCCGCTCAGTAGTTGTTGAGATTTTCACGTTCAGACAGATATACTTACAAGGAATGGATACATCTTTTTCCATATTTAATTATGTTACCTAAATGAGTTATGGAATTAAACCTTTCTCATGAACCACTCTGTCTATTGGTGAGAACCGATTCAACATCCGTTCAGTAGTTGTTGAGATTTTCACGTTCAGGCAGAGAGACTTACCAGGAAGGGATATATTTTTTCCATATTTAATGACGATACCACAATTAACAGCGGAAATAAAGCTTCCTCATGTACCACTCTCTCCATTGGAGAAAACCGATTCAACACCCGCTCAGTAGTTGTTGAGATTTTCACGTTCAGACAGATATACTTACAAGGAATGGATACATTTTTTTCCATATTTAATTATGGTACCTAAATGAGTTATGGAATTAAACCTTTCTCATGAACCACTCTGTCTATTGGTGCGAACCGATTCAACATCCGTTCAGTAGTTGTTGAGATTGTCACGTTCAGACAGATATACTTGCAAGGAATGGATACATTTTTTCCATATTTAATGGTGATACCTAAATGAGTTATGGAATTAAACCTTTCTCATGAACCACTCTGTCTATTGGTGAGAACCGATTCAACATCCGTTCAGTAGTTGTTGAGATTTTCACGTTCAGGCAGAGAGACTTACCAGGAAGGGATATATTTTTTCCATATTTAATGACGATACCACAATGAACAGCGGAAATAAAGCTTCCTCATGCACCACTCTCTCCATTGGAGAAAACCGATTCAACACCCGCTCAGTAGTTGTTGAGATTTTCACGTTCAGGACAGATATAGCTTACAAGGAATGGATACATTTTTTTCTATATTTAATTATGGTACCTAAATGAGTTATGGAATTAAACCTTTCTCATGAACCACTCTGTCTATTGGTGAGAACCGATTCAACATCCGTTCAGTAGTTGTTGAGATTTTCACGTTCAGGCAGAGAGCCTTACCAGGAAGGGATATATTTTTTCCATATTTAATGACGATACCACAATGAACAGCGGAAATAAAGCTTCCTCATGCACCACTCTCTCCATTGGAGAAAACCGATTCAACACCCGCTCAGTAGTTGTTGAGATTTTCACGTTCAGACAGATATACTTACAAGGAATGGATACATTTTTTTAAATATTTAATTATGGTACCTAAATGAGTTATGGAATTAAACCTTTCTCATGAACCACTCTGGTCTATTGGTGCGAACCGATTCAACATCCGTTCAGTAGTTGTTGAGATTTTCACGTTCAGACAGATAGGACTTACAAGGAATGGATATATTTTTTTCATATTTAATGACGATACCACAATGAACAGCGGAAATAAAGCTTCCTCATGCACCACTCTCTCCATTGGAGAAAACCGATTTCAACACCCGCCTCAGTAGTTGTTGAGATTTTCACGTTCAGACAGATATACTTACAAGGAATGGATACATTTTTTTTCCATATTTAATTATTTTACCTAAATGAGTTATGGAATTAAACCTTTCTCATGAACCACTCTGTCTATTGGTGAGAACCGATTCAACACCCGCTCAGTAGTTGTTGAGATTTTCACGTTCAGACAGATATACTTACAAGGAATGGATACATTTTTTTCCATATTTAATTATGGTACCTAAATGAGTTATGGAATTAAACCTTTCTCATGAACCACTCTGTCTATTGGTGAGAACCGATTCAACATCCGTTCAGTAGTTGTTGAGATTTTCACGTTCAGGCAGAGAGACTTACCAGGAAGGGATATATTTTTTCCAGATTTAATGACGATACCACAATGAACAGCGGAAATAAAGCTTCCTCATGAACCACTCTGTCCGTTCAGTAGTTGTTGAGATTTTCACGTTCAGACAGATATACTTACAAGGAATGGATACATTTTTTTCCATATTTAATTATGGTACCTAAATGAGTTATGGAATTAAACCTTTCTCATGAACCACTCTGTCTATTGGTGAGAACCGATTCAACATCCGTTCAGTAGTTGTTGCGATTTTCACGTTCAGACAGATAGACTTACAAGGAATGGATCTATTTTTTTCCATATTTAATGGTGATACCTAAATGAGTTATGGAATTAAACCTTTCTCATGAACCACTCTGTCTATTGGTGAGAACCGATTCAACATCCGTTCAGTAGTTGTTGAGATTTTCACGTTCAGGCAGAGAGACTTACCAGGAAGGGATATATTTTTTCCATATTTAATGACGATACCACAATGAACAGCGGACATAAAGCTTCCTCATGCACCACTCTCTCCATTGGAGAAAACCGATTCAACACCCGCTCAGTAGTTGTTGAGATTTTCACGTTCAGACAGATATACTTACAAGGAATGGATACATTTTTTTCCATATTTAATTATGGTACCTAAATGAGTTATGGAATTAAACCTTTCTCATGAACCACTCTGTCTATTGGTGAGAACCGATTCAACATCCGTTCAGTAGTTGTTGAGATTTTCACGTTCAGGCAGAGAGACTTACCAGGAAGGGATATATTTTTTCCATATTTAATGACGATACCACAATGAACAGCAGAAATAAAGCTTCCTCATGCACCACTCTCTCCATTGGAGAAAACCGATTCAACACCCGCTCAGTAGTTGTTGAGATTTTCACGTTCAGACAGATATACTTACAAGGAATGGATACATTTTTTTCCATATTTAATTATGGTACCTAAATGAGTTATGGAATTAAACCTTTCTCATGAACCACTCTGTCTATTGGTGCGAACCGATTCAACATCCGTTCAGTAGTTGTTGAGATTTTCACGTTCAGACAGATATACCTACAAGGAATGGATACATTTTTTTCCATATTTAATTATGGTACCTAAATGAGTTATGGAATTAAACCTTTCTCATGAACCACTCTGTCTATTGGTGAGAACCGATTCAACATCCGTTCAGTAGTTGTTGAGATTTTCACGTTCAGGCAGAGAGACTTACCAGGAAGGGCTATATTTTTTCCATATTTAATGACGATACCACAATGAACAGCGGAAATAAAGCTTCCTCATGCACCACTCTCTCCATTGGAGAAAACCGATTCAACACCCGCTCAGTAGTTGTTGAGATTTTCACGTTCAGACAGATATACTTACAAGGAATGGATACATTTTTTTCCATATTTAATTATGGTACCTAAATGAGTTATGGAATTAAACCTTTCTCATGAACCACTCTGTCTATTGGTGAGAACCGATTCAACATCCGTTCAGTAGTTGTTGAGATTTTCACGTTCAGGCAGAGAGACTTACCAGGAAGGGATATATTTTTTCCATATTTAATGACGATACCACAATGAACAGCGGAAATAAAGCTTCCTCATGCACCACTCTCTCCATTGGAGAAAACCGATTCAACACCCGCTCAGTAGTTGTTGAGATTTTCACGTTCAGACAGATAGACTTACAAGGAATTGATATATTTTTTCCATATTTAATAATGATACCTAAATGAGTTATAGAATTAAACCTTTCTCATGAACCACTCTGTCTATTGGTGCGAACCGATTCAACATCCGTTCAGTAGTTGTTGAGATTTTCACGTTCAGACAGATAGACTTACAAGGAATGGATATATTTTTTTCCATATTTAATGGTGATACCTAAATGAGTTATGGAATTAAACCTTTCTCATGAACCACTCTGTCTATTGGTGAGAACCGATTCAACACCCGCTCAGTAGTTGTTGAGATTTTCACGTTCAGACAGATATACTTACAAGGAATGGATACATTTTTTTCCATATTTAATTATGTACCTAAATGAGTTATGGAATTAAACCTTTCTCATGAACCACTCTGTCTATTGGTGAGAACCGATTCAACATCCGTTCAGTAGTTGTTGAGATTTTCACGTTCAGGCAGAGAGACTTACCAGGAAGGGATACATTTTTTCCAGATTTAATGACGATACCACAATGAACAGCGGAAATAAAGCTTCCTCATGAACCACTCTGTCCGTTCAGTAGTTGTTGAGATTTTCACGTTCAGACAGATATACTTACAAGGAATGGATACATTTTTTTCCATATTTAATTATGGTACCTAAATGAGTTATGGAATTAAACCTTTCTCATGAACCACTCTGTCTATTGGTGCGAACCGATTCAACATCCGTTCAGTAGTTGTTGAGATTTTCACGTTCAGACAGATATACTTACAAGGAATGGATACATTTTTTCCATATTTAATGGTGATACCTAAATGAGTTATGGAATTAAACCTTTCTCATGAACCACTCTGTCTATTGGTGAGAACCGATTCAACATCCGTTCAGTAGTTGTTGAGATTTTCACGTTCAGGCAGAGAGACTTACCAGGAAGGGATATATTTTTTCCATATTTAATGACGATACCACAATGAACAGCGGAAATAAAGCTTCCTCATGCACCACTCTCTCCATTGGAGAAAACCGATTCAACACCCGCTCAGTAGTTGTTGAGATTTTCACGTTCAGACAGATATACTTACAAGGAATGGATACATTTTTTTCTATATTTAATTATGGTACCAAAATGAGTTATGGAATTAAACCTTTCTCATGAACCACTCTGTCTATTGGTGAGAACCGATTCAACATCCGTTCAGTAGTTGTGGAGATTTTCACGTTCAGGCAGAGAGACTTACCAGGAAGGGATATATTTTTTCCATATTTAATTATGGTACCTAAATGAGTTATGGAATTAAACCTTTCTCATGAACCACTCTGTCTATTGGTGAGAACCGATTCAACATCCGTTCAGTAGTTGTTGAGATTTTCACGTTCAGGCAGAGAGACTTACCAGGAAGGGATACATTTTTTCCAGATTTAATGACGATACCACAATGAACAGCGGAAATAAAGCTTCCTCATGAACCACTCTGTCCGTTCAGTAGTTGTTGAGATTTTCACGTTCAGACAGATATACTTACAAGGAATGGATACATTTTTTTCCATATTTAATTATGGTACCTAAATGAGTTATGGAATTAAACCTTTCTCATGAACCACTCTGTCTATTGGTGAGAACCGATTCAACATCCGTTCAGTAGTTGTTGCGATTTTCACGTTCAGACAGATAGACTTACAAGGAATGGATATATTTTTTTCATATTTAAAGACGATACCACAATGAACAGCGGAAATAAAGCTTCCTCATGCACCACTCTCTCCATTGGAGAAAACCGATTCAACACCCGCTCAGTAGTTGTTGAGATTTTCACGTTCAGACAGATATACTTACAAGGAATGGATACATTTTTTTCCATATTTAATTATGTTACCTAAATGAGTTATGGAATTAAACCTTTCTCATGAACCACTCTGTCTATTGGTGAGAACCGATTCAACATCCGTTCAGTAGTTGTTGAGATTTTCACGTTCAGGCAGAGAGACTTACCAGGAAGGGATATATTTTTTCCATATTTAATGACGATACCACAATTAACAGCGGAAATAAAGCTTCCTCATGCACCACTCTCTCCATTGGAGAAAACCGATTCAACACCCGCTCAGTAGTTGTTGAGATTTTCACGTTCAGACAGATATACTTACAAGGAATGGATACATTTTTTTCCATATTTAATTATGGTACCTAAATGAGTTATGGAATTAAACCTTTCTCATGAACCACTCTGTCTATTGGTGCGAACCGATTCAACATCCGTTCAGTAGTTGTTGAGATTTTCACGTTCAGACAGATATACTTACAAGGAATGGATACATTTTTTCCATATTTAATGGTGATACCTAAATGAGTTATGGAATTAAACCTTTCTCATGAACCACTCTGTCTATTGGTGAGAACCGATTCAACATCCGTTCAGTAGTTGTTGAGATTTTCACGTTCAGGCAGAGAGACTTACCAGGAAGGGATATATTTTTTCCATATTTAATGACGATACCACAATGAACAGCGGAAATAAAGCTTCCTCATGCACCACTCTCTCCATTGGAGAAAACCGATTCAACACCCGCTCAGTAGTTGTTGAGATTTTCACGTTCAGACAGATATACTTACAAGGAATGGATACATTTTTTTCTATATTTAATTATGGTACCAAAATGAGTTATGGAATTAAACCTTTCTCATGAACCACTCTGTCTATTGGTGAGAACCGATTCAACATCCGTTCAGTAGTTGTGGAGATTTTCACGTTCAGGCAGAGAGACTTACCAGGAAGGGATATATTTTTTCCATATTTAATGACGATACCACAATGAACAGCGGAAATAAAGCTTCCTCATGCACCACTCTCTCCATTGGAGAAAACCGATTCAACACCCGCTCAGTAGTTGTTGAGATTTTCACGTTCAGACAGATATACTTACAAGGAATGGATACATTTTTTTAAATATTTAATTATGGTACCTAAATGAGTTATGGAATTAAACCTTTCTCATGAACCACTCTGTCTATTGGTGCGAACCGATTCAACATCCGTTCAGTAGTTGTTGAGATTTTCACGTTCAGACAGATATACTTACAAGGAATGGATACATTTTTTTCCATATTTAATTATGGTACCTAAATGAGTTATGGAATTAAACCTTTCTCATGAACCACTCTGTATATTGGTGAGAACCGATTCAACATCCGTTCAGTAGTTGTTGAGATTTTCACGTTCAGGCAGAGAGACTTACCAGGAAGGGATATATTTTTTCCATATTTAATGACGATACCACAATGAACAGCGGAAATAAAGCTTCCTCATGCACCACTCTCTCCATTGGAGAAAACCGATTCAACACCCGCTCAGTAGTTGTTGAGATTTTCACGGTCAGACAGATATACTTACAAGGAATGGATACATTTTTTTCCATATTTAATTATGGTACCTAAATGAGTTATGGAATTAAACCTTTCTCATGAACCACTCTGTCTATTGGTGAGAACCGATTCAACATCCGTTCAGTAGTTGTTGAGATTTTCACGTTCAGGCAGAGAGACTTACCAGGAAGGGATATATTTTTTCCATATTTAATGACGATACCACAATGAACAGCGGAAATAAAGCTTCCTCATGCACCACTCTCTCCATTGGAGAAAACCGATTCAACACCCGCTCAGTAGTTGTTGAGATTTTCACGTTCAGACAGATAGACTTACAAGGAATTGATATATTTTTTCCATATTTAATAATGATACCTAAATGAGTTATAGAATTAAACCTTTCTCATGAACCACTCTGTCTATTGGTGCGAACCGATTCAACATCCGTTCAGTAGTTGTTGAGATTTTCACGTTCAGACAGATAGACTTACAAGGAATGGATATATTTTTTTCCATATTTAATGGTGATACCTAAATGAGTTATGGAATTAAACCTTTCTCATGAACCACTCTGTCTATTGGTGAGAACCGATTCAACATCCGTTCAGTAGTTGTTGAGATTTTCACGTTCAGGCAGAGAGACTTACCAGGAAGGGATATATTTTTTCCATATTTAATGACGATACCACAATGAACAGCGGAAATAAAGCTTCCTCATGCACCACTCTCTCCATTGGAGAAAACCGATTCAACACCCGCTCAGTAGTTGTTGAGATTTTCACGTTCAGACAGATATACTTACAAGGAATGGATACATTTTTTTCTATATTTAATTATGGTACCAAAATGAGTTATGGAATTAAACCTTTCTCATGAACCACTCTGTCTATTGGTGAGAACCGATTCAACATCCGTTCAGTAGTTGTGGAGATTTTCACGTTCAGGCAGAGAGACTTACCAGGAAGGGATATATTTTTTCCATATTTAATGACGATACCACAATGAACAGCGGAAATAAAGCTTCCTCATGCACCACTCTCTCCATTGGAGAAAACCGATTCAACACCCGCTCAGTAGTTGTTGAGATTTTCACGTTCAGACAGATATACTTACAAGGAATGGATACATTTTTTTAAATATTTAATTATGGTACCTAAATGAGTTATGGAATTAAACCTTTCTCATGAACCACTCTGTCTATTGGTGCGAACCGATTCAACATCCGTTCAGTAGTTGTTGAGATTTTCACGTTCAGACAGATAGACTTACAAGGAATGGATATATTTTTTTCATATTTAATGACGATACCACAATGAAATGCGGAAATAAAGCTTCCTCATGCACCACTCTCTCCATTGGAGAAAACCGATTCAACACCCGCTCAGTAGTTGTTGAGATTTTCACGTTCAGACAGATATACTTACAAGGAATGGATACATTTTTTTCCATATTTAATTATGGTACCTAAATGAGTTATGGAATTAAACCTTTCTCATGAACCACTCTGTATATTGGTGAGAACCGATTCAACATCCGTTCAGTAGTTGTTGAGATTTTCACGTTCAGGCAGAGAGACTTACCAGGAAGGGATATATTTTTTCCATATTTAATGACGATACCACAATGAACAGCGGAAATAAAGCTTCCTCATGCACCACTCTCTCCATTGGAGAAAACCGATTCAACACCCGCTCAGTAGTTGTTGAGATTTTCACGGTCAGACAGATATACTTACAAGGAATGGATACATTTTTTTCCATATTTAATTATGGTACCTAAATGAGTTATGGAATTAAACCTTTCTCATGAACCACTCTGTCTATTGGTGAGAACCGATTCAACATCCGTTCAGTAGTTGTTGAGATTTTCACGTTCAGGCAGAGAGACTTACCAGGAAGGGATATATTTTTTCCATATTTAATGACGATACCACAATGAACAGCGGAAATAAAGCTTCCTCATGCACCACTCTCTCCATTGGAGAAAACCGATTCAACACCCGCTCAGTAGTTGTTGAGATTTTCACGTTCAGACAGATAGACTTACAAGGAATTGATATATTTTTTCCATATTTAATAATGATACCTAAATGAGTTATAGAATTAAACCTTTCTCATGAACCACTCTGTCTATTGGTGCGAACCGATTCAACATCCGTTCAGTAGTTGTTGAGATTTTCACGTTCAGATAGATAGACTTACAAGGAATGGATATATTTTTTTCCATATTTAATGGTGATACCTAAATGAGTTATGGAATTAAACCTTTCTCATGAACCACTCTGTCTATTGGTGAGAACCGATTCAACACCCGCTCAGTAGTTGTTGAGATTTTCACGTTCAGACAGATATACTTACAAGGAATGGATACATTTTTTTCCATATTTAATTATGGTACCTAAATGAGTTATGGAATTAAACCTTTCTCATGAACCACTCTGTCTATTGGTGAGAACCGATTCAACATCCGTTCAGTAGTTGTTGAGATTTTCACGTTCAGGCAGAGAGACTTACCAGGAAGGGATATATTTTTTCCAGATTTAATGACGATACCACAATGAACAGCGGAAATAAAGCTTCCTCATGAACCACTCTGTCCGTTCAGTAGTTGTTGAGATTTTCACGTTCAGACAGATATACTTACAAGGAATGGATACATTTTTTTCCATATTTAATTATGGTACCTAAATGAGTTATGGAATTAAACCTTTCTCATGAACCACTCTGTCTATTGGTGAGAACCGATTCAACATCCGTTCAGTAGTTGTTGCGATTTTCACGTTCAGACAGATAGACTTACAAGGAATGGATCTATTTTTTTCCATATTTAATGGTGATACCTAAATGAGTTATGGAATTAAACCTTTCTCATGAACCACTCTGTCTATTGGTGAGAACCGATTCAACATCCGTTCAGTAGTTGTTGAGATTTTCACGTTCAGGCAGAGAGACTTACCAGGAAGGGATATATTTTTTCCATATTTAATGACGATACCACAATGAACAGCGGACATAAAGCTTCCTCATGCACCACTCTCTCCATTGGAGAAAACCGATTCAACACCCGCTCAGTAGTTGTTGAGATTTTCACGTTCAGACAGATATACTTACAAGGAATGGATACATTTTTTTCCATATTTAATTATGGTACCTAAATGAGTTATGGAATTAAACCTTTCTCATGAACCACTCTGTCTATTGGTGAGAACCGATTCAACATCCGTTCAGTAGTTGTTGAGATTTTCACGTTCAGACAGATAGACTTACAAGGAATGGATATATTTTTTTCCATATTTAATGGTGATACCTAAATGAGTTATGGAATTAAACCTTTCTCATGAACCACTCTGTCTATTGGTGAGAACCGATTCAACACCCGCTCAGTAGTTGTTGAGATTTTCACGTTCAGACAGATATACTTACAAGGAATGGATACATTTTTTTCCATATTTAATTATGGTACCTAAATGAGTTATGGAATTAAACCTTTCTCATGAACCACTCTGTCTATTGGTGAGAACCGATTCAACATCCGTTCAGTAGTTGTTGAGATTTTCACGTTCAGGCAGAGAGACTTACCAGGAAAGGGATATATTTTTCCAGATTTAATGACGATACCACAATGAACAGCGGAAATAAAGCTTCCTCATGAACCACTCTGTCCGTTCAGTAGTTGTTGAGATTTTCACGTTCAGACAGATATACTTACAAGGAATGGATACATTTTTTTCCATATTTAATTATGGTACCTAAATGAGTTATGGAATTAAACCTTTCTCATGAACCACTCAGTCTATTGGTGAGAACCGATTCAACATCCGTTCAGTAGTTGTTGCGATTTTCACGTTCAGACAGATAGACTTACAAGGAATGGATCTATTTTTTTCCATATTTAATGGTGATACCTAAATGAGTTATGGAATTAAACCTTTCTCATGAACCACTCTGTCTATTGGTGAGAACCGATTCAACATCCGTTCAGTAGTTGTTGAGATTTTCACGTTCAGGCAGAGAGACTTACCAGGAAGGGATATATTTTTTCCATATTTAATGACGATACCACAATGAACAGCGGACATAAAGCTTCCTCATGCACCACTCTCTCCATTGGAGAAAACCGATTCAACACCCGCTCAGTAGTTGTTGAGATTTTCACGTTCAGACAGATATACTTACAAGGAATGGATACATTTTTTTCCATATTTAATTATGGTACCTAAATGAGTTATGGAATTAAACCTTTCTCATGAACCACTCAGTCTATTGGTGAGAACCGATTCAACATCCGTTCAGTAGTTGTTGCGATTTTCACGTTCAGACAGATAGACTTACAAGGAATGGATCTATTTTTTTCCATATTTAATGGTGATACCTAAATGAGTTATGGAATTAAACCTTTCTCATGAACCACTCTGTCTATTGGTGAGAACCGATTCAACATCCGTTCAGTAGTTGTTGAGATTTTCACGTTCAGGCAGAGAGACTTACCAGGAAGGGATATATTTTTTCCAGATTTAATGACGATACCACAATGAACAGCGGAAATAAAGCTTCCTCATGAACCACTCTGTCCGTTCAGTAGTTGTTGAGATTTTCACGTTCAGACAGATATACTTACAAGGAATGGATACATTTTTTTCCATATTTAATTATGGTACCTAAATGAGTTATGGAATTAAACCTTTCTCATGAACCACTCTGTCTATTGGTGAGAACCGATTCAACATCCGTTCAGTAGTTGTTGCGATTTTCACGTTCAGACAGATAGACTTACAAGGAATGGATCTATTTTTTTCCATATTTAATGGTGATACCTAAATGAGTTATGGAATTAAACCTTTCTCATGAACCACTCTGTCTATTGGTGAGAACCGATTCAACATCCGTTCAGTAGTTGTTGAGATTTTCACGTTCAGGCAGAGAGACTTACCAGGAAGGGATATATTTTTTCCATATTTAATGACGATACCACAATGAACAGCGGACATAAAGCTTCCTCATGCACCACTCTCTCCATTGGAGAAAACCGATTCAACACCCGCTCAGTAGTTGTTGAGATTTTCACGTTCAGACAGATATACTTACAAGGAATGGATACATTTTTTTCCATATTTAATTATGGTACCTAAATGAGTTATGGAATTAAACCTTTCTCATGAACCACTCTGTCTATTGGTGAGAACCGATTCAACATCCGTTCAGTAGTTGTTGAGATTTTCACGTTCAGACAGATAGACTTACAAGGAATGGATATATTTTTTTCCATATTTAATGGTGATACCTAAATGAGTTATGGAATTAAACCTTTCTCATGAACCACTCTGTCTATTGGTGAGAACCGATTCAACACCCGCTCAGTAGTTGTTGAGATTTTCACGTTCAGACAGATATACTTACAAGGAATGGATACATTTTTTTCCATATTTAATTATGGTACCTAAATGAGTTATGGAATTAAACCTTTCTCATGAACCACTCTGTCTATTGGTGAGAACCGATTCAACATCCGTTCAGTAGTTGTTGAGATTTTCACGTTCAGGCAGAGAGACTTACCAGGAAAGGGATATATTTTTCCAGATTTAATGACGATACCACAATGAACAGCGGAAATAAAGCTTCCTCATGAACCACTCTGTCCGTTCAGTAGTTGTTGAGATTTTCACGTTCAGACAGATATACTTACAAGGAATGGATACATTTTTTTCCATATTTAATTATGGTACCTAAATGAGTTATGGAATTAAACCTTTCTCATGAACCACTCAGTCTATTGGTGAGAACCGATTCAACATCCGTTCAGTAGTTGTTGCGATTTTCACGTTCAGACAGATAGACTTACAAGGAATGGATCTATTTTTTTCCATATTTAATGGTGATACCTAAATGAGTTATGGAATTAAACCTTTCTCATGAACCACTCTGTCTATTGGTGAGAACCGATTCAACATCCGTTCAGTAGTTGTTGAGATTTTCACGTTCAGGCAGAGAGACTTACCAGGAAGGGATATATTTTTTCCATATTTAATGACGATACCACAATGAACAGCGGAAATAAAGCTTCCTCATGCACCACTCTCTCCATTGGAGAAAACCGATTCAACACCCGCTCAGTAGTTGTTGAGATTTTCACGTTCAGACAGATATACTTACAAGGAATGGATACATTTTTTTCCATATTTAATTATGGTACCTAAATGAGTTATGGAATTAAACCTTTCTCATGAACCACCCTGTCTATTGGTGCGAACCGATTCAACATCCGTTCAGTAGTTGTTGAGATTTTCACGTTCAGACAGATATACCTACAAGGAATGGATACATTTTTTTCCATATTTAATTATGGTACCTAAATGAGTTATGGAATTAAACCTTTCTCATGAACCACTCTGTCTATTGGTGAGAACCGATTCAACATCCGTTCAGTAGTTGTTGAGATTTTCACGTTCAGGCAGAGAGACTTACCAGGAAGGGCTATATTTTTTCCATATTTAATGACGATACCACAATGAACAGCGGAAATAAAGCTTCCTCATGCACCACTCTCTCCATTGGAGAAAACCGATTCAACACCCGCTCAGTAGTTGTTGAGATTTTCACGTTCAGACAGATATACTTACAAGGAATGGATACATTTTTTTCCATATTTAATTATGGTACCTAAATGAGTTATGGAATTAAACCTTTCTCATGAACCACTCTGTCTATTGGTGAGAACCGATTCAACATCCGTTCAGTAGTTGTTGAGATTTTCACGTTCAGGCAGAGAGACTTACCAGGAAGGGATATATTTTTTCCATATTTAATGACGATACCACAATGAACAGCGGAAATAAAGCTTCCTCATGCACCACTCTCTCCATTGGAGAAAACCGATTCAACACCCGCTCAGTAGTTGTTGAGATTTTCACGTTCAGACAGATAGACTTACAAGGAATTGATATATTTTTTCCATATTTAATAAAGATACCTAAATGAGTTATAGAATTAAACCTTTCTCATGAACCACTCTGTCTATTGGTGCGAACCGATTCAACATCCGTTCAGTAGTTGTTGAGATTTTCACGTTCAGACAGATAGACTTACAAGGAATGGATATATTTTTTTCCATATTTAATGGTGATACCTAAATGAGTTATGGAATTAAACCTTTCTCATGAACCACTCTGTCTATTGGTGAGAACCGATTCAACACCCGCTCAGTAGTTGTTGAGATTTTCACGTTCAGACAGATATACTTACAAGGAATGGATACATTTTTTTCCATATTTAATTATGGTACCTAAATGAGTTATGGAATTAAACCTTTCTCATGAACCACTCTGTCTATTGGTGAGAACCGATTCAACATCCGTTCAGTAGTTGTTGAGATTTTCACGTTCAGGCAGAGAGACTTACCAGGAAGGGATATATTTTTTCCAGATTTAATGACGATACCACAATGAACAGCGGAAATAAAGCTTCCTCATGAACCACTCTGTCCGTTCAGTAGTTGTTGAGATTTTCACGTTCAGACAGATATACTTACAAGGAATGGATACATTTTTTTCCATATTTAATTATGGTACCTAAATGAGTTATGGAATTAAACCTTTCTCATGAACCACTCTGTCTATTGGTGAGAACCGATTCAACATCCGTTCAGTAGTTGTTGCGATTTTCACGTTCAGACAGATAGACTTACAAGGAATGGATATATTTTTTTCCATATTTAATGGTGATACCTAAATGAGTTATGGAATTAAACCTTTCTCATGAACCACTCTGTCTATTGGTGAGAACCGATTCAACATCCGTTCAGTAGTTGTTGAGATTTTCACGTTCAGGCAGAGAGACTTACCAGGAAGGGATATATTTTTTCCATATTTAATGACGATACCACAATGAACAGCGGACATAAAGCTTCCTCATGCACCACTCTCTCCATTGGAGAAAACCGATTCAACACCCGCTCAGTAGTTGTTGAGATTTTCACGTTCAGACAGATATACTTACAAGGAATGGATACATTTTTTTCCATATTTAATTATGGTACCTAAATGAGTTATGGAATTAAACCTTTCTCATGAACCACTCTGTCTATTGGTGAGAACCGATTCAACATCCGTTCAGTAGTTGTTGAGATTTTCACGTTCAGGCAGAGAGACTTACCAGGAAGGGATATATTTTTTCCACATTTTATGACGATACCACAATGAACAGCGGAAATAAAGCTTCCTCATGCACCACTCTCTCCATTGGAGAAAACCGATTCAACACCCGCTCAGTAGTTGTTGAGATTTTCACGTTCAGACAGATATACTTACAAGGAATGGATACATTTTTTTCCATATTTAATTATGGTACCTAAACGAGTTATGGAATTAAACCTTTCTCATGAACCACTCTGTCTATTGGTGCGAACCGATTCAACATCCGTTCAGTAGTTGTTGAGATTTTCACGTTCAGACAGATATACCTACAAGGAATGGATACATTTTTTTCCATATTTAATTATGGTACCTAAATGAGTTATGGAATTAAACCTTTCTCATGAACCACTCTGTCTATTGGTGAGAACCGATTCAACATCCGTTCAGTAGTTGTTGAGATTTTCACGTTCAGGCAGAGAGACTTACCAGGAAGGGATATATTTTTTCCATATTTAATGACGATACCACAATGAACAGCGGAAATAAAGCTTCCTCATGCACCACTCTCTCCATTGGAGAAAACCGATTCAACACCCGCTCAGTAGTTGTTGAGATTTTCACGTTCAGACAGATATACTTACAAGGAATGGATACATTTTTTTCCATATTTAATTATGGTACCTAAATGAGTTATGGAATTAAACCTTTCTCATGAACCACTCTGTCTATTGGTGAGAACCGATTCAACATCCGTTCAGTAGTTGTTGAGATTTTCACGTTCAGGCAGAGAGACTTACCAGGAAGGGATATATTTTTTCCATATTTAATGACGATACCACAATGAACAGCGGAAATAAAGCTTCCTCATGCACCACTCTCTCCATTGGAGAAAACCGATTCAACACCCGCTCAGTAGTTGTTGAGATTTTCACGTTCAGACAGATATACTTACAAGGAATTAATACATTTTTTTCCATATTTAATTATGGTACCTAAATGAGTTATGGAATTAGACCTTTCTCATGAACCACTCTGTCTATTGGTGAGAACCGATTCAACATCCGTTCAGTAGTTGTTGAGATTTTCACGTTCAGGCAGAGAGACTTACCAGGAAGGGATATATTTTTTCCATATTTAATGACGATACCACAATGAACAGCGGAAATAAAGCTTCCTCATGCACCACTCTCTCCATTGGAGAAAACCGATTCAACACCCGCTCAGTAGTTGTTGAGATTTTCACGTTCAGACAGATAGACTTACAAGGAATTGATATATTTTTTCCATATTTAATAATGATACCTAAATGAGTTATAGAATTAAACCTTTCTCATGAACCACTCTGTCTATTGGTGCGAACCGATTCAACATCCGTTCAGTAGTTGTTGAGATTTTCACGTTCAGACAGATAGACTTACAAGGAATGGATATATTTTTTTCCATATTTAATGGTGATACCTAAATGAGTTATGGAATTAAACCTTTCTCATGAACCACTCTGTCTATTGGTGAGAACCGATTCAACATCCGTTAAGTAGTTGTTGAGATTTTCACGTTCAGGCAGAGAGACTTACCAGGAAGGGATATATTTTTTCCATATTTAATGACGATACCACAATGAACAGCGGAAATAAAGCTTCCTCATGCACCACTCTCTCCATTGGAGAAAACCGATTCAACACCCGCTCAGTAGTTGTTGAGATTTTCACGTTCAGACAGATATACTTACAAGGAATTAATACATTTTTTTCCATATTTAATTATGGTACCTAAATGAGTTATGGAATTAGACCTTTCTCATGAACCACTCTGTCTATTGGTGAGAACCGATTCAACATCCGTTCAGTAGTTGTTGAGATTTTCACGTTCAGACAGATAGACTTACAAGGAATGGATATATTTTTTTCCATATTTAATGGTGATACCTAAATGAGTTATGGAATTAAACCTTTCTCATGAACCACTCTGTCTATTGGTGAGAACCGATTCAACACCCGCTCAGTAGTTGTTGAGATTTTCACGTTCAGACAGATATACTTACAAGGAATGGATACATTTTTTTCCATATTTAATTATGGTACCTAAATGAGTTATGGAATTAAACCTTTCTCATGAACCACTCTGTCTATTGGTGAGAACCGATTCAACATCCGTTCAGTAGTTGTTGCGATTTTCACGTTCAGACAGATAGACTTACAAGGAATGGATATATTTTTTTCCATATTTAATGGTGATACCTAAATGAGTTATGGAATTAAACCTTTCTCATGAACCACTCTGTCTATTGGTGAGAACCGATTCAACATCCGTTCAGTAGTTGTTGAGATTTTCACGTTCAGGCAGAGAGACTTACCAGGAAGGGATATATTTTTTCCATATTTAATGACGATACCACAATGAACAGCGGACATAAAGCTTCCTCATGCACCACTCTCTCCATTGGAGAAAACCGATTCAACACCCGCTCAGTAGTTGTTGAGATTTTCACGTTCAGACAGATATACTTACAAGGAATGGATACATTTTTTTCCATATTTAATTATGGTACCTAAATGAGTTATGGAATTAAACCTTTCTCATGAACCACTCTGTCTATTGGTGAGAACCGATTCAACATCCGTTCAGTAGTTGTTGAGATTTTCACGTTCAGGCAGAGAGACTTACCAGGAAGGGATATATTTTTTCCATATTTAATGACGATACCACAATGAACAGCGGAAATAAAGCTTCCTCATGCACCACTCTCTCCATTGGAGAAAACCGATTCAACACCCGCTCAGTAGTTGTTGAGATTTTCACGTTCAGACAGATATACTTACAAGGAATGGATACATTTTTTTCCATATTTAATTATGGTACCTAAACGAGTTATGGAATTAAACCTTTCTCATGAACCACTCTGTCTATTGGTGCGAACCGATTCAACATCCGTTCAGTAGTTGTTGAGATTTTCACGTTCAGACAGATATACCTACAAGGAATGGATACATTTTTTTCCATATTTAATTATGGTACCTAAATGAGTTATGGAATTAAACCTTTCTCATGAACCACTCTGTCTATTGGTGAGAACCGATTCAACATCCGTTCAGTAGTTGTTGAGATTTTCACGTTCAGGCAGAGAGACTTACCAGGAAGGGATATATTTTTTCCATATTTAATGACGATAACACAATGAACAGCGGAAATAAAGCTTCCTCATGCACCACTCTCTCCATTGGAGAAAACCGATTCAACACCCGCTCAGTAGTTGTTGAGATTTTCACGTTCAGACAGATATACTTACAAGGAATGGATACATTTTTTTCCATATTTAATTATGGTACCTAAATGAGTTATGGAATTAAACCTTTCTCATGAACCACTCTGTCTATTGGTGAGAACCGATTCAACATCCGTTCAGTAGTTGTTGAGATTTTCACGTTCAGGCAGAGAGACTTACCAGGAAGGGATATATTTTTTCCATATTTAATGACGATACCACAATGAACAGCGGAAATAAAGCTTCCTCATGCACCACTCTCTCCATTGGAGAAAACCGATTCAACACCCGCTCAGTAGTTGTTGAGATTTTCACGTTCAGACAGATATACTTACAAGGAATTAATACATTTTTTTCCATATTTAATTATGGTACCTAAATGAGTTATGGAATTAGACCTTTCTCATGAACCACTCTGTCTATTGGTGAGAACCGATTCAACATCCGTTCAGTAGTTGTTGAGATTTTCACGTTCAGGCAGAGAGACTTACCAGGAAGGGATATATTTTTTCCATATTTAATGACGATACCACAATGAACAGCGGAAATAAAGCTTCCTCATGCACCACTCTCTCCATTGGAGAAAACCGATTCAACACCCGCTCAGTAGTTGTTGAGATTTTCACGTTCAGACAGATAGACTTACAAGGAATTGATATATTTTTTCCATATTTAATAATGATACCTAAATGAGTTATAGAATTAAACCTTTCTCATGAACCACTCTGTCTATTGGTGCGAACCGATTCAACATCCGTTCAGTAGTTGTTGAGATTTTCACGTTCAGACAGATAGACTTACAAGGAATGGATATATTTTTTTCCATATTTAATGGTGATACCTAAATGAGTTATGGAATTAAACCTTTCTCATGAACCACTCTGTCTATTGGTGAGAACCGATTCAACATCCGTTAAGTAGTTGTTGAGATTTTCACGTTCAGGCAGAGAGACTTACCAGGAAGGGATATATTTTTTCCATATTTAATGACGATACCACAATGAACAGCGGAAATAAAGCTTCCTCATGCACCACTCTCTCCATTGGAGAAAACCGATTCAACACCCGCTCAGTAGTTGTTGAGATTTTCACGTTCAGACAGATATACTTACAAGGAATTAATACATTTTTTTCCATATTTAATTATGGTACCTAAATGAGTTATGGAATTAGACCTTTCTCATGAACCACTCTGTCTATTGGTGAGAACCGATTCAACATCCGTTCAGTAGTTGTTGAGATTTTCACGTTCAGGCAGAGAGACTTACCAGGAAGGGATATATTTTTTCCATATTTAATGACGATACCACAATGAACAGCGGAAATAAAGCTTCCTCATGCACCACTCTCTCCATTGGAGAAAACCGATTCAACACCCGCTCAGTAGTTGTTGAGATTTTCACGTTCAGACAGATATACTTACAAGGAATGGATACATTTTTTTCCATATTTAATTATGGTACCTAAATGAGTTATGGAATTAAACCTTTCTCATGAACCACTCTGTCTATTAATGAGAACCGATTCAACATCCGTTCAGTAGTTGTTGAGATTTTCACGTTCAGGCAGAGAGACTTACCAGGAAGGGATATATTTTTTCCATATTTAATGACGATACCACAATGAACAGCGGAAATAAAGCTTCCTCATGCACCACACTCTCCATTGGAGAAAACCGATTCAACACCCGCTCAGTAGTTGTTGAGATTTTCACGTTCAGACAGATATACTTACAAGGAATTAATACATTTTTTTCCATATTTAATTATGGTACCTAAATGAGTTATGGAATTAGACCTTTCTCATGAACCACTCTGTCTATTGGTGAGAACCGATTCAACATCCGTTCAGTAGTTGTTGAGATTTTCACGTTCAGGCAGAGAGACTTACCAGGAAGGGATATATTTTTTCCATATTTAATGACGATACCACAATGAACAGCGGAAATAAAGCTTCCTCATGCACCACTCTCTCCATTGGAGAAAACCGATTCAACACCCGCTCAGTAGTTGTTGAGATTTTCACGTTCAGACAGATATACTTACAAGGAATGGATACATTTTTTTCCATATTTAATTATGGTACCTAAATGAGTTATGGAATTAAACCTTTCTCATGAACCACTCTGTCTATTGGAGAAAACCGATTCAACACCCGCTCAGTAGTTGTTGAGATTTTCACGTTCAGACAGATATACTTACAAGGAATGGATACATTTTTTTCCATATTTAATTATGGTACCTAAATGAGTTATGGAATTAAACCTTTCTCATGAACCACTCTGTCTATTGGTGCGAACCGATTCAACATCCGTTTAGTAGTTGTTGAGATTTTCACGTTCAGACAGATAGACTTACAAGGAATGGATATATTTTTTTCCATATTTAATGGTGGTACCTAAATGAGTTATGGAATTAAACTTTTCTCATGAACCACTCTGTCTATTGGTGAGAACCGATTCAACATCCGTTCAGTAGTTGTTGAGATTTTCACGTTCAGACAGATATACTTACAAGGAATGGATACATTTTTTTCCATATTTAATTATGGTACCTAAATGAGTTATGGAATTAAACCTTTCTCATGAACCACTCTGTCTATTGGTGAGAACCGATTCAACATCCGTTCAGTAGTTGTTGAGATTTTCACGTTCAGGCAGAGAGACTTACCAGGAAGGGATATATTTTTTCCATATTTAATGACGATACCACAATGAACAGCGGAAATAAAGCTTCCTCATGCACCACTCTCTCCATTGGAGAAAACCGATTCAACACCCGCTCAGTAGTTGTTGAGATTTTCACGTTCAGACAGATATACTTACAAGGAATGGATACATTTCTTTCCATATTTAATTATGGTACCTAAATGAGTTATGGAATTAAACCTTTCTCATGAACCACTCTGTCTATTGGTGAGAACCGATTCAACATCCGTTCAGTAGTTGTTGAGATTTTCACGTTCAGGCAGAGAGACTTACCAGGAAGGGATATATTTTTTTCCATATTTAATGACGATACCACAATGAACAGCGGAAATAAAGCTTCCTCATGCACCACTCTCTCCATTGGAGAAAACCAATTCAACACCCGCTCAGTAGTTGTTGAGATTTTCACGTTCAGACAGATATACTTACAAGGAATGGATACATTTTTTTCCATATTTAATTATGGTACCTAAATGAGTTATGGAATTAAACCTTTCTCATGAACCACTCTGTCTATTGGTGAGAACCGATTCAACATCCGTTCAGTAGTTGTTGAGATTTTCACGTTCAGGCAGAGAGACTTACCAAGAAGGGATATATTTTTTCCATATTTAATGACGATACCACAATGAACAGCGGAAATAAAGCTTCCTCATGCACCACTCTCTCCATTGGAGAAAAACGATTCAACACCCGCTCAATAGTTGTTGAGATTTTCACGTTCAGACAGATATACTTACAACGAATGGATACATTTTTTTCCATATTTATTTATGGTACCTAAATGAGTTATGGAATTAAACCTTTCTCATGAACCGCTCTGTCTATTGGTGCGAACCGATTCAACATCCGTTCAGTAGTTGTTGAGATTTTCACGTTCAGGCAGAGAGACTTACCAGGAAGGGATATATTTTTTCCATATTTAATGACGATACCACAATGAACAGCGGAAATAAAGCTTCCTCATGCACCACTCTCTCCATTGGAGAAAACCGATTCAACACCCGCTCAGTAGTTGTTGAGATTTTCACGTTCAGACAGATAGACTTATAAGGAATTGATATATTTTTTCCATATTTAATAATGATACCTAAATGAGTTATAGAATTAAACCTTTCTCATGAACCACTCTGTCTATTGGTGCGAACCGATTCAACATCCGTTCAGTAGTTGTTGAGATTTTCACGTTCAGACAGATAGACTTACAAGGAATGGATATATTTTTTTCCATATTTAATTTTGATACCTAAATGAGTTATGGAATTAAACCTTTCTCATGAACCACTCTGTCTATTGGTGAGAACCGATTCAACATCCGTTCAGTAGTTGTTGAGATTTTCACGTTCAGGCAGAGAGACTTACCAGGAAGGGATATATTTTTTCCATATTTAATGACGATACCACAATGAACAGCGGAAATAAAGCTTCCTCATGCACCACTCTCTCCATTGGAGAAAACCGATTCAACACCCGCTCAGTAGTTGTTGAGATTTTCACGTTCAGACAGATAGACTTACAAGGAATTGATATATTTTTTCCATATTTAATAATGATACCTAAATGAGTTATAGAATTAAACCTTTCTCATGAACCACTCTGTCTATTGGTGCGAACCGATTCAACATCCGTTCAGTAGTTGTTGAGATTTTCACGTTCAGACAGATAGACTTACAAGGAATGGATATATTTTTTTCCATATTTAATGGTGATACCTAAATGAGTTATGGAATTAAACCTTTCTCATGAACCACTCTGTCTATTGGTGAGAACCGATTCAACATCCGTTCAGTAGTTGTTGAGATTTTCACGTTCAGACAGATATACTTACAAGGAATGGATACATTTTTTTCCATATTTAATTATGGTACCTAAATGAGTTATGGAATTAAACCTTTCTCATGAACCACTCTGTCTATTGGTGCGAACCGATTCAACATCCGTTTAGTAGTTGTTGAGATTTTCACGTTCAGACAGATAGACTTACAAGGAATGGATATATTTTTTTCCATATTTAATGGTGGTACCTAAATGAGTTATGGAATTAAACTTTTCTCATGAACCACTCTGTCTATTGGTGAGAACCGATTCAACATCCGTTCAGTAGTTGTTGAGATTTTCACGTTCAGACAGATATACTTACAAGGAATGGATACATTTTTTTCCATATTTAATTATGGTACCTAAATGAGTTATGGAATTAAACCTTTCTCATGAACCACTCTGTCTATTGGTGAGAACCGATTCAACATCCGTTCAGTAGTTGTTGAGATTTTCACGTTCAGGCAGAGAGACTTACCAGGAAGGGATATATTTTTTCCATATTTAATGACGATACCACAATGAACAGCGGAAATAAAGCTTCCTCATGCACCACTCTCTCCATTGGAGAAAACCGATTCAACACCCGCTCAGTAGTTGTTGAGATTTTCACGTTCAGACAGATATACTTACAAGGAATGGATACATTTCTTTCCATATTTAATTATGGTACCTAAATGAGTTATGGAATTAAACCTTTCTCATGAACCACTCTGTCTATTGGTGAGAACCGATTCAACATCCGTTCAGTAGTTGTTGAGATTTTCACGTTCAGGCAGAGAGACTTACCAGGAAGGGATATATTTTTTTCCATATTTAATGACGATACCACAATGAACAGCGGAAATAAAGCTTCCTCATGCACCACTCTCTCCATTGGAGAAAACCAATTCAACACCCGCTCAGTAGTTGTTGAGATTTTCACGTTCAGACAGATATACTTACAAGGAATGGATACATTTTTTTCCATATTTAATTATGGTACCTAAATGAGTTATGGAATTAAACCTTTCTCATGAACCACTCTGTCTATTGGTGAGAACCGATTCAACATCCGTTCAGTAGTTGTTGAGATTTTCACGTTCAGGCAGAGAGACTTACCAAGAAGGGATATATTTTTTCCATATTTAATGACGATACCACAATGAACAGCGGAAATAAAGCTTCCTCATGCACCACTCTCTCCATTGGAGAAAAACGATTCAACACCCGCTCAATAGTTGTTGAGATTTTCACGTTCAGACAGATATACTTACAACGAATGGATACATTTTTTTCCATATTTATTTATGGTACCTAAATGAGTTATGGAATTAAACCTTTCTCATGAACCACTCTGTCTATTGGTGCGAACCGATTCAACATCCGTTCAGTAGTTGTTGAGATTTTCACGTTCAGGCAGAGAGACTTACCAGGAAGGGATATATTTTTTCCATATTTAATGACGATACCACAATGAACAGCGGAAATAAAGCTTCCTCATGCACCACTCTCTCCATTGGAGAAAACCGATTCAACACCCGCTCAGTAGTTGTTGAGATTTTCACGTTCAGACAGATAGACTTATAAGGAATTGATATATTTTTTCCATATTTAATAATGATACCTAAATGAGTTATAGAATTAAACCTTTCTCATGAACCACTCTGTCTATTGGTGCGAACCGATTCAACATCCGTTCAGTAGTTGTTGAGATTTTCACGTTCAGACAGATAGACTTACAAGGAATGGATATATTTTTTTCCATATTTAATTTTGATACCTAAATGAGTTATGGAATTAAACCTTTCTCATGAACCACTCTGTCTATTGGTGAGAACCGATTCAACATCCGTTCAGTAGTTGTTGAGATTTTCACGTTCAGGCAGAGAGACTTACCAGGAAGGGATATATTTTTTCCATATTTAATGACGATACCACAATGAACAGCGGAAATAAAGCTTCCTCATGCACCACTCTCTCCATTGGAGAAAACCGATTCAACACCCGCTCAGTAGTTGTTGAGATTTTCACGTTCAGACAGATAGACTTACAAGGAATTGATATATTTTTTCCATATTTAATAATGATACCTAAATGAGTTATAGAATTAAACCTTTCTCATGAACCACTCTGTCTATTGGTGCGAACCGATTCAACATCCGTTCAGTAGTTGTTGAGATTTTCACGTTCAGACAGATAGACTTACAAGGAATGGATATATTTTTTTCCATATTTAATGGTGATACCTAAATGAGTTATGGAATTAAACCTTTCTCATGAACCACTCTGTCTATTGGTGAGAACCGATTCAACATCCGTTCAGTAGTTGTTGAGATTTTCACGTTCAGACAGATATACTTACAAGGAATGGATACATTTTTTTCCATATTTAATTATGGTACCTAAATGAGTTATGGAATTAAACCTTTCTCATGAACCACTCTGTCTATTGGTGAGAACCGATTCAACATCCGTTCAGTAGTTGTTGAGATTTTCACGTTCAGACAGATAGACTTACAAGGAATGGATATATTTTTTTCCATATTTAATGGTGATGCCTAAATGAGTTATGGAATTAAACCTTTCTCATGAACCACTCTGTCTATTGGTGAGAACCGATTCAACATCCGTTCAGTAGTTGTTGAGATTTTCACGTTCAGGCAGAGAGACTTACCAGGAAGGGATCTATTTTTTCCATATTTAATGACGATACCACAATGAACAGCGGAAATAAAGCTTCCTCATGCACCACTCTCTCCATTGGAGAAAACCGATTCAACACCCGCTCAGTAGTTGTTGAGATTTTCACGTTCAGACAGATAGACTTACAAGGAATTGATATATTTTTTCCATATTTAATAATGATACCTAAATGACTTATAGAATTAAACCTTTCTCATGAACCACTCTGTCTATTGGTGCGAACCGATTCAACATCCGTTCAGTAGTTGTTGAGATTTTCACGTTCCGACAGATAGACTTACAAGGAATGGATATATTTTTTTCCATATTTAATGGTGATACCTAAATGAGTTATGGAATTAAACCTTTCTCATGAACCACTCTGTCTATTGGTGAGAACCGATTCAACATCCGTTCAGTAGTTGTTGAGATTTTCACGTTCAGACAGATATACTTACAAGGAATGGATACATTTTTTTCCATATTTAATTATGGTACCTAAATAAGTTACGGAATTAAACCTTTCTCATGAACCACTCTGTCTATTGGTGAGAACCGATTCAACATCCGTTCAGTAGTTGTTGAGATTTTCACGTTCAGACAGATAGACTTACAAGGAATGGATATATTTTTTTCCATATTTAACGGTGATGCCTAAATGAGTTATGGAATTAAACCTTTCTCATGAACCACTCTGTCTATTGGTGAGAACCGATTCAACATCCGTGCAGTAGTTGTTGAGATTTTCACGTTCAGGCAGAGAGACTTACCAGGAAGGGATATATTTTTTCCATATTTAATGACGATACCACAATGAACAGCGGAAATAAAGCTTCCTCATGCACCACTCTCTCCATTGGAGAAAACCGATTCAACACCCGCTCAGTAGTTGTTGAGATTTTCACGTTCAGACAGATATACTTACAAGGAATGGATACATTTTTTTCCATATTTAATTATGGTACCTAAATGAGTTATGGAATTAAACCTTTCTCATGAACCACTCTGTCTATTGGTGAGAACCGATTCAACATCCGTTCAGTAGTTGTTGAGATTTTCACGTTCGGGCAGAGAGACTTACCAGGAAGGGATATATTTTGTCCATATTTAATGACGATACCACAATGAACAGCGGAAATAAAGCTTCCTCATGCACCACTCTCTCCATTGGAGAAAACCGATTCAACACCCGCTCAGTAGTTGTTGAGATTTTCACGTTCAGACAGATATACTTACAAGGAATGGATACATTTTTTTCCATATTTAATTATGGTACCTAAATGAGTTATGGAATTAAACCTTTCTCATGAACCACTCTGTCTATTGGTGAGAACCGATTCAACATCCGTTCAGTAGTTGTTGAGATTTTCACGTTCAGGCAGAGAGACTTACCAGGAAGGGATATATTTTTTCCATATTTAATGACGATACCACAATGAACAGCGGAAATAAAGCTTCCTCATGCACCACTCTCTCCATTGGAGAAAACCGATTCAACACCCGCTCAGTAGTTGTTGAGATTTTCACGTTCAGACAGATATACTTACAAGGAATGGATACATTTTTTTCCATATTTAATTATGGTACCTAAATGAGTTATGGAATTAAACCTTTCTCATGAACCACTCTGTCTATTGGTGAGAACCGATTCAACATCCGTTCAGTAGTTGTGGAGATTTTCACGTTCAGGCAGAGAGACTTACCAGGAAGGGATATATTTTTTCCATATTTAATGACGATACCACAATGAACAGCGGAAATAAAGCTTCCTCATGCACCACTCTCTCCATTGGAGAAAACCGATTCAACACCCGCTCAGTAGTTGTTGAGATTTTCACGTTCAGACAGATAGACTTACAAGGAATTGATATATTTTTTCCATATTTAATAATGATACCTAAATGAGTTATAGAATTAAACCTTTCTCATGAACCACTCTGTCTATTGGTGCGAACCGATTCAACATCCGTTCAGTAGTTGTTGAGATTTTCACGTTCAGACAGATAGACTTACAAGGAATTGATATATTTTTTTCCATATTTAATGGTGATACCTAAATGAGTTATGGAATTAAACCTTTCGCATGAACCACTCTGTCTATTGGTGAGAACCGATTCAACATCCGTTCAGTAGTTGTTGAGATTTTCACGTTCAGGCAGAGAGACTTACCAGGAAGGGATATATTTTTTCCATATTTAATGACGATACCACAATGAACAGCGGAAATAAAGCTTCCTCATGCACCACTCTCTCCATTGGAGAAAACCGATTCAACACCCGCTCAGTAGTTGTTGAGATTTTCAAGTTCAGACAGATAGACTTACAAGGAATTGATATATTTTTTCCATATTTAATAATGATACCTAAATGAGTTATAGAATTAAACCTTTCTCATGAACCACTCTGTCTATTGGTGCGAACCGATTCAACATCCGTTCAGTAGTTGTTGAGATTTTCACGTTCAGACAGATAGACTTACAAGGAATTGATATATTTTTTTCCATATTTAATGGTGATACCTAAATGAGTTATGGAATTAAACCTTTCGCATGAACCACTCTGTCTATTGGTGAGAACCGATTCAACATCCGTTCAGTAGTTGTTGAGATTTTCACGTTCAGGCAGAGAGACTTACCAGGAAGGGATATATTTTTTCCATATTTAATGACGATACCACAATGAACAGCGGAAATAAAGCTTCCTCATGCACCACTCTCTCCATTGGAGAAAACCGATTCAACACCCGCACAGTAGTTGTAGAGATTTTCACGTTCAGACAGATATACTTACAAGGAATGGATACATTTTTTCCATATTTAATTATGGTACCTAAATGAGTTATGGAATTAAACCTTTCTCATGAACCACTCTGTCTATTGGTGCGAACCGATTCAACATCCGTTCAGTAGTTGTTGAGATTTTCACGTTCAGACAGATAGACTTACAAGGAATGGATATATTTTTTCCATATTTAATGACGATACCACAATGAACAGCGGAAATAAAGCTTCCTCATGCACCACTCTCTCCATTGGAGAAAACCGATTCAACACCCGCTCAGTAGTTGTTGAGATTTTCACGTTCAGACAGATATATTTACCATATTTAATTATGGTACCTAAATGAGTTATGGAATTAAACCTTTCTCATGAACCACTCTGTCTATTGGTGAGAACCGATTCAACATCCGTTCAGTAGTTGTTGAGATTTTCACGTTCAGGCAGAGAGACTTACCAGGAAGGGATATATTTTTTCCATATTTAATGACGATACCACAATGAACAGCGGAAATAAAGCTTCCTCATGCACCACTCTCTCCATTGGAGAAAACCGATTCAACACCCGCTCAGTAGTTGTTGAGATTTTCACGTTCAGACAGATATACTTACAAGGAATGGATACATTTTTTTCCATATTTAATTATGGTACCTAAATGAGTTATGGAATTAAACCTTTCTCATGAACCACTCTGTCTATTGGTGCGAACCGATTCAACATCCGTTCAGTAGTTGTTGAGATTTTCACGTTCAGACAGATAGACTTACAAGGAATTGATATATTTTTTTCCATATTTAATGGTGATACCTAAATGAGTTATGGAATTAAACCTTTCGCATGAACCACTCTGTCTATTGGTGAGAACCGATTCAACATCCGTTCAGTAGTTGTTGAGATTTTCACGTTCAGGCAGAGAGACTTACCAGGAAGGGATATATTTTTTCCATATTTAATGACGATACCACAATGAACAGCGGAAATAAAGCTTCCTCATGCACCACTCTCTCCATTGGAGAAAACCGATTCAACACCCGCTCAGTAGTTGTTGAGATTTTCAAGTTCAGACAGATAGACTTACAAGGAATTGATATATTTTTTCCATATTTAATAATGATACCTAAATGAGTTATAGAATTAAACCTTTCTCATGAACCACTCTGTCTATTGGTGCGAACCGATTCAACATCCGTTCAGTAGTTGTTGAGATTTTCACGTTCAGACAGATAGACTTACAAGGAATTGATATATTTTTTTCCATATTTAATGGTGATACCTAAATGAGTTATGGAATTAAACCTTTCTCATGAACCACTCTGTCTATTGGTGAGAACCGATTCAACATCCGTTCAGTAGTTGTTGAGATTTTCACGTTCAGGCAGAGAGACTTACCAGGAAGGGATATATTTTTTCCATATTTAATGACGATACCACAATGAACAGCGGAAATAAAGCTTCCTCATGCACCACTCTCTCCATTGGAGAAAACCGATTCAACACCCGCACAGTAGTTGTTGAGATTTTCACGTTCAGACAGATATACTTACAAGGAATGGATACATTTTTTCCATATTTAATTATGGTACCTAAATGAGTTATGGAATTAAACCTTTCTCATGAACCACTCTGTCTATTGGTGCGAACCGATTCAACATCCGTTCAGTAGTTGTTGAGATTTTCACGTTCAGACAGATAGACTTACAAGGAATGGATATATTTTTTCCATATTTAATGACGATACCACAATGAACAGCGGAAATAAAGCTTCCTCATGCACCACTCTCTCCATTGGAGAAAACCGATTCAACACCCGCTCAGTAGTTGTTGAGATTTTCACGTTCAGACAGATATACTTACAAGGAATGGATACATTTTTTTCCATATTTAATTATGGTACCTAAATGAGTTATGGAATTAAACCTTTCTCATGAACCACTCTGTCTATTGGTGAGAACCGATTCAACATCCGTTCAGTAGTTGTTGAGATTTTCACGTTCAGGCAGAGAGACTTACCAGGAAGGGATATATTTTTTCCATATTTAATGACGATACCACAATGAACAGCGGAAATAAAGCTTCCTCATGCACCACTCTCTCCATTGGAGAAAACCGATTCAACACCCGCTCAGTAGTTGTTGAGATTTTCACGTTCAGACAGATATACTTACAAGGAATGGATACATTTTTTTCCATATTTAATTATGGTACCTAAATGAGTTATGGAATTAAACCTTTCTCATGAACCACTCTGTCTATTGGTGAGAACCGATTCAACATCCGTTCAGTAGTTGTTGAGATTTTCACGTTCAGGCAGAGAGACTTACCAGGAAGGGATATATTTTTTCCATATTTAATGACGATACCACAATGAACAGCGGAAATAAAGCTTCCTCATGCACCACTCTCTCCATTGGAGAAAACCGATTCAACACCCGCTCAGTAGTTGTTGAGATTTTCACGTTCAGACAGATAGACTTACAAGGAATTGATATATTTTTTCCATATTTAATAATGATACCTAAATGAGTTATAGATTTAAACCTTTCTCATGAACCACTCTGTCTATTGGTGCGAACCGATTCAACATCCGTTCAGTAGTTGTTGAGATTTTCACGTTCAGACAGATAGACTTACAAGGAATGGATATATTTTTTTCCATATTTAATGGTGATACCTAAATGAGTTATGGAATTAAACCTTTCTCATGAACCACTCTGTCTATTGGTGAGAACCGATTCAACATCCGTTCAGTAGTTGTTGAGATTTTCACGTTCAGACAGATAGACTTACAAGGAATTGATATATTTTTTCCATATTTAATAATGATACCTATATGAGTTATAGAATTAAACCTTTCTCATGAACCACTCTGTCTATTGGTGCGAACCGATTCAACATCCGTTCAGTAGTTGTTGAGATTTTCACGTTCAGACAGATAGACTTACAAGGAATGGATACATTTTTTTCCATATTTAATGGTGATACCTAAATGAGTTATGGAATTAAACCTTTCGCATGAACCACTCTGTCTATTGGTGAGAACCGATTCAACATCCGTTCAGTAGTTGTTGAGATTTTCACGTTCAGGCAGAGAGACTTACCAGGAAGGGATATATTTTTTCCATATTTAATGACGATACCACAATGAACAGCGGAAATAAAGCTTCCTCATGCACCACTCTCTCCATTGGAGAAAACCGATTCAACACCCGCTCAGTAGTTGTTGAGATTTTCACGTTCAGACAGATATACTTACAAGGAATGGATACATTTTTTTCCATATTTAATTATGGTACCTAAATGAGTTATGGAATTAGACCTTTCTCATGAACCACTCTGTCTATTGGTGCGAACCGATGCAACATCCGTTCAGTAGTTGTTGAGATTTTCACGTTCAGACAGATAGACTTACAAGGAATGGATATATTTTTTCCATATTTAATGACGATACCACAATGAACAGCGGAAATAAAGCTTCCTCATGCACCACTCTCTCCATTGGAGAAAACCGATTCAACACCCGCTCAGTAGTTGTTGAAATTTTCACGTTCAGACAGATATACTTACAAGGAATGGATACATTTTTTTCCATATTTAATTATGGTACCTAAATGAGTTATGGAATTAAACCTTTCTCATGAACCACTCTGTCTATTGGTGAGAACCGATTCAACATCCGTTCAGTAGTTGTTGAGATTTTCACGTTCAGGCAGAGAGACTTACCAGGAAGGGATATATTTTTTCCATATTTAATGACGATACCACAATGAACAGCGGAAATAAAGCTTCCTCATGCACCACTCTCTCCATTGCAGAAAACCGATTCAACACCCGCTCAGTAGTTGTTGAGATTTTCACGTTCAGACAGATAGACTTACAAGGAATTGATATATTTTTTCCATATTTAATAATGATACCTAATTAAGTGAATTTTAATGAAATGAGTTATAGAATTAAACCTTTCTCATGAACCACTCTGTCTATTGGTGCGAACCGATTCAACATCCGTTCAGTAGTTGTTGAGATTTTCACGTTCAGACAGATAGACTTACAAGGAATGGATATATTTTTTTCCATATTTAATGGTGATACCTAAATGAGTTATGGAATTAAACCTTTCTCATGAACCACTCTGTCTATTGGTGAGAACCGATTCAACATCCGTTCAGTAGTTGTTGAGATTTTCACGTTCAGGCAGAGAGACTTACCAGGAAGGGATATATTTTTTCCATATTTAATGACGATACCACAATGAACAGCGGAAATAAAGCTTCCTCATGCACCACTCTCTCCATTGGAGAAAACCGATTCAACACTCGCTCAGTAGTTGTTGAGATTTTCACGTTCAGACAGATAGACTTACAAGGAATTGATATATTTTTTCCATATTTAATAATGATACCTAAATGAGTTATAGAATTAAACCTTTCTCATGAACCACTCTGTCTATTGGTGCGAACCGATTCAACATCCGTTCAGTAGTTGTTGAGATTTTCACGTTCAGACAGATAGACTTACAAGGAATGGATATATTTTTTTCCATATTTAATGGTGATACCTAAATGAGTTATGGAATTAAACCTTTCTCATGAACCACTCTGTCTATTGGTGAGAACCGATTCAACATCCGTTCAGTAGTTGTTGAGATTTTCACGTTCAGGCAGAGAGACTTACCAGGAAGGGATATATTTTTTCCATATTTAATGACGATACCACAATGAACAGCGGAAATAAAGCTTCCTCATGCACCACTCTCTCCATTGGAGAAAACCGATTCAACACCCGCTCAGTAGTTGTTGAGATTTTCACGTTCAGACAGATATACTTACAAGGAATGGATATATTTTTTTCCATATTTAATTATGGTACCTAAATGAGTTATGGAATTAAACCTTTCTCATGAACCACTCTGTCTATTGGAGAAAACCGATTCAACACCCGCTCAGTAATTGTTGAGATTTTCACGTTCAGACAGATATACTTACAAGGAATGGATACATTTTTTTCCATATTTAATTATGGTACCTAAATGAGTTATGGAATTAAACCTTTCTCATGAACCACTCTGTCTATTGGTGCGAACCGATTCAACATCCGTTCAGTAGTTGTTGAGATTTTCACGTTCAGACAAATAGACTTACAAGGAATGGATATATTTTTTCCATATTTAATGGTGGTACCTAAATGAGTTATGGAATTAAACCTTTCTCATGAACCACTCTGTCTATTGGTGAGAACCGATTCAACATCCGTTCAGTAGTTGTTGAGATTTTCACGTTCAGACAGATAGACTTACAAGGAATGGATATATTTTTTTCCATATTTAATGGTGATACCTAAATGAGTTATGGAATTAAACCTTTCTCATGAACCACTCTGTCTATTGGTGAGAACCGCTTCAACATCCGTTCAGTAGTTGTTGAGATTTTCACGTTCAGGCAGAGAGACTTACCAGGAAGGGATATATTTTTTCCATATTTAATGACGATACCACAATGAACAGCGAAAATAAAGCTTCCTCATGCACCACTCTCTCCATTGGAGAAAACCGATTCAACACCCGCTCAGTAGTTGTTGAGATTTTCACGTTCAGACAGATTTACTTACAAGGAATGGATACATTTTTTTCCATATTTAATTATGGTACCTAAATGAGTTATGGAATTAAACCTTTCTCATGAACCACTCTGTCTATTTTTGAGAACCGATTCAACATCCGTTCAGTAGTTGTTGAGATTTTCACGTTCAGGCAGAGAGACTTACCAGGAAGGGATATATTTTTTCCATGTTTAATGACGATACCACAATGAACAGCGGAAATAAAGCTTCCCCATGCACCACTCTCTCCATTGGAGAAAACCGATTCAACACCCGCTCAGTAGTTGTTGAGATTTTCACGTTCAGACAGATATACTTAAAAGGAATGGATACATTTTTTTCCATACTTAATTATGGTGCCTAAATGAGTTATGGAATTAAACCTTTCTCATGAACCACTCTGTCTATTGGTGAGAACCGATTCAACATCCGTTCAGTAGTTGTTGAGATTTTCACGTTCAGGCAGAGACTTACCAGGAAGGGATATATTTTTTCCATATTTAATGACGATACCACAATGAACAGCGGAAATAAAGCTTCCTCATGCACCACTCTCTCCATTGGAGAAAACCGATTCAACACCCGCTCAGTAGTTGTTCGAGATTTCCACGTTCAGACAGATATACTTACAAGGAATGGATACATTTTTTTCCATATTTAATTATGGTACCTAAATGAGTTATGGAATTAAACCTTTCTCATGAACCACTCTGTCTATTGGTGAGAACCGATTCAACATCCGTTCAGTAGTTGTTGAGATTTTCACGTTCAGGCAGAGAGAGTTACCAGGAAGGGATATATTTTTTCCATATTTAATGACGATACCACAATTAACAGCGGAAATAAAGCTTCCTCATGCACCACTCTCTCCATTGGAAAAAACCGATTCAACACCCGCTCAGTAGTTGTTGAGATTTTCACGTTCAGACAGATATACTTACAAGGAATGGATACATTTTTTTCCATATTTAATTATGGTACCTAAATGAGTTATGGAATTAAACCTTTCTCATGAACCACTCTGTCTATTGGTGAGAACCGATTCAACATCCGTTCAGTAGTTGTTGAGATTTTCACGTTCAGACAGATAGACTTACAAGGAATGGATATATTTTTTTCCATATTTAATGGTGATACCTAAATGAGTTATGGAATTAAACCTTTCTCATGAACCACTCTGTCTATTGGTGAGAACCGATTCAACATCCGTTCAGTAGTTGTTGAGATTTTCACGTTCAGGCAGAGAGACTTACCAGGAAGGGATATATTTTTTCCATATTTAATGACGATACCACAATGAACAGCGGAAATAAAGCTTCCTCATGCACCACTCTCTCCATTGGAGAAAACCGATTCAACACCCGCTCAGTAGTTGTTGAGATTTTCACGTTCAGACAGATAGACTTACAAGGAATTGATATATTTTTTCCATATTTAATAATGATACCTAAATGAGTTATAGAATTAAACCTTTCTCATGAACCACTCTGTCTATTGGTGCGAACCGATTCAACATCCGTTCAGTAGTTGTTGAGATTTTCACGTTCAGACAGATAGACTTACAAGGAATGGATATATTTTTTTCCATATTTAATGGTGATACCTAAATGAGTTATGGAATTAAACCTTTCTCATGAACCACTCTGTCTATTGGTGAGAACCGATTCAACATCCGTTCAGTAGTTGTTGAGATTTTCACGTTCAGGCAGAGAGACTTACCAGGAAGGGATATATTTTTTCCATATTTAATGACGATACCACAATGAACAGCGGAAATAAAGCTTCCTCATGCACCACTCTCTCCATTGGAGAAAACCGATTCAACACCCGCTCAGTAGTTGTTGAGATTTTCACGTTCAGACAGATAGACTTACAAGGAATTGATATATTTTTTCCATATTTAATAATGATACCTAAATGAGTTATAGAATTAAACCTTTCTCATGAACCACTCTGTCTATTGGTGCGAACCGATTCAACATCCGTTCAGTAGTTGTTGAGATTTTCACGTTCAGACAGATAGACTTACAAGGAATGGATATATTTTTTTCCATATTTAATGGTGATACCTAAATGAGTTATGGAATTAAACCTTTCTCATGAACCACTCTGTCTATTGGTGAGAACCGATTCAACATCCGTTCAGTAGTTGTTGAGATTTTCACGTTCAGGCAGAGAGACTTACCAGGAAGGGATATATTTTTTCCATATTTAATGACGATACCACAATGAACAGCGGAAATAAAGCTTCCTAATGCTCCACTCTCTCCATTGGAGAAAACCGATTCAACACCCGCTCAGTAGTTGTTGAGATTTTCACGTTCAGACAAATATACTTACAAGGAATGGATACATTTTTTTCCATATTTAATTATGGTACCTAAATGAGTTATGGAATTAAACCTTTCTCATGAGCCTCTCTGTCTATTGGTGAGAACCGATTCAACATCCGTTCAGTAGTTGTTGAGATTTTCACGTTCAGGCAGAGAGACTTACCAGGAATGGATATATTTTTTCCATATTTAATGACGGTACCACAATGAACAGCGGAAATAAAGCTTCCTCATGCACCACTCTCTCCATTGGAGAAAACCGATTCAACACCCGCTCAGTAGTTGTTGAGATTTTCACGTTCAGACAGATATACTTACAAGGAATGGATACATTTTTTTCCATATTTAATTATGGTACCTAAATGAGTTATGGAATTAAACCTTTCTCATGAACCACTCTGTCTATTGGTGAGAACCGATTCAACATCCGTTCAGTAGTTGATGAGATTTTCACGTTCAGGCAGAGAGACTTACCAGGAAGGGATATATTTTTTCCATATTTAATGACGATACCACAATGAACAGCGGAAATAAAGCTTCCTCATGCACCACTCTCTCCATTGGAGAAAACCGATTCAACACCCGCTCAGTAGTTGTTGAGATTTTCACGTTCAGACAGATATACTTACAAGGAATGGATACATTTTTTTCCATATTTAATTATGGTACCTAAATGAGTTATGGAATTAAACCTTTCTCATGAACCATTCTGTCTATTGGTGAGAACCGATTCAACATCCGTTCAGTAGTTGTTGAGATTTTCACGTTCAGGCAGAGAGACTTACCAGGAAGGGATATATTTTTTCCATATTTAATGACGATACCACAATGAACAGCGGAAATAAAGCTTCCTCATGCACCACTCTCTCCATTGGAGAAAACCGATTCAACACCCGCTCAGTAGTTGTTGAGATTTTCACGTTCAGACAGATATACTTACAAGGAATGGATATATTTTTTTCCATATTTAATTATGGTACCTAAATGAGTTATGGAATTAAACCTTTCTCATGAACCACTCTGTCTATTGGTGAGAACCGATTCAACATCCGTTCAGTAGTTGTTGAGATTTTCACGTTCAGACAGATAGACTTACAATTAATGGATATATTTTTTTCCATATTTAATGGTGGTACCTAAATGAGTTATGGAATTAAACCTTTCTCATGAACCACTCTGTCTATTGGTGAGAACCGATTCAACATCCGTTCAGTAGTTGTTGAGATTTTCACGTTCAGGCAGAGAGACTTACCAGGAAGGGATATATTTTTTCAATATTTAATGACGATACCACAATGAACAGCGGAAATAAAGCTTCCTCATGCACCACTCTCTCCATTGGAGAAAACCGATTTAACACCCGCTCAGTAGTTGTTGAGATTTTCACGTTCAGACAGATAGACTTACAAGGAATTGATATATTTTTCCCATATTTAATAATGATACCTAAATGAGTTATAGAATTAAACCTTTCTCATGAACCACTCTGTCTATTGGTGCGAACCGATTCAACATCCGTTCAGTAGTTGTTGAGATTTTCACGTTCAGACAGATAGACTTACAAGGAATGGATATATTTTTTTCCATATTTAATGGTGATACCTAAATGAGTTATGGAATTAAACCTTTCTCATGAACCACTCTGTCTATTGGTGAGAACCGATTCAACATCCGTTCAGTAGTTGTGGAGATTTTCACGTTCAGGCAGAGAGACTTACCAGGAAGGGATATATTTTTTCCATATTTAATGACGATACCACAATGAACAGCGGAAATAAAGCTTCCTCATGCACCACTCTCTCCATTGGAGAAAACCGATTCAACACCCGCTCAGTAGTTGTTGAGATTTTCACGTTCAGACAGATATACTTACAAGGAATGGATACATTTTTTTCCATATTTAATTATGGTACCTAAATGAGTTATGGAATTAAACCTTCCTCATGAACCACTCTGTCTATTGGTGAGAACCGATTGAACATCCGTTCAGTAGTTGTTGAGATTTTCACGTTCAGGCAGAGAGACTTACCAGGAAGGGATATATTTTTTCCATATTTAATGACGATACCACAATGAACAGCGGAAATAAAGCTTCCTCATGCACCACTCTCTCCATTGGAGAAAACCGATTCAAAACCCGCTCAGTAGTTGTTGAGATTTTCACGTTCAGACAGATATACTTACAAGGAATGGATACATTTTTTTAAATATTTAATTATGGTACCTAAATGAGTTATGGAATTAAACCTTTCTCATGAACCACTCTGTCTATTGGTGAGAACCGATTCAACATCCGTTCAGTAGTTGTTGAGATTTTCACGTTCAGGCAGAGAGACTTACCAGGAAGGGATATATTTTTTCCATATTTAATTATGGTACCTAAATGAGTTATGGAATTAAACCTTTCTCATGAACCACTCTGTCTATTGGTGAGAACCGATTCAACATCCATTCAGTAGTTGTTGAGATTTTCACGTTCAGACAGATAGACTTACAAGGAATGGATATATTTTTTTCCATATTTAATGGTGATACCTAAATGAGTTATGGAATTAAACCTTTCTCATGAACCACTCTGTCTATTGGTGAGAACCGATTCAACATCCGTTCAGTAGTTGTTGAGATTTTCACGTTCAGGCAGAGAGACTTACCAGGAAGGGATATATTTTTTCCATATTTAATGACGATACCACAATGAACAGCGGAAATAAAGCTTCCTCATGCACCACTCTCTCCATTGGAGAAAACCGATTCAACACCCGCTCAGTAGTTGTTGAGATTTTCACGTTCAGACAGATAGACTTACACGGAATTGATACATTTTTTTCCATATTTAATTATGGTACCTAAATGAGTTATGGAATTAAACCTTTCTCATGAACCACTCTGTCTATTGGTGAGAACCGATTCAACATCCGTTCAGTAGTTGTTGAGATTTTCACGTTCAGGCAGAGAGACTTACCAGGAAGGGATATATTTTTTCCATATTTAATGACGATACCACAATGAACAGCGGAAATAAAGCTTCCTCATGCACCACTCTCTCCATTGGAGGAAACCGATTCAACACCCGCTCAGTAGTTGTTGAGATTTTCACGTTCAGACAGATATACCTACAAGGAATGGATACATTTTTTTCCATATTTAATTATGGTACCTAAATGAGTTATGGAATTAAACCTTTCTCATGAACCACTCTGTCTATTGGTGAGAACCGATTCAACATCCGTTCCGTAGTTATTGAGATTTTCACGTTCAGGCAGAGAGACTTACCAGGAAGGGATATATTTTTTCCATATTTAATGACGATACCACAATGAACAGCGGAAATAAAGCTTCCTCATGCACCACTCTCTCCATTGGAGAAAACCGATTCAACACCCGCTCAGTAGTTGTTGAGATTTTCACGTTCAGACAGATAGACTTACAAAGAATTGATATATTTTTTCCATATTTAATAATGATACCTAAATGAGTTATAGAATTAAACCTTTCTCATGAACCACTCTGTCTATTGGTGCGAACCGATTCAACATCCGTTCAGTAGTTGTTGAGATTTTCACGTTCAGTCAGATAGACTTACAAGGAATGGATATATTTTTTTCCATATTTAATGGTGATACCTAAATGAGTTATGGAATTAAACCTTTGTCATGAACCACTCTGTCTATTGGTGAGAACCGATTCAACATCCGTTTAGTAGTTGTTGAGATTTTCACGTTCAGGCAGAGAGACTTACCAGGAAGGGATATATTTTTTCCATATTTAATGACGATACCACAATGAACAGCGGAAATAAAGCTTCCTCATGCACCACTCTCTCCATTGGAGAAAACCGATTCAACACCCGCTCAGTAGTTGTTGAGATTTTCACGTTCAGACAGATAGACTAACAAGGAATTGATATATTTTTTCCATATATAATAATGATACCTAAATGAGTTATAGAATTAAACCTTTCTCATGAACCACTCTGTCTATTGGTGCGAACCGATTCAACATCCGTTCAGTAGTTGTTGAGATTTTCACGTTCAGACAGATAGACTTACAAGGAATGGATATATTTTTTTCCATATTTAATGGTGATACCTAAATGAGTTATGGAATTAAACCTTTCTCATGAACCCCTCTGTCTATTGGTGAGAACCGATTCAACATCCGTTCAGTAGTTATTGAGATTTTCACGTTCAGGCAGAGAGACTTACCAGGAAGGGATATATTTTTTCCATATTTAATGACGATACCACAATGAACAGCGGAAATAAAGCTTCCTCATGCACCACTCTCTCCATTGGAGAAAACCGATTTAACACCCGCTCAGTAGTTGTTGAGATTTTCACGTTCAGACAGATAGACTTACAAGGAATTGATATATTTTTTCCATATTTAATAATGATACCTAAATGAGTTATAGAATTAAACCTTTCTCATGAACCACTCTGTCTATTGGTGCGAACCGATTCAACATCCGTTCAGTAGTTGTTGAGATTTTCACGTTCAGACAGATAGACTTACAAGGAATGGATATATTTTTTTCCATATTTAATGGTGATACCTAAATGAGTTATGGAATTAAACCTTTCTCATGAACCACTCTGTCTATTGGTGAGAACCGATTCAACATCCGTTCAGTAGTTGTGGAGATTTTCACGTTCAGGCAGAGAGACTTACCAGGAAGGGATATATTTTTTCCATATTTAATGACGATACCACAATGAACAGCGGAAATAAAGCTTCCTCATGCACCACTCTCTCCATTGGAGAAAACCGATTCAACACCCGCTCAGTAGTTGTTGAGATTTTCACGTTCAGACAGATATACTTACAAGGAATGGATACATTTTTTTCCATATTTAATTATGGTACCTAAATGAGTTATGGAATTAAACCTTTCTCATGAACCACTCTGTCTATTGGTGAGAACCGATTCAACATCCGTTCAGTAGTTGTTGAGATTTTCACGTTCAGGCAGAGAGACTTACCAGGAAGGGATATATTTTTTCCATATTTAATGACGATACCACAATGAACAGCGGAAATAAAGCTTCCTCATGCACCACTCTCTCCATTGGAGAAAACCGATTCAACACCCGCTCAGTAGTTGTTGAGATTTTCACGTTCAGACAGATATACTTACAAGGAATGGATACATTTTTTTAAATATTTAATTATGGTACCTAAATGAGTTATGGAATTAAACCTTTCTCATGAACCACTCTGTCTATTGGTGGGAACCGATTCAACATCCGTTCAGTAGTTGTTGAGATTTTCACGTTCAGGCAGAGAGACTTACCAGGAAGGGATATATTTTTTCCATATTTAATTATGGTACCTAAATGAGTTATGGAATTAAACCTTTCTCATGAACCACTCTGTCTATTGGTGAGAACCGATTCAACATCCATTCAGTAGTTGTTGAGATTTTCACGTTCAGACAGATAGACTTACAAGGAATGGATATATTTTTTTCCATATTTAATGGTGATACCTAAATGAGTTATGGAATTAAACCTTTCTCATGAACCACTCTGTCTATTGGTGAGAACCGATTCAACATCCGTTCAGTAGTTGTTGAGATTTTCACGTTCAGGCAGAGAGACTTACCAGGAAGGGATATATTTTTTTCCATATTTAATGACGATACCACAATGAACAGCGGAAATAAAGCTTCCTCATGCACCACTCTCTCCATTGGAGAAAACCGATTCAACACCCGCTCAGTAGTTGTTGAGATTTTCACGTTCAGACAGATAGACTTACACGGAATTGATACATTTTTTTCCATATTTAATTATGGTACCTAAATGAGTTATGGAATTAAACCTTTCTCATGAACCACTCTGTCTATTGGTGAGAACCGATCCAACATCCGTTCAGTAGTTGTTGAGATTTTCACGTTCAGGCAGAGAGACTTACCAGGAAGGGATATATTTTTTCCATATTTAATGACGATACCACAATGAACAGCGGAAATAAAGCTTCCTCATGCACCACTCTCTCCATTGGAGGAAACCGATTCAACACCCGCTCAGTAGTTGTTGAGATTTTCACGTTCAGACAGATATACCTACAAGGAATGGATACATTTTTTTCCATATTTAATTATGGTACCTAAATGAGTTATGGAATTAAACCTTTCTCATGAACCACTCTGTCTATTGGTGAGAACCGATTCAACATCCGTTCAGTAGTTATTGAGATTTTCACGTTCAGGCAGAGAGACTTACCAGGAAGGGATATATTTTTTCCATATTTAATGACGATACCACAATGAACAGCGGAAATAAAGCTTCCTCATGCACCACTCTCTCCATTGGAGAAAACCGATTCAACACCCGCTCAGTAGTTGTTGAGATTTTCACGTTCAGACAGATAGACTAACAAGGAATTGATATATTTTTTCCATATATAATAATGATACCTAAATGAGTTATAGAATTAAACCTTTCTCATGAACCACTCTGTCTATTGGTGCGAACCGATTCAACATCCGTTCAGTAGTTGTTGAGATTTTCACGTTCAGACAGATAGACTTACAAGGAATGGATATATTTTTGCCATATTTAATGGTGATACCTAAATGAGTTATGGAATTAAACCTTTCTCATGAACCACTCTGTCTATTGGTGAGAACCGATTCAACATCCGTTCAGTAGTTGTTGAGATTTTCACGTTCAGGCAGAGAGACTTACCAGGAAGGGATATATTTTTTCCATATTTAATGACGATACCACAATGAACAGCGGAAATAAAGCTTCCTCATGCACCACTCTCTCCATTGGAGAAAACCGATTCAACACCCGCTCAGTAGTTGTTGAGATTTTCACGTTCAGACAGATATACTTACAAGGAATGGATACATTTTTTTGCATATTTAATTATGGTACCTAAATGAGTTATGGAATTAAACCTTTCTCATGAACCACTCTGTCTATTGGTGAGAACCGATTCAACATCCGCTCAGTAGTTGTTGAGATTTTCACGTTCAGACAGATATACTTACAAGGAATGGATACATTTTTTTCCATATTTAATTATGGTACCTAAATGAGTTATGGAATTAAACCTTTCTCATGAACCACTCTGTCTATTGGTGAGAACCGATTCAACATCCGCTCAGTAGTTGTTGAGATTTTCACGTTCAGACAGATATACTTACAAGGAATGGATACATTTTTTTCCATATTTAATTATGGTACCTAAATGAGTTATGGAATTAAACCTTTCTCATGAACCACTCTGTCTATTGGTGAGAACCGATTCAACATCCGTTCAGTAGTTGTTGAGATTTTCACGTTCAGGCAGAGAGACTTACCAGGAAGGGATATATTTTTTCCATATTTAATGACGATACCACAATGAACAGCGGAAATAAAGCTTCCTCATGCACCACTCTCTCCATTGGAGAAAACCGATTCAACACCCGCTCAGTAGTTGTTGAGATTTTCACGTTCAGACAGATAGACTTACAAGGAATTGATATATTTTTTCCATATTTAATAATGATACCTAAATGAGTTATAGAATTAAACCTTTCTCATGAACCACTCTGTCTATTGGTGCGAACCGATTCAACATCCGTTCAGTAGTTGTTGAGATTTTCACGTTCAGACAGATATACTTACAAGGAATGGATACATTTTTTTCCATATTTAATTATGGTACCTAAATGAGTTATGGAATTAAACCTTTCTCATGAACCACTCTGTCTATTGGTGAGAACCGATTCAACATCCGTTCAGTAGTTGTTGAGATTTTCACGTTCAGGCAGAGAGACTTACCAGGAAGGGATATATTTTTTTTATATTTAATGACGATACCACAATGAACAGCGGAAATAAAGCTTCCTCATGCACCACTCTCTCCATTGGAGAAAACCGATTCAACACCCGCTCAGTAGTTGTTGAGATTTTCACGTTCAGACAGATAGACTTACAAGGAATTGATATATTTTTTCCATATTTAATAATGATACCTAAATGAGTTATAGAATTAAACCTTTCTCGTGAACCACTCTGTCTATTGGTGCAAACCGATTCAACATCCGTTCAGTAGTTGTTGAGATTTTCACGTTCAGGCAGAGAGACTTACCAGGAAGGGATATATTTTTTCCATATTTAATGACGATACCACAATGAACAGCGGAAATAAAGCTTCCTCATGCACCACTCTCTCCATTGGAGAAAACCGATTCAACACCCGCTCAGTAGTTGTTGAGATTTTCACGTTCAGACAGATAGACTTACAAGGAATTGATATATTTTTTCTATATTTAATAATGATACCTAAATTAGAGTTATAGAATTAAACCTTTCTCATGAACCACTCTGTCTATTGGTGCGAACCGATTCAACATCCGTTCAGTAGTTGTTGAGATTTTCACGTTCAGACAGATATACTTACAAGGAATGGATACATTTTTTTCCATATTTAATTATGGTACCTAAATGAGTTATGGAATTAAACCTTTCTCATGAACCACTCTGTCTATTGTTGAGAACCGATTCAACATCCGTACAGTAGTTGTTGAGATTTTCACGTTCAGGCAGAGAGACTTACCAGGAAGGGATATATTTTTTCCATATTTAATGACGATACCACAATGAACAGCGGAAATAAAGCTTCCTCATGCACCACTCCCTCCATTGGAGAAAACCGATTCAACACCCGCTCAGTAGTTGTTGAGATTTTCACGTTCAGACAGATATACTTACAAGGAATGGATACATTTTTTTCCATATTTAATTATGGTACCTAAATGAGTTATGGAATTAAACCTTTCTCATGAACCACTCTGTCTATTGGTGAGAACCGATTCAACATCCGTTCAGTAGTTGTTGAGATTTTCACGTTCAGGCAGAGAGACTTACCAGGAAGGGATATATTTTTTCCATATTTAATGACGATACCACAATGAACAGTGGAAATAAAGCTTCCTCATGCACCACTCTCTCCATTGGAGAAAACCGATTCAACACCCGCTCAGTAGTTGTTGAGATTTTCACGTTCAGACAGATAGACTTACAAGGAATTGATATATTTTTTCCATATTTAATAATGATACCTAAATGAGTTATAGAATTAAACCTTTCTCATGAACCACTCTGTCTATTGGTGCGAACCGATTCAACATCCGTTCAGTAGTTGTTGAGATTTTCACGTTCAGACAGATAGACTTACAAGGAATGGATATATTTTTTTCCATATTTAATGGTGATACCTAAATGAGTTATGGAATTAAACCTTTCTCATGAACCACTCTGTCTATTGGTGAGAACCGATTCAACATCCGTTCAGTAGTTGTTGAGATTTTCACGTTCAGGCAGAGAGACTTACCAGGAAGGGATATATTTTTTCCATATTTAATGACGATACCACAATGAACAGCGGAAATAAAGCTTCCTCATGCACCACTCTCTCCATTGGAGAAAACCGATTCAACACCCGCTCAGTAGTTGTTGAGATTTTCACGTTCAGGCAGAGAGACTTACCAGGAAGGGATATATTTTTTCCATATTTAATGACGATACCACAATGAACAGCGGAAATAAAGCTTCCTCATGCACCACTCTCTCCATTGGAGAAAACCGATTCAACACCCGCTCAGTAGTTGTTGAGATTTTCACGTTCAGACAGATATACTTACAAGGAATGGATACATTTGTTTCCATATTTAATTATGGTACCTCAACGAGTTATGGAATTAAACCTTTCTCATGAACCACTCTGTCTATTGGTGGGAACCGATTCAACATCCGTTCAGTAGTTGTTGAGATTTTCACGTTCAGGCAGAGAGACTTACCAGGAAGTGATATATTTTTTCCATATTTAATGACGATACCACAATGAACAGCGGAAATAAAGCTTCCTCATGCACCACTCTCTCCATTGGAGAAAACCGATTCACCACCCGCTCAGTAGTTGTTGAGATTTTTACGTTCAGACAGATATACTTACAAGGAATGGATACATTTTTTTCCATATTTAATTATGGTACCTAAATGAGTTATGGAATTAAACCTTTCTCATGAACCACTCTGTCTATTGGTGAGAACCGATTCAACATCCGTTCAGTAGTTCTTGAGATTTTCACGTTCAGGCAGAGAGACTTACCATGAAGGGATATATTTTTTCCATATTTAATGACGATACCACAATGAACAGCGGAAATAAAGCTTCCTCATGCACCACTCTCTCCATTGGAGAAAACCGATTCAACACCCGCTCAGTAGTTGTTGAGATTTTCACGTTCAGACAGATAGACTTACAAGGAATTGATATATTTTTTCCATATTTAATAATGATACCTAAATGAGTTATAGAATTAAACCTTTCTCATGAACCACTCTGTCTATTGGTGCGAACCGATTCAACATCCGTTCAGTAGTTATTGAGATTTTCACGTTCAGGCAGAGAGACTTACCAGGAAGGGATATATTTTTTCCATATTTAATGACGATACCACAATGAACAGCGGAAATAAAGCTTCCTCATGCACCACTCTCTCCATTGGAGAAAACCGATTCAACACCCGCTCAGTAGTTGTTGAGATTTTCACGTTCAGACAGATAGACTTACAAGGAATTGATATATTTTTTCCATATTTAATAATGATACCTAAATGAGTTATAGAATTAAACCTTTCTCATGAACCACTCTGTCTATTGGTGCGAACCGATTCAACATCCGTTCAGTAGTTGTTGAGATTTTCACGTTCAGACAGATAGACTTACAAGGAATGGATATATTTTTTTCCATATTTAATGGTGATACCTAAATGAGTTATGGAATTAAACCTTTCTCATAAACCACTCTGTCTATTGGTGAGAACCGATTCAACATCCGTTCAGTAGTTGTTGAGATTTTCACGTTCAGGCAGAGAGACTTACCAGGAAGGGATATATTTTTTCCATATTTAATGACGATACCACAATGAACAGCGGAAATAAAGCTTCCTCATGCACCACTCTCTCCATTGGAGAAAACCGATTCAACACCCGCTCAGTAGTTGTTGAGATTTTCACGTTCAGACAGATATACTTACAAGGAATGGATACATTTTTTTCCATATTTAATTATGGTACCTAAATGAGTTATGGAATTAAACCTTTCTCATGAACCACTCTGTCTATTGGTGAGAACCGATTCAACATCCGTTCAGTAGTTGTTGAGATTTTCACGTTCAGGCAGAGAGACTTACCAGGAAGGGATATATTTTTTCCATATTTAATGACGATACCACAATGAACAGCGGAAATAAAGCTTCCTCATGCACCACTCTCTCCATTGGAGAAAACCGATTCAACACTCGCTCAGTAGTTGTTGAGATTTTCACGTTCAGACAGATATACTTACAAGGAATGGATACATTTTTTTCCATATTTAATTATGGTACCTAAACGAGTTATGGAATTAAACCTTTCTCATGAACCACTCTGTCTATTGGTGAGAACCGATTCAACATCCGTTCAGTAGTTGTTGAGATTTTCACGTTCAGGCAGAGAGACTTACCAGGAAGGGATATATTTTTTCCATATTTAATGACGATACCACAATGAACAGCGGAAATAAAGCTTCCTCATGCACCACTCTCTCCATTGGAGAAAACCGATTCAACACCCGCTCAGTAGTTGTTGAGATTTTCACGTTCATATTTAATGACGATACCACAATGAACAGCGGAAATAAAGCTTCCTCATGCACCACTCTCTCCATTGGAGAAAACCGATTCAACACCCGCTCAGTAGTTGTTGAGATTTTCACGTTCAAACAGATATACTTACAAGGAATGGATACATTTTTTTCCATATTTAATTATGGTACCTAAATGAGTTATGGAATTAAACCTTTCTCATGAACCACTCTGTCTATTGGTGAGAACCGATTCAACATCCGTTCAGTAGTTGTTGAGATTTTCACGTTCAGACAGATAGACTTACAAGGAATGGATATATTTTTTTCCATATTTAATGGTGATACCTAAATGAGTTATGGAATTAAACCTTTCTCATGAACCACTCTGTCTATTGGTGAGAACCGATTCAACATCCGTTCAGTAGTTGTTGAGATTTTCACGTTCAGGCAGAGAGACTTACCAGGAAGGGATATATTTTTTCCATATTTAATGACGATACCACAATGAACAGCGGAAATAAAGCTTCCTCATGCACCACTCTCTCCATTGGAGAAAACCGATTCAACACCCGCTCAGTAGTTGTTGAGATTTTCACGTTCAGACAGATAGACTTACAAGGAATTGATATATTTTTTCCATATTTAATAATGATACCTAAATGAGTTATAGAATTAAACCTTTCTCATGAACCACTCTGTCTATTGGTGCGAACCGATTCAACATCCGTTCAGTAGTTGTTGAGATTTTCACGTTCAGACAGATAGACTTACAAGGAATGGATATATTTTTTTCCATATTTAATGGTGATACCTAAATGAGTTATGGAATTAAACCTTTCTCAGGAACCAGTCTGTCTATTGGTGAGAACCGATTCAACATCCGTTCAGTAGTTGTTGAGATTTTCACGTTCAGGCAGAGAGACTTACCAGGAAGGGATATATTTTTTCCATATTTAATGACGATACCACAATGAACAGCGGAAATAAAGCTTCCTCATGCACCACTCTCTCCATTGGAGAAAACCGATTCAACACCCGCTCAGTAGTTGTTGAGATTTTCACGTTCAGACAGATATACTTACAAGGAATGGATACATTTTTTTCCATATTTAATTATGGTACCTAAATGAGTTATGGAATTAAACCTTTCTCATGAACCACTCTGTCTATTGGTGCGAACCGATTCAACATCCGTTCAGTAGTTGTTGAGATTTTCACGTTCAGACAGATATACTTACCAGGAAGGGATATATTTTTTCCATATTTAATGGTGATACCTAAATGAGTTATGGAATTAAACCTTTCTCATGAACCACTCTGTCTATTGGTGCCAACCGATTCAACATCCGTTCAGTAGTTGTTGAGATTTTCACGTTCAGACAGATAGACTTACAAGGAATGGATATATTTTTTTCCATATTTAATGGTGGTACCTAAATGAGTTATGGAATTAAACCTTTCTCATGAACCACTCTGTCTATTGGTGAGAACCGATTCAACATCCGTTCAGTAGTTGTTGAGATTTTCACGTTCAGGCAGAGAGACTTACCAGGAAGGGATATATTTTTTCCATATTTAATGACGATACCACAATGAACAGCGGAAATAAAGCTTCCTCATGCACCACTCTCTCCATTGGAGAAAACCGATTCAACACCCGCTCAGTAGTTGTTGAGATTTTCACGTTCAGACAGATAGACTTACAAGGAATTGATATATTTTTTCCATATTTAATAATGATACCTAAATGAGTTATAGAATTAAACCTTTCTCATGAACCACTCTGTCTATTGGTGCGAACCGATTCAACATCCGTTCAGTAGTTGTTGAGATTTTCACGTTCAGACAGATAGACTTACAAGGAATGGATATATTTTTTTCCATATTTAATGGTGATACCTAAATGAGTTATGGAATTAAATCTTTCTCATGAACCACTCTGTCTATTGGTGAGAACCGATTCAACATCCGTTCAGTAGTTGTTGAGATTTTCACGTTCAGGCAGAGAGACTTACCAGGAAGGGATATATTTTTTCCATATTTAATGACGATACCACAATGAACAGCGGAAATAAAGCTTCCTCATGCACCACTCTCTCCATTGGAGAAAACCGATTCAACACCCGCTCAGTAGTTGTTGAGATTTTCACGTTCAGACAGATATACTTACAAGGAATGGATACATTTTTTTCCATATTTAATTATGGTACCTAAATGAGTTATGGAATTAAACCTTTCTCATGAACCACTCTGTCTATTGGTGAGAACCGATTCAACATCCGTTCAGTAGTTGTTGAGATTTTCACGTTCAGACAGATAGACTTACAAGGAATGGATATATTTTTTTCCATATTTAATGGTGATACCTAAATGAGTTATGGAATTAAACCTTTCTCATGAACCACTCTGTCTATTGGTGAGAACCGATTCAACATAAGTTCAGTAGTTGTTGAGATTTTCACGTTCAGGCAGAGAGACTTACCAGGAAGGGATATATTTTTTCCATATTTAATGACGATACCACAATGAACAGCGGAAATAAAGCTTCCTCATGCACCACTCTCTCCATTGGAGAAAACCGATTCAACCCCCGCTCAGTAGTTGTTGAGATTTTCACGTTCAGACAGATATACTTACAAGGAATGGATACATTTTTTTCCATATTTAATTATGGTACCTAAATGAGTTATGGAATTAAACCTTTCTCATGAACCACTCTGTCTATTGGTGAGAACCGATTCAACATCCGTTCAGTAGTTGTTGAGATTTTCACGTTCAGGCAGAGAGACTTACCAGGAAGGGATATATTTTTTCCATATTTAATGACGATACCACAATGAACAGCGGAAATAAAGCTTCCTCATGCACCACTCTCTCCATTGAAGAAAACCGATTCAACACCCGCTCAGTAGTTGTTGAGATTTTCACGTTCAGACAGATATACTTACAAGGAATGGATACATTTTTTTCCATATTTAATTATGGTACCTAAATGAGTTATGGAATTAAACCTTTCTCATGAACCACTCTGTCTATTGGTGAGAACCGATTCAACATCCGTTCAGTAGTTGTTGAGATTTTCACGTTCAGGCAGAGAGACTTACCAGGAAGGGATATATTTTTTCCATATTTAATGACGATACCACAATGAACAGCGGAAATAAAGCTTCCTCATGCACCACTCTCTCCATTGGAGAAAACCGATTCAAAACCCGCTCAGTAGTTGTTGAGATTTTCACGTTCAGACAGATAGACTTACAAGGAATTGATATATTTTTTCCATATTTAATAATGATACCTAAATGAGTTATAGAATTAAACCTTTCTCATGAACCACTCTGTCTATTGGTGCGAACCGATTCAACATCCGTTCAGTAGTTGTTGAGATTTTCACGTTCAGGCAGAGAGACTTACCAGGAAGGGATATATTTTTTCCATATTTAATGACGATACCACAATGAACAGCGGAAATAAAGCTTCCTCATGCACCACTCTCTCCATTGGAGAAAACCGATTCAACACCCGCTCAGTAGTTGTTGAGATTTTCACGTTCAGACAGATAGACTTACAAGGAATGGATATATTTTTTTCCATATTTAACGGTGATACCTAAATGAGTTATGGAATTAAACCTTTCTCATGAACCACTCTGTCTATTGGTGAGAACCGATTCAACATCCGTTCAGTAGTTGTTGAGATTTTCACGTTCAGGCAGAGAGACTTACCAGGAAGGGATATATTTTTTCCATATTTAATGACGATACCACAATGAACAGCGGAATTAAAGCTTCCTCATGCACCACTCTCTCCATTGGAGAAAACCGATTCAACACCCGCTCAGTAGTTGTTGAGATTTTCACGTTCAGACAGATATACTTACAAGGAATGGATACATTTTTTTCCATATTTAATTATGGTACCTAAATGAGTTATAGAATTAAACCTTTCTCATGAACCACTCTGTCTATTGGTGCGAACCGATTCAACACCCGCTCAGTAGTTGTTGAGATTTTCACGTTCAGACAGATATACTTACAAGGAATGGATACATTTTTTTCCATATTTAATTATGGTACCTAAATGAGTTATGGAATTAAACCTTTCTCATGAACCACTCTGTCTATTGGTGAGAACCGATTCAACATCCGTTCAGTAGTTGTTGAGATTTTCACGTTCAGGCAGAGAGACTTACCAGGAAGGGATATATTTTTTCCATATTTAATGACGATACCACAATGAACAGCGGAAATAAAGCTTCCTCATGCACCACTCTCTCCATTGAAGAAAACCGATTCAACACCCGCTCAGTAGTTGTTGAGATTTTCACGTTCAGACAGATATACTTACAAGGAATGGATACATTTTTTTCCATATTTAATTATGGTACCTAAATGAGTTATGGAATTAAGCCTTTCTCATGAACCACTCTGTCTATTGGTGAGAACCGATTCAACATCCGTTCAGTAGTTGTTGAGATTTTCACGTTCAGGCAGAGAGACTTACCAGGAAGGGATATATTTTTTCCATATTTAATGACGATACCACAATGAACAGCGGAAATAAAACTTCCTCATGCACCACTCTCTCCATTGGAGAAAACCGATTCAACACCCGCTCAGTAGTTGTTGAGATTTTCACGTTCAGACAGATATACTTACAAGGAATGGATACATTTTTTTCCATATTTAATTATGGTACCTAAATGAGTTATAGAATTAAACCTTTCTCATGAACCACTCTGTCTATTGGTGCGAACCGATTCAACATCCGTTCAGTAGTTGTTGAGATTTTCACGTTCAAGCAGAGAGACTTACCAGGAAGGGATATATTTTTTCCATATTTAATGACGATACCACAATGAACAGCGGAAATAAAGCTTCCTCATGCACCACTCTCTCCATTGGAGAAAACCGATTCAACACCCGCTCAGTAGTTGTTGAAATTTTCACGTTCAGACAGATAGACTAACAAGGAATTGATACATTTTTTTCCATATTTAATTATGGTACCTAAATGAGTTATGGAATTAAACCTTTCTCATGAACCACTCTGTCTATTGGTGAGAACCGATTCAACATCCGTTCAGTAGTTGTTGAGATTTTCACGTTCAGGCAGAGAGACTTACCAGGAAGGGATATATTTTTTCCATATTTAATGACGATACCACAATGAACAGCGGAAATAAAGCTTCCTCATGCACCACTCTCTCCATTGGAGAAAACCGATTCAACACCCGCTCAGTAGTTGTTGAGATTTTCACGTTCAGACAGATATACTTACAAGGAATGGATACGTTTTTTTCCATATTTAATTATGGTACCTAAATGAGTTATGGAATTAAACCTTTCTCATGAACCACTCTGTCTATTGGTGAGAACCGATTCAACATCCGTTCAGTAGTTGTTGAGATTTTCACGTTCAGGCAGAGAGACTTACCAGGAAGGGATATATTTTTTCCATATTTAATGACGATACCACAATGAACAGCGGAAATAAAGCTTCCTCATGCACCACTCTCTCCATTGGAGAAAACCGATTCAACACCCGCTCAGTAGTTGTTGAGATTTTCACGTTCAGACAGATATACTTCAAAGGAATGAATACATTTTTTTCCATATTTAATTATGGTACCTAAATGAGTTATGGAATTAAACCTTTCTCATGAACCACTCTGTCTATTGGCGAGAACCGATTCAACATCCGTTCAGTAGTTGTTGAGATTTTCACGTTCAGGCAGAGAGACTTACCAGGAAGGGATATATTTTTTCCATATTTAATGACGATACCACAATGAACAGCGGAAATAAAGCTTCCTCATGCACCACTCTCTCCATTGGAGAAAACCGATTCAACACCCGCTCAGTAGTTGTTGAGATTTTCACGTTCAGACAGATAGACTTACAAGGAATTGATATATTTTTTCCATATTTAATAATGATACCTAAATGAGTTGTAGAATTAAACCTTTCTCATGAACCACTCTGTCTATTGGTGCGAACCGATTCAACATCCGTTCAGTAGTTGTTGAGATGTTCACGTTCAGGCAGAGAGACTTACCAGGAAGGGATATATTTTTTCCATATTTAATGACGATACCACAATGAACAGCGGAAATAAAGCTTCCTCATGCACCACTCTCTCCATTGGAGAAAACCGATTCAACACCCGCTCAGTAGTTGTTGAGATTTTCACGTTCAGACAGATATACTTACAAGGAATGGATACATTTTTTTCCATATTTAATTATGGAACCTAAATGAGTTATGGAATTAAACCTTTCTCATGAACCACTGTCTATTGGTGAGAACCGATTCAACATCCGTTCAGTAGTTGTTGAGATTTTCACGTTCAGGCAGAGAGACTTACCAGGAAGGGATATATTTTTTCCATATTTAATGACGATACCACAATGCACAGCGGAAATAAAGCTTCCTCATGCACCACTCTCTCCATTGGAGAAAACCGATTCAACACCCGCTCAGTAGTTGTTGAGATTTTCACGTTCAGACAGATATACTTACAAGGAATGGATACATTTTTTTCCATATTTAATTATGGTACCTAAATGAGTTATGGAATTAAACCTTTCTCATGAACCACTCTGTCTATTGGTGAGAACCGATTCAACATCCGTTCAGTAGTTGTTGAGATTTTCACGTTCAGGCAGAGAGACTTACCAGGAAGGGATATATTTTTTCCATATTTAATGACGATACCACAATGAACAGCGGAAATAAAGCTTCCTCATGCACCACTCTCTCCATTGGAGAAAACCGATTCAACACCCGCTCAGTAGTTGTTGAGATTTTCACGTTCAGACAGATATACTTACAAGGAATGGATACAATTTTTTCCATATTTAATTATGGTACCTAAATGAGTTATGGAATTAAACCTTTCTCATGAACCACTCTGTCTATTGGCGAGAACCGATTCAACATCCGTTCAGTAGTTGTTGAGATTTTCACGTTCAGGCAGAGAGACTTACCAGGAAGGGATATATTTTTTCCATATTTAATGACGATACCACAAAGAACAGCGGAAATAAAGCTTCCTCATGCACCACTCTCTCCATTGGAGAAAACCGATTCAACACCCGCTCAGTAGTTGTTGAGATTTTCACGTTCAGACAGATATACTTACAAGGAATGGATACATTTTTTCCATATTTAATTATGGTACCTAAATGAGTTATGGAATTAAACCTTTCTCATGAACCACTCTGTCTATTGGTGAGAACCGATTCAACATCCGTTCAGTAGTTGTTGAGATTTTCACGTTCAGGCAGAGAGACTTACCAGGAAGGGATATATTTTTTCCATATTTAATGACGATACCACAATGAACAGCGGAAATAAAGCTTCCTCATGCACCACTCTCTCCATTGGAGAAAACCGATTCAACACCCGCTCAGTAGTTGTTGAGATTTTCACGTTCAGACAGATAGACTTACAAGGAATTGATATATTTTTTCCATATTTAATAATGATACCTAAATGAGTTATAGAATTAAACCTTTCTCATGAAGCACTCTGTCTATTGGTGCGAACCGATTCAACATCCGTTCAGTAGTTGTTGAGATTTTCACGTTCAGACAGATAGACTTACAAGGAATGGATATATTTTTTTCCATATTTAATGGTGATACCTAAATGAGTTATGGAATTAAACCTTTCTCATGAACCACTCTGTCTATTGGTGAGAACCGATTCAACATCCGTTCAGTAGTTGTTGAGATTTTCACGTTCAGGCAGAGAGACTTACCAGGAAGGGATATATTTTTTCCATATTTAATGACGATACCACAAAGAACAGCGGAAATAAAGCTTCCTCATGCACCACTCTCTCCATTGGAGAAAACCGATTCAACACCCGCTCAGTAGTTGTTGAGATTTTCACGTTCAGACAGATATACTTACAAGGAATGGATACATTTTTTCCATATTTAATTATGGTACCTAAATGAGTTATGGAATTAAACCTTTCTCATGAACCACTCTGTCTATTGGTGAGAACCGATTCAACATCCGTTCAGTAGTTGTTGAGATTTTCACGTTCAGGCAGAGAGACTTACCAGGAAGGGATATATTTTTTCCATATTTAATGACGATACCACAATGAACAGCGGAAATAAAGCTTCCTCATGCACCACTCTCTCCATTGGAGAAAACCGATTCAACACCCGCTCAGTAGTTGTTGAGATTTTCACGTTCAGACAGATATACTTACAAGGAATGGATACATTTTTTTCCATATTTAATTATGGTACCTAAATGAGTTATGGAATTAAACCTTTCTCATGAACCACTCTGTCTATTGGTGAGAACCGATTCAACATCCGTTCAGTAGTTGTTGAGATTTTCACGTTCAGGCAGAGAGACTTACCAGGAAGGGATATATTTTTTCCATATTTAATGACGATACCACAATGAACAGCGGAAATAAAGCTTCCTCATGCACCACTCTCTCCATTGGAGAAAACCGATTCAACACCCGCTCAGTAGTTGTTGAGATTTTCACGTTCAGACAGATAGACTTACAAGGAATTGATATATTTTTTCCATATTTAATAATGATACCTATATGAGTTATAGAATTAAACCTTTCTCATGAACCACTCTCTCTATTGGTGCGAACCGATTCAACATCCGTTCAGTAGTTGTTGAGATTTTCACGTTCAGACAGATAGACTTACAAGGAATGGATATATTTTTTTCCATATTTAATGGTGATACCTAAATGAGTTATGGAATTAAACCTTTCTCATGAACCACTCTGTCTATTGGTGAGAACCGATTCAACATCCGTTCAGTAGTTGTTGAGATTTTCACGTTCAGGCAGAGAGACTTACCAGGAAGGGATATATTTTTTCCATATTTAATGACGATACCACAAACAACAGCGGAAATAAAGCTTCCTCATGCACCACTCTCTCCATTGGAGAAAACCGATTCAACACCCGCTCAGTAGTTGTTGAGATTTTCACGTTCAGACAGATATACTTACAAGGAATGGATACATTTTTTCCATATTTAATTATGGTACCTAAATGAGTTATGGAATTAAACCTTTCTCATGAACCACTCTGTCTATTGGTGAGAACCGATTCAACATCCGTTCAGTAGTTGTTGAGATTTTCACGTTCAGGCAGAGAGACTTACCAGGAAGGGATATATTTTTTCCATATTTAATGACGATACCACAATGAACAGCGGAAATAAAGCTTCCTCATGCACCACTCTCTCCATTGGAGAAAACCGATTCAACACCCGCTCAGTAGTTGTTGAGATTTTCACGTTCAGACAGATATACTTACAAGGAATGGATACATTTTTTTCCATATTTAATTATGGTACCTAAATGAGTTATGGAATTAAACCTTTCTCATGAACCACTCTGTCTATTGGTGAGAACCGATTCAACATCCGTTCAGTAGTTGTTGAGATTTTCACGTTCAGGCAGAGAGACTTACCAGGAAGGGATATATTTTTTCCATATTTAATGACGATACCACAATGAACAGCGGAAATAAAGCTTCCTCATGCACCACTCTCTCCATTGGAGAAAACCGATTCAACACCCGCTCAGTAGTTGTTGAGATTTTCACGTTCAGACAGATAGACTTACAAGGAATTGATATATTTTTTCCATATTTAATAATGATACCTATATGAGTTATAGAATTAAACCTTTCTCATGAACCACTCTCTCTATTGGTGCGAACCGATTCAACATCCGTTCAGTAGTTGTTGAGATTTTCACGTTCAGACAGATAGACTTACAAGGAATGGATATATTTTTTTCCATATTTAATGGTGATACCTAAATGAGTTATGGAATTAAACCTTTCTCATGAACCACTCTGTCTATTGGTGAGAACCGATTCAACATCCGTTCAGTAGTTGTTGAGATTTTCACGTTCAGGCAGAGAGACTTACCAGGAAGGGATATATTTTTTCCATATTTAATGACGATACCACAATGAACAGCGGAAATAAAGCTTCCTCATGCACCACTCTCTCCATTGGAGAAAACCGATTCAACACCCGCTCAGTAGTTGTTGAGATTTTCACGTTCAGACAGATATACTTACAAGGAATGGATACATTTTTTTCCATATTTAATTATGGTACCTAAATGAGTTATTTAATTAAACCTTTCTCATGAACCACTCTGTCTATTGGTGAGAACCGATTCAACATCCGTTCAGTAGTTGTTGAGATTTTCACGTTCAGGCAGAGAGACTTACCAGGAAGGGATATATTTTTTCCATATTTAATGACGATACCACAATGAACAGCGGATATAAAGCTTCCTCATGCACCACTCTCTCCATTGGAGAAAACCGATTCAACACCCGCTCAGTAGTTGTTGAGATTTTCACGTTCAGACAGATATACTTACAAGGAATGGATACATTTTTTTCCATATTTAATTATGGTACCTAAATGAGTTATGGAATTAAACCTTTCTCATGAACCACTCTGTCTATTGGTGAGAACCGATTCAACATCCGTTCAGTAGTTGTTGAGATTTTCACGTTCAGGCAGAGAGACTTACCAGGAAGGGATATATTTTTTCCATATTTAATGACGATACCACAATGAACAGCGGAAATAAAGCTTCCTCATGCACCACTCTCTCCATTGGAGAAAACCGATTCAACAACCGCTCAGTAGTTGTTGAGATTTTCACGTTCAGACAGATAGACTTACAAGGAATTGATATATTTTTTCCATATTTAATAATGATACCTAAATGAGTTATAGAATTAAACCTTTCTCATGAACCACTCTGTCTATTGGTGCGAACCGATTCAACATCCGTTCAGTAGTTGTTGAGATTTTCACGTTCAGACAGATAGACTTACAAGGAATGGATATATTTTTTTCCATATTTAATCGTGATACCTAAATGAGTTATGGAATTAAAACTTTCTCATGAACCACTCTGTCTATTGGTGAGAACCGATTCAACATCCGTTCAGTAGTTGTTGAGATTTTCACGTTCAGGCAGAGAGACTTACCAGGACGGGATATATTTTTTCCATATTTAATGACGATACCACAATGAACAGCGGAAATAAAGCTTCCTCATGCACCACTCTCTCCATTGGAGAAAACCGATTCAACACCCGCTCAGTAGTTGTTGAGATTTTCACGTTCAGACAGATATACTTACAAGGAATGGATACATTTTTTTCCATATTTAATTATGGTACCTAAATGAGTTATGGAATTAAACCTTTCTCATGAACCACTCTGTCTATTGGTGAGAACCGATTCAACATCCGTTCAGTAGTTGTTGAGATTTTCACGTTCAGGCAGAGAGACTTACCAGGAAGGGATATATTTTTTCCATATTTAATGACGATACCACAATGAACAGCGGAAATAAAGCTTCCTCATGCACAACTCTCTCCATTGGAGAAAACCGATTCAACACCCGCTCAGTAGTTGTTGAGATTTTCACGTTCAGACAGATAGACTTACAAGGAATTGATATATTTTTTCCATATTTAATAATGATACCTAAATGAGTTATAGAATTAAACCTTTCTCATGAACCACTCTGTCTATTGGTGCGAACCGATTCAACATCCGTTCAGTAGTTGTTGAGATTTTCACGTTCAGACAGATAGACTTACAAGGACTGGATATATTTTTTTCCATATTTAATGGTGATACCTAAATAAGTTATGGAATTAAACCTTTCTCATGAACCACTCTGTCTATTGGTGAGAACCGATTCAACATCCGTTCAGTAGTTGTTGAGATTTTCACGTTCAGGCAGAGAGACTTACCAGGAAGGGATATATTTTTTCCATATTTAATGACGATACCACAATGAACAGCGGAAATAAAGCTTCCTCATGCACCACTCTCTCCATTGGAGAAAACCGATTCAACACCCGCTCAGTAGTTGTTGAGATTTTCACGTTCAGACAGATATACTTACAAGGAATGGATACATTTTTTTCCATATTTAATTATGGTACCTAAATGAGTTATGGAATTAAACCTTTCTCATGAACCACTCTGTCTATTGGTGAGAACCGATTCAACATCCGTTCAGTAGATGTTGAGATTTTCACGTTCAGGCAGAGAGACTTACCAGGAAGGGATATATTTTTTCCATATTTAATGACGATACCACAATGAACAGCGGAAATAAAGCTTCCTCATACACCACTCTCTCCATTGGAGAAAACCGATTCAATACCCGCTCAGTAGTTGTTGAGATTTTCACGTTCAGACAGATAGACTTACAAGGAATTGATATATTTTTTCCATATTTAATAATGATACCTAAATGAGTTATAGAATTAAGCCTTTCTCATGAACCACTCTGTCTATTGGTGCGAACCGATTCAACATCCGTTCAGTAGTTGTTGAGATTTTCACGTTCAGACAGATAGACTTACAAGGAATGGATATATTTTTTTCCATATTTAATGGTGATACCTAAATGAGTTATTTAATTAAACCTTTCTCATGAACCACTCTGTCTATTGGTGAGAACCGATTCAACATCCGTTCAGTAGTTGTTGAGATTTTCACGTTCAGGCAGAGAGACTTACCAGGAAGGGATATATTTTTTCCATATTTAATGACGATACCACAATGAACAGCGGAAATAAAGCTTCCTCATGCACCACTCTCTCCATTGGAGAAAACCGATTCAACACCCGCTCAGTAGTTGTTGAGATTTTCACGTTCAGCAGATATACTTACAAGGAATGGATACATTTTTTTCCATATTTAATTATGGTACCTAAATGAGTTATGGAATTAAACCTTTCTCATGAACCACTCTGTCTATTGGTGAGAACCGATTCAACATCCGTTCAGTAGTTGTTGAGATTTTCACGTTCAGGCAGAGAGACTTACCAGGAAGGGATATATTTTTTCCATATTTAATGACGATACCACAATGAACAGCGGAAATAAAGCTTCCTCATGCACCACTCTCTCCATTGGAGAAAACCGATTCAACACCCGCTCAGTAGTTGTTGAGATTTTCACGTTCAGACAGATAGACTTACAAGGAATTGATATATTTTTTCCATATTTAATAATGATACCTAAATGAGTTATAGAATTAAACCTTTCTCATGAACCACTCTGTCTATTGGTGCGAACCGATTCAACATCCGTTCAGTAGTTGTTGAGATTTTCACGTTCAGACAGATAGACTTACAAGGAATGGATATATTTTTTTCCATATTTAATGGTGATACCTAAATGAGTTATGGAATTAAACCTTTCTCATGAACCACTCTGTCTATTGGTGAGAACCGATTCAACATCCGTTCAGTAGTTGTTGAGATTTTCAGGTTCAGGCAGAGAGACTTACCAGGAAGGATTATATTTTTTCCATATTTAATGACGATACCACAATGAACAGCGGAAATAAAGCTTCCTCATGCACCACTCTCTCCAGTGGAGAAAACCGATTCAACACCCGCTCAGTAGTTGTTGAGATTTTCACGTTCAGACAGATATACTTACAAGGAATGGATACATTTTTTTCCATATTTAATTATGGTACCTAAATGAGTTATGGAATTAAACCTTTCTCATGAACCACTCTGTCTATTGGTGAGAACCGATTCAACATCCGTTCAGTAGCTGTTGAGATTTTCACGTTCAGGCAGAGAGACTTACCAGGAAGGGATATATTTTTTCCATATTTAATGACGATACCACAATGAACAGCGGAAATAAAGCTTCCTCATGCACCACTCTCTCCATTGGAGAAAACTGATTCAACACCCGCTCAGTAGTTGTTGAGATTTTCACGTTCAGACAGATAGACTTACAAGGAATTGATATATTTTTTCCATATTTAATAATGATACCTAAATGAGTTATAGAATTAAACCTTTCTCATGAACCACTCTGTCTATTGGTGCGAACCGATTCAACATCCGTTCAGTAGTTGTTGAGATTTTCACGTTCAGACAGATAGACTTACAAGGAATGGATATATTTTTTCCATATTTAATGACGATACCACAATAAACAGCGGAAATAAAGCTTCCTCATGCACCACTCTCTCCATTGGAGAAAACCGATTCAACACCCGCTCAGTAGTTGTTGAGATTTTCACGTTCAGACAGATAGACTTACAAGGAATTGATATATTTTTTCCATATTTAATAATGATACCTAAATGAGTTATAGAATTAAACCTTTCTCATGAACCACTCTGTCTATTGGTGCGAACCGATTCAACATCTGTTGAGTAGTTGTTGAGATTTTCACGTTCAGACAGATAGACTTATAAGGAATGGATATATTTTTTTCCATATTTAATGGTGATACCTAAATGAGTTATGGAATTAAACCTTTCTCATGAACCACTCTCTCTATTGGTGAGAACCGATTCAACATCCGTTCAGTAGTTGTTGAGATTTTCACGTTCAGGCAGAGAGACTTACCAGGAAGGGATATATTTTTTCCATATTTAATGACGATACCACAATGAACAGTGGAAATAAAGCTTCCTCATGCACCACTCTCTCCATTGGAGAAAACCGATTCAACACCCGCTCAGTAGTTGTTGAGATTTTCACGTTCAGACAGATATACTTACAAGGAATGGATACATTTTTTTCCATATTTAATTATGGTACCTAAATGAGTTATGGAATTAAACCTTTCTCATGAACCACTCTGTCTATTGGTGAGAACCGATTCAACATCCGTTCAGTAGTTGTTGAGATTTTCAGGTTCAGGCAGAGAGACTTACCAGAAAGGGATATATTTTTTCCATATTTAATGACGATACCACAATGAACAGCGGAAATAAAGCTTCCTCATGCACCACTCTCTCCATTGGAGAAAACCGATTCAACACCCGCTCAGTAGTTGTTGAGATTTTCACGTTCAGACAGATAGACTTACAAGGAATTGATATATTTTTTCCATATTTAATAGTGATACCTAAATGAGTTATAGAATTAAACCTTTCTCATGAACCACTCTGTCTATTGGTGCGAACCGATTCAACATCCGTTCAGTAGTTGTTGAGATTTTCACGTTCAGACAGATAGACTTACAAGGAATGGATATATTTTTTTCCATATTTAATGGTGATACCTAAATGAGTTATGGAATTAAACCTTTCTCATGAACCACTCTGTCTATTGGTGAGAACCGATTCAATATCCGTTCAGTAGTTGTTGAGATTTTCACGTTCAGGCAGAGAGACTTACCAGGAAGGGATATATTTTTTCCATATTTAATGACGATACCACAATGAACATCGGAAATAAAGCTTCCTCATGCACCACTCTCTCCATTGGAGAAAACCGATTCAACACCCGCTCAGTAGTTGTTGAGATTTTCACGTTCAGACAGATATACTTACAAGGAATGGATACATTTTTTTCCATATTTAATTATGGTACCTAAATGAGTTATGGAATTAAACCTTTCTCATGAACCACTCTGTCTATTGGTGAGAACCGATTCAACATCCGTTCAGCAGTTGTTGAGATTTTCACGTTCAGGCAGAGAGACTTACCAGGAAGGGATATATTTTTTCCATATTTAATGACGATACCACAATGAACAGCGGAAATAAAGCTTCCTCATGCACCACTCTCTCCATTGGAGAAAACCGATTCAACACCCGCTCAGTAGTTGTTGAGATTTTCACGTTCAGACAGATAGACTTACAAGGAATTGATATATTTTTTCCATATTTAATAATGATACCTAAATGAGTTATAGAATTAAACCTTTCTCATGAACCACTCTGTCTATTGGTGCGAACCGATTCAACATCCGTTCAGTAGTTGTTGAGATTTTCACGTTCAGACAGATAGACTTACAAGGAATGGATATATTTTTTTCCATATTTAATGGTGATACCTAAATGAGTTATGGAATTAAACCTTTCTCATGAACCACTCTGTCTATTGGTGAGAACCGATTCAACATCCGTTCAGTAGTTGTTGAGATTTTCACGTTCAGGCAGAGAGACTTACCAGGAAGGGATATATTTTTTCCATATTTAATGACGATACCACAATGAACAGCGGAAATAAAGCTTCCTCATGCACCACTCTCTCCATTGGAGAAAACCGATTCAACACCCGCTCAGTAGTTGCTGAGATTTTCACGTTCAGACAGATATACTTACAAGGAATGGATACATTTTTTTCCATATTTAATTATGGTACCTAAATGAGTTATGGAATTAAACCTTTCTCATGAACCACTCTGTCTATTGGTGAGAACCGATTCAACATCCGTTCAGTAGTTGTTGAGATTTTCACGTTCAGGCAGAGAGACTTACCAGGAAGGGATATATTTTTTCCATATTTAATGACGATACCACAATGAACAGCGGAAATAAAGCTTCCTCATGCACCACTCTCTCCATTGGAGAAAACCGATTCAACACCCGCTCAGTAGTTGCTGAGATTTTCACGTTCAGACAGATAGACTTACAAGGAATTGATATATTTTTTCCATATTTAATAATGATACCTAAATGAGTTATAGAATTAAACCTTTCTCATGAACCACTCCGTCTATTGGTGCGAACCGATTCAACATCCGTTCAGTAGTTGTTGAGATTTTCACGTTCAGACAGATAGACTTACAAGGAATGGATATATTTTTTTCCATATTTAATGGTGATACCTAAATGAGTTATGGAATTAAACCTTTCTCATGAACCACTCTGTCTATTGGTGAGAACCGATTCAACATCCGTTCAGTAGTTGTTGAGATTTTCACGTTCAGGCAGAGAGACTTACCAGGAAGGGATATATTTTTTCCATATTTAATGACGATACCACAATGAACAGCGGAAATAAAGCTTCCTCATGCACCACTCTCTCCATTGGAGAAAACCGATTCAACACCCGCTCAGTAGTTGTTGAGATTTTCACGTTCAGACAGATATACTTACAAGGAATGGATACATTTTTTTCCATATTTAATTATGGTACCTAAATGAGTTATGGAATTAAACCTTTCTCATGAACCACTCTATTGGTGAGAACCGATTCAACATCCATTCAGTAGTTGTTGAGATTTTCACGTTCAGGCAGAGAGACTTACCAGGAAGGGATATATTTTTTCCATATTTAATGACGATACCACAATGAACAGCGGAAATAAAGCTTCCTCATGCACCACTCTCTCCATTGGAGAAAACCGATTCAACACCCGCTCAGTAGTTGTTGAGATTTTCACGTTCAGACAGATAGACTTACAAGGAATTGATATATTTTTTCCATATTTAATAATGATACCTAAATGAGTTATAGAATTAAATGAGGAAGGGATATATTTTTTCCATATTTAGTAATGATACCACAATGAACAACGCAAATAAAGCTTCCTCATGCACCACTCTCTCCATTGGAGAACACCGATTCAACACCCGCTCAGTAGTAGTTGAGATTTTCACGTTCAGACAGATAGACTTACAAGGAAGGGATATATTTTTTTTCCATATTTAATGACGATACCACAATGAACAACGGAAATAAAGCTTCCTTACGCACCACTCTCTCCATTGGAGAAAACCGATTCAACACCCGCTCAGTAGTTGTTAAGATTTTCACGTTCAGACAGATAGACTTACAAGGAATTGATATATTTTTTCCATATTTAATAATGATACCTAAATGAGTTATAGAATTAAACCTTTCTCATGAACCACTCTGTCTATTGGTGCGAACCGATTCAACATCCGTTCAGTAGTTGTTGAGATTTTCACGTTCAGACAGATAGACTTACAAGGAATGGATATATTTTTTTCCATATTTAATGGTGATACCTAAATGAGTTATGGAATTAAACCTTTCTCATGAACCACTCTGTCTATTGGTGAGAACCGATTCAACATCCGTTCAGTAGTTGTTGAGATTTTCACGTTCAGGCAGAGAGACTTACCAGGAAGGGATATATTTTTTCCATATTTAATGACGATACCACAATGAACAGCGGAAATAAAGCTTCCTCATGCACCACTCTCTCCATTGGAGAAAACCGATTCAACACCCGCTCAGTAGTTGTTGAGATTTTCACTTTCAGACAGATAGACTTACAAGGAATGGATACATTTTTTCCCATATTTAATTATGGTACCTAAATGAGTTATGGAATTAAACCTTTCTCATGAACCACTCTGTCTATTGGTGAGAACCGATTCAACATCCGTTCAGTAGTTGTTGAGATTTTCACGTTCAGGCAGAGAAACTTACCAGGAAGGGATATATTTTTTCCATATTTAATGACGATACCACAATGAACAGCGGAAATAAAGCTTCCTCATGCACCACTCTCTCCATTGGAGAAAACCGAATCAACATCCGCTCAGTAGTTGTTGAAATTTTCACGTTCAGACAGATAGACTTATGAGGAAGGGATATATTTTTTCCATATTTAGTAATGATACCACAATGAACAACGCAAATAAAGCTTCCTCATGCACCACTCTCTCCATTGGAGAACACCGATTCAACACCCGCTCAGTAGTAGTTGAGATTTTCACGTTCAGACAGATAGACTTACAAGGAAGGGATATATTTTTCTCCATATTTAATGACGATACCACAATGAACAACGGAAATAAAGCTTCCTCACGCACCACTCTCTCCATTGGAGAAAACCGATTCAACACCCGCTCAGTAGTTGTTGAGATTTTCACGTTCAGACAGATAGACTTACAAGGAATTGATATATTTTTTCCATATTTAATAATGATATCTAAATGAGTTATAGAATTAAACCTTTCTCATGAACCACTCTGTCTATTGGTGCGAACCGATTCAACATCCGTTCAGTAGTTGTTGAGATTTTCACGTTCAGACAGATAGACTTACAAGGAATGGATATATTTTTTTCCATATTTAATGGTGATACCTAAATGAGTTATGGACTTAAACCTTTCTCATGAACCACTCTGTCTATTGGTGAGAACCGATTCAACATCCGTTCAGTAGTTGTTGAGATTTTCACGTTCAGGCAGATAGACTTACAAGGAAGGGATATATTTTTTCCATATTTAATGACGATACCACAATGAACAACGGAAATAAAGCTTCCTCATGCACCACTCTCTCCATTGGAGAACACCGATTCAACACCCGCTCAGTAGTAGTTGAGATTTTCACGTTCAGACAGATAGACTTACAAGGAAGGGATATATTTTTTTCCATATTTAATGACGATACCACAATGAACAACGGAAATAAAGCTTCCTCACGCACCACTCTCTCCATTGGAGAAAACCGATTCAACAGCCGCTCAGTAGTTGTTGAGATTTTCACGTTCAGACAGATAGACTTACAAGGAATTGATATATTTTTTCCATATTTAATAATGATACCTAAATGAGTTATAGAATTAAACCTTTCTCATGAACCACTCTGTCTATTGGTGCCAACCGATTCAACATCCGTTCAGTAGTTGTTGAGATTTTCACGTTCAGACAGATAGACTTACAAGCAATGGATATATTTTTTTCCATATTTAATGGTGATACCTAAATGAGTTATGGAATTAAACCTTTCTCATGAACCACTCTGTCTATTGGTGAGAACCGATTCAACATCCGTTCAGTAGTTGTTGAGATTTTCACGTTCAGGCAGAGAGACTTACCAGAAAAGGATATATTTTTTCCATATTTAATGACGATACCACAATGAACAGCCGAAATAAAGCTTCCTCATGCACCACTCTCTCCATTGGAGAAAACCGATTCAACATCCGCTCAGTAGTTGTTGAAATTTTCACGTTCAGACAGATAGACTTATGAGGAAGGGATATATTTTTTCCATATTTAGTAATGATACCACAATGAACAACGCAAATAAAGCTTCCTCATGCACCACTCTCTCCATTGGAGAACACCGATTCAACACCCGCTCAGTAGTAGTTGAGATTTTCACGTTCAGACAGATAGACTTACAAGGAATTGATATATTTTGTCCATATTTAATAATGATACCTAAATGAGTTATAGAATTAAACCTTTCTCATGAACCACTCTGTCTATTGGTGCGAACCGATTCAACATCCGTTCAGTAGTTGTTGAGATTTTCACGTTCAGGCAGAGAGACTTACCAGGAAGGGATATATTTTTTCCATATTTAATGACGATACCACAATGAACAGCGGAAATAAAGCTTCCTCATGCACCACTCTCTCCATTGGAGAAAACCGATTCAACACCCGCTCAGTAGTTGTTGAGATTTTCACGTTCAGACAGATATACTTACAAGAAATGGATACATTTTTTTCCATATTTAATTATGGTACCTAAATGAGTTATGGAATTAAACCTTTCTCATGAACCACTCTGTCTATTGGTGAGAACCGATTCAACATCCGTTCAGTAGTTGTTGAGATTTTCACGTTCAGGCAGAGAGACTTAGCAGGAAGGGATATATTTTTTCCATATTTAATGACGATACCACAATGAACAGCGGAAATAAAGCTTCCTCATGCACCACTCTCTCCATTGGAGAAAACCGATTCAACATCCGCTCAGTAGTTGTTGAAATTTTCACGTTCAGACAGATAGACTTATGAGGAAGGGATATATTTTTTCCATATTTAGTAATGATACCACAATGAATAACGCAAATAAAGCTTCCTCATGCACCACTCTCTCCATTGGAGAACACCGATTCAACACCCGCTCAGTAGTAGTTGAGATTTTCACGTTCAGACAGATAGACTTACAGGGAAGGGATATATTTTTTTCCATATTTAATGACGATACCACAATGAACAACGGAAATAAAGCTTCCTCACGCACCACTCTCTCCATTGGAGAAAACCGATTCAACACCCGCTCAGTAGTTGTTGAGATTTTCACGTTCAGACAGATAGACTTACAAGGAATTGATATATTTTGTCCATATTTAATAATGATACCTAAATGAGTTATAGAATTAAACCTTTCTCATGAACCACTCTGTCTATTGGTGCGAACCGATTCAACATCCGTTCAGTAGTTGTTGAGATTTTCACGTTCAGACAGATAGACTTACAAGGAATGGATGTATTTTTTTCCATATTTAATGGTGATACCTAAATGAGTTATGGAATTAAACCTTTCTCATGAACCACTCTGTCTATTGGTGCGAACCGATTCAACATCCGTTCAGTAGTTGTTGAGATTTTCACGTTCAGGCAGAGAGACTTACCAGGAAGGGATATATTGTTTCCATATTTAATGACGATACCACAATGAACAGCGGAAATAAAGCTTCCTCATGCACCACTCTCTCCATTGGAGAAAACCGATTCAACACCCGCTCAGTAGTTGTTGAGATTTTCACGTTCAGACAGATATACTTACAAGGAATGGATACATTTTTTTCCATATTTAATTATGGTACCTAAATGAGTTATGGAATTAAACCTTTCTCATGAACCACTCTGTCTATTGTTGAGAACCGATTCAACATCCGTTCAGTAGTTGTTGAGATTTTCACGTTCAGGCAGAGAGACTTAGCAGGAAGGGATATATTTTTTCCATATTTAATGACGATACCACAATGAACAGCGGAAATAAAGCTTCCTCATGCACCACTCTCTCCATTGGAGAAAACCGATTCAACACCCGCTCAGTAGTTGTTGAGATTTTCACTTTCAGACAGATAGACTTACAAGGAATTGATATATTTTTTCCATATTTAATAATGATACCTAAATGAGTTATAGAATTAAACCTTTCTCATGAACCACTCTGTCTATTGGTGCGAACCGATTCAACATCCGTTCAGTAGTTGTTGAGATTTTCACGTTCCGACAGATAGACTTACAAGGAATGGATATATTTTTTTCCATATTTAATGGTGATACCTAAATGAGTTATGGAATTAAACCTTTCTCATGAACCACTCTGTCTATTGGTGAGAACCGATTCAACATCCGTTCAGTAGTTGTTGAGATTTTCACGTTCAGGCAGAGAGACTTACCAGGAAGGGATATATTTTTTACATATTTAATGACGATACCACAATGAACAGCGGAAATAAAGCTTCCTCATGCACCACTCTCTCCATTGGAGAACACCGATTCAACACCCGCTCAGTAGTAGTTGAGATTTTCACGTTCAGACAGATAGACTTACAAGGAAGGGATATATTTTTTTCCATATTTAATGACGATACCACAATGAACAACGGAAATAAAGCTTCCTCACGCACCACTCTCTCCATTGGAGAAAACCGATTCAACACCCGCTTAGTAGTTGTTGAGATTTTCACGTTCAGACAGATAGACTTACAAGGAATTGATATATTTTTTCCATATTTAATAATGATACCTAAATGAGTTATAGAATTAAACCTTTCTCATGAACCACTCTGTCTATTGGTGCGAACCGATTCAACATCCGTTCAGTAGTTGTTGAGATTTTCACGTTCAGATAGATAGACTTACAAGGAATGGATATATTTTTTTCCATATTTAATGGTGATACCTAAATGAGTTATGGAATTAAACCTTTCTCATGAACCACTCTGTCTATTGGTGAGAACCGATTCAACATCCGTTCAGTAGTTGTTGAGATTTTCACGTTCAGGCAGATAGACTTACAAGTAAGGGATATATTTTTTCCATATTTAATGACGATACCACAATGAACAACGGAAATAAAGCTTCCTCATGCACCACTCTCTCCATTGGAGAAAACCGATTCAACATCCGCTCAGTAGTTGTTGAAATTTTCACGTTCAGACAGATAGACTTATGAGGAAGGGATATATTTTTTCCATATTTAGTAATGATACCACAATGAACAACGCAAATAAAGCTTCCTCATGCACCACTCTCTCCATTGGAGAACACCGATTCAACACCCGCTCAGTAGTAGTTGAGATTTTCACGTTCAGACAGATAGACTTACAAGGAAGGGATATATTTTTTTCCATATTTAATGACGATACCACAATGAACAACGGAAATAAAGCTTCCTCACGCAAAACTCTCTCCATTGGAGAAAACCGATTCAACACCCGCTCAGTAGTTGTTGAGATTTTCACGTTCAGACAGATAGACTTACAAGGAATTGATATATTTTTTCCATATTTAATAATGATACCTAAATGAGTTATAGAATTAAACCTTTCTCATGAACCACTCTGTCTATTGGTGCGAACCGATTCAACATCCGTTCAGTAGTTGTTGAGATTTTCACGTTCAGACAGATAGACTTACAAGGAATGGATATATTTTTTTCCATATTTAATGGTGATACCTAAATGAGTTATGGAATTAAACCTTTCTCATGAACCACTCTATTGGTGAGAACCGATTCAACATCCGTTCAGTAGTTGTTAAGATTTTCACGTTCAGGCAGAGAGACTTACCAGGAAGGGATATATTTTTTCCATATTTAATGACGATACCACAATGAACAGCGGAAATAAAGCTTCCTCATGCACCACTCTCTCCATTGGAGAAAACCGATTCAACACCCGCTCAGTAGTTGTTGAGATTTTCACGTTCAGACAGATATACTTACAAGGAATGGATACATTTTTTTCCATATTTAATTATGGTACCTAAATGAGTTATGGAATTAAACTTTTCTCATGAACCACTCTGTCTATTGGTGAGAACCGATTCAACATCCGTTCAGTAGTTGTTGAGATTTTCACGTTCAGACAGAGAGACTTACCAGGAAGGGATATATTTTTTCCATATTTAATGACGATACCACAATGAACAGCGGAAATAAAGCTTCCTCGTGCACCACTCTCTCCATTGGAGAAAACCGATTCAACACCCGCTCAGTAGTTGTTGAGATTTTCACGTTCAGACAGATATACTTACAAGGAATGGATACATTTTTTTCCATATTTCATTATGGTACCTAAATGAGTTATGGAATTAAACCTTTCTCATGAACCACTCTGTCTATTGGTGAGAACCGATTCAACATCCGTTCAGTAGTTGTTGAGATTTTCACGTTCAGGCAGAGAGACTTACCAGGAAGGGATATATTTTTTCCATATTTAATGACGATACCACAATGAACAGCGGAAATAAAGCTTCCTCATGCACCACTCTCTCCATTGGAGAAAACCGATTCAATACCCGCTCAGTAGTTGTTGAGATTTTCACGTTCAGACAGATATACTTACAAGGAATGGATACATTTTTTTCCATATTTAATTATGGTACCTAAATGAGTTATGGAATTAAACCTTTCTCATGAACCACTCTGTCTATTGGTGAGAACCGATTCAACATCTGTTCAGTAAATGTTGAGATTTTCACGTTCATACAGATAGACTTAAAGGGAATGGATATATTTTTGTCCATATTTAATGATGATAAATCAACGGCTTATGTAAATAAACCTTTCTCATGAACGACTGTCTAATGGTGCGAACCTATTCAACACCCGCTCAGTAGTTGTTGAGATTTTCACGTTCAGACAGATAGACTTACAAGGAATGGATATATTTGTTTCCATATTTAATGATGATACCTAAATGAGTTATGGAATTTAACCTTTTTCATGAACCACTCTGTCTATTGGTGCGAACCGATTCAACATCCGTTCAGTAGTTGTTGAGATTTTCACGTTCAGGCAGATAGACTTACAAGGAAGGGATATATTTTTTTCCATATTTAATGACGATACCACAATGAACAACGGAAATAAAGCTTCCTCACGCACCACTCTCTCCATTGGAGAAAACCGATTCAACACCCGCTCAGTAGTTGTTGAGATTTTCACGTTCAGACAGATAGACTTACAAGGAATTGATATATTTTTTCCATATTTAATAATGATACCTAAATGAGTTATGGAATTAAACCTTTCTCATGAACCACTCTGTCTACTGGTGCGAACCGATTCAACATCCGTTCAGTAGTTGTTTAGATTTTCACGTTCAGACAAATAGACTTACAAGGAATGGATATATTTTTTTCCATATTTAATGGTGATATCTAAATGAGTTATGGAATTAAACCTTTCTCATGAACCACTCTGTCTATTGGTGAGAACCGATTCAACATCCGTTCAGTAGTTGTTGAGATTTTCACGTTCAGGCAGATAGACTTACAAGGAAGGGATATATTTTTTCCATATTTAATGACGATACCACAATGAACAGCGGAAAAAAAAGCTTCCTCATGCACCACTCTCTCCATTGGAGAAAACCGATTCAACACCCGCTCAGTAGTTGTTGAGATTTTCACGTTCAGACAGATATACTTACAAGGAATGGATATATTTTTTTCCATATTTAATTATGGTACCTAAATGAGTTATGGAATTAAACCTTTCTCATGAACCACTCTGTCTATTGGTGAGAACCGATTCAACATCTGTTCAGTAGTTGTTGAGATTTTCACGTTCATACAGATAGACTTACAAGGAAGGGATATATTTTTTTCATATTTAATGACGATACCACAATGAACAACGGAAATAAAGCTTATTCATGCACCACTCTCCATTGGAGAAAACCGATTCAACACCCGCTCAGTAGTTGTTGAGATTTTCACGTTCAGACAGATATACTTACAAGGAATGGAATTATTTGTTCCATATTTAATGATGATACCTCAATCAATTATGGAATTAAGCCTTTCTCATGAACCACTCTGTCTATTGGTGCGAACCGATGCAACATCCGTTCAGTAGTTGTTGAGATTTTCACGTTCAGGCAGATAGACTTAAGGGATATATTTTTTCCATATTTAATGACGATACCACAATGAACAGCGGAAATAAAGCTTCCTCATGCACCACTCTCTCCATTGGAGAAAACCGATTCAACAAACGCTCAGTAGTTGTTGAGATTTTCACGTTCAGACAGATATACTTACAAGGAATGGATACATTTTTTTCCATATTTAATCATGGTACCTAAATGAGTTATGGAATTAAACCTTTCTCATGAACCACTCTGTCTATTGGTGAGAACCGATTCAACATCTGTTCAGTAGTTGTTGAGATTTTCACGTTCATACAGATAGACTTAAAAGGAATGGATATATTTTTGTCCATATTTAATGATGATACCTCAACGGCTTATGTAAATAAACCTTTCTCATGAACCACTCTGTCTATTGGTGCGAACCGATTCAACACCCGCTCAGTAGTTGTTGAGATTTTCACGTTCAGACAGATAGACTTACAAGGAATGGATTTTTTTTTTCCATATTTAATGATGATACCTAAATGAGTTATGGAATTTAACCTTTCTCATGAACCACTCTGTCTATTAGTGCGAACCGATTCAACATCCGTTCAGTAGTTGTTGAGATTTTCACGTTCAGGCAGATTGACTTACAAGGAAGGGATATATTTTTTTCATATTTAATGACGATACCACAATGAACAACGGAAATAAAGCTTCCTCATGCACCACTCTCCATTGGAGAAAACCGATTCAACACCCGCTCAGTAGTTATTGAGATTTTCACGTTCAGACAGATATACTTACAAGGAATGGAATTATTTTTTCCATATTTAATGATGATACCTCAATCAATTATGGAATTAAGCCTTTCTCATGAACCACTCTGTCTATTGGTGCGAACCGATTCAAGACCCGCTCAGTAGTTGTTGAGATGTTCACGTTCAGACAGATAGACTCAAAAGGAATGGATGTATTTTTTTCCATATTTAATGACGGTACCTCAATGTATTATGGAATTAAACCGTTCTCATGAACCACTCTGTCTATTGGTGAGAACCGATTCAACATCCGTTCAGTAGTTGTTGCGATTTTCACGTTCGGGCAGATAGACTTTCAAGGAAGGGATATATTTTTTCCATATTTAATGATGATACCTAAATGAGTTATGGAATTAAACCTTTCTCATGAACCACTCTGTCTATTGGTGCGAACCGATTCAACACCCGCTCAGTAGTTGTTGAGATTTTCACGTTCAGACAGATATACTTAGAGGGAATGGATATATTTTTTCCATATTTAATGTTGATACCTAAATGAGTTATGGAATTAAACCTTTCTCATGAACCACTCTGTCTATTGGTGAGAACCGATTCAACATCTGTTCAGTAGTTGTTGAGATTTTCACGTTCATACAGATAGACTTAAAAGGAATGGATATATTTTTGTCCATATTTAATGATGATACCTCAACGGCTTATGTAAATAAACCTTTCTCATGAACCACTCTGTCTATTGGTGCGAACCGATTCAACACCCGCTCAGTAGTTGTTGAGATTTTCACGTTCAGACAGATAGACTTACAAGGAATGGATTTTTTTTTTCCATATTTAATGATGATACCTAAATGAGTTATGGAATTTAACCTTTCTCATGAACCACTCTGTCTATTAGTGCGAACCGATTCAACATCCGTTCAGTAGTTGTTGAGATTTTCACGTTCAGGCAGATTGACTTACAAGGAAGGGATATATTTTTTTCATATTTAATGACGATACCACAATGAACAACGGAAATAAAGCTTCCTCATGCACCACTCTCCATTGGAGAAAACCGATTCAACACCCGCTCAGTAGTTATTGAGATTTTCACGTTCAGACAGATATACTTACAAGGAATGGAATTATTTTTTTCATATTTAATGATGATACCTCAATCAATTATGGAATTAAGCCTTTCTCATGAACCACTCTGTCTATTGGTGCGAACCGATTCAACACCCGCTCAGTAGTTGTTGAGATGTTCACGTTCAGACAGATAGACTCAAAAGGAATGGATGTATTTTTTTCCATATTTAATGACGGTACCTCAATGTATTATGGAATTAAACCGTTCTCATGAACCACTCTGTCTATTGGTGAGAACCGATTCAACATCCGTTCAGTAGTTGTTGCGATTTTCACGTTCAGGCAGATAGACTTTCAAGGAAGGGATATATTTTTTCCATATTTAATGATGATACCTAAATGAGTTATGGAATTAAACCTTTCTCATGAACCACTCTGTCTATTGGTGCGAACCGATTCAACACCCGCTCAGTAGTTGTTGAGATTTTCACGTTCAGACAGATATACTTAGAGGGAATGGATATATTTTTTCCATATTTAATGTTGATACCTAAATGAGTTATGGAATTAAACCTTTCTCATGAACCACTCTGTCTATTGGTGCGAACCGATTCAACACCCGCTCAGTAGTTGTTGAGATTTTCACGTTCAGACAGATATACTTAGAGGGAATGGATATATTTTTTCCATATTTAATGATGATACCTAAATGAGTTATGGAATTAAACCTTTCTCATGAACCACTCTGTCTATTGGTGCGAACCGATTCAACATCCGTTCAGTAGTTGTTGAGATTTTCACGTTCAGGCAGATAGACTTTTAAGGAAGGGATATATTTTTTTCCATATTTAATGATGATACCTAAATGAGTTATGGAATTAAACCTTTCTCATGAACCACTCTGTCTATTGGTGAGAACCGATTCAACATCTGTTCAGTAGTTGTTGAGATTTTCACGTCCATACAGATAGACTTACAAGGAAGGGATATATTTTTTTCATATTTAATGACGATACCACAATGAACAACGGAAATAAAGCTTATTCATGCACCACTCTCCATTGGAGAAAACCGATTCAACATCCGTTCAGTAGTTGTTGCGATTTTCACGTTCAGACTGATAGACTTAAAAGGAATGGATATATTTTTGTCCATATTTAATGATGATACCTCAACGGATTATGTAAATAAACCTTTCGCATAAACCACTCTGTCTATTGGTGCGAACCGATTCAACACCCGCTCAGTAGTTGTTGAGATTTTCACCTTCAGACAGATATACTTAGAGGGAATGGATATATTTTTTCCATATTTAATGATGATACCTAAATGAGTTATGGAATTAAACCTTTCTCATGAACCACTCTGTCTATTGGTGCGAACCGATTCAACACCCGCTCAGTAGTTGTTGAGATTTTCACGTTCAGACAGATATACTTAGAGGGAATGGCTATATTTTTTCCATATTTAATGATGATACCTAAATGAGTTATGGAATTAAACCTTTCTCATGAACCACTCTGTCTATTGGTGCGAACCGATTCAACATCCGTTCAGTAGTTGTTGAGATTTTCACGTTCAGGCAGATAGACTTTTAAGGAAGGGATATATTTTTTTCCATATTTAATGATGATACCTAAATGAGTTATGGAATTAAACCTTTCTCATGAACCACTCTGTCTATTGGTGCGAACCGATTCAACATCCGTTCAGTAGTTGTTGAGATTTTCACGTTCAGGCAGATAGACTTTCAAGGAAGGGATATATTTTTTAAATATTTAATGATGATACCTAAATGAGTTATGGAATTAAACCTTTTTCATGAACCACTCTGTCTATTGGTGCGAACCGATTCAACACCCGCTCAGTAGTTGTTGAGATTTTCACGTTCAGACAGATATACTTACAAGGAATGGAATTATTTTTTCCATATTTAATGATGATACCTCAATCAATTATGGAATTAAGCCTTTCTCATGAACCACTCTGTCTATTGGTGCGAACCGATTCAAAATCCGTTCAGTAGTTGTTGAGATTTTCACGTTCAGGCAGATAGACTTACAAGGAAGGGATAAACTTTTTCCATATTTAATGACGATACTACAATGAACAGCGGAAATAAAGCTTCCTCATGCACCACTCTCTCCATTGGAGGAAACCGATTCAACACCCGCTCAGTAGTTGTTGAGATTTTCACCTTCAGACAGATATACTTAGAGGGAATGGATATATTTTTTCCATATTTAATGATGATACCTAAATGAGTTATGGAATTAAACCTTTCTCATGAACCACTCTGTCTATTGGTGCGAACCGATTCAACACCCGCTCAGTAGTTTTTGAGATTTTCACGTTCAGACAGATATACTTAGAGGGAATGGCTATATTTTTTCCATATTTAATGATGATACCTAAATGAGTTATGGAATTAAACCTTTCTCATGAACCACTCTGTCTATTGGTGCGAACCGATTCAACATCCGTTCAGTAGTTGTTGAGATTTTCACGTTCAGGCAGATAGACTTTTAAGGAAGGGATATATTTTTTTCCATATTTAATGATGATACCTAAATGAGTTATGGAATTAAACCTTTCTCATGAACCACTCTGTCTATTGGTGCGAACCGATTCAACATCCGTTCAGTAGTTGTTGAGATTTTCACGTTCAGGCAGATAGACTTTCAAGGAAGGGATATATTTTTTAAATATTTAATGATGATACCTAAATGAGTTATGGAATTAAACCTTTTTCATGAACCACTCTGTCTATTGGTGCGAACCGATTCAACACCCGCTCAGTAGTTGTTGAGATTTTCACGTTCAGACAGATATACTTACAAGGAATGGAATTATTTTTTCCATATTTAATGATGATACCTCAATCAATTATGGAATTAAGCCTTTCTCATGAACCACTCTGTCTATTGGTGCGAACCGATTCAAAATCCGTTCAGTAGTTGTTGAGATTTTCACGTTCAGGCAGATAGACTTACAAGGAAGGGATAAACTTTTTCCATATTTAATGACGATACTACAATGAACAGCGGAAATAAAGCTTCCTCATGCACCACTCTCTCCATTGGAGAAAACCGATTCAACACCCGCTCAGTAGTTGTTGAGATTTTCACGTTCAGACAGATATACTTACAAGGAATGGATACATTTTTTTCCATATTTAATGACGGTACCTCAATGTATTATGGAATTAAACCGTTCTCATGAACCACTCTGTCTATTTGTGCGAACCGATTCAACATCTGTTCAGTAGTTGTTGCGATTTTCACGTTCAGACAGATGGATATATTTTTGTCCATATTTAATGATGATACCTCAACGAGTTATGTAAAAAAAAATTTCTCATACACCACTCTCTCCATTGGAGAAAACCGATTCAACACCCGCTCAGTAGTTGTTGCGATTTTCACGTTCAGACTGATAGACTTAAAAGGAATGGATATATTTTTGTCCATATTTAATGACGATACCTCAACGGATTATGTAAATAAACCTTTCTCATAAACCACTCTGTCTATTGGTGCGAACCGATTCAACACCCGCTCAGTAGTTGTTGAGATTTTCACCTTCAGACAGATATACTTAGAGGGAATGGATATATTTTTTCCATATTTAATGATGATACCTAAATGAGTTATGGAATTAAACCTTTCTCATGAACCACTCTGTCTATTGGTGCGAACCGATTCAACACCCGCTCAGTAGTTGTTGAGATTTTCACGTTCAGACAGATATACTTAGAGGGAATGGATATATTTTTTCCATATTTAATGATGATACCTAAATGAGTTATGGAATTAAACCTTTCTCATGAACCACTCTGTCTATTGGTGCGAACCGATTCAACATCCGTTCAGTAGTTGTTGAGATTTTCACGTTCAGGCAGATAGACTTTCAAGGAAGGGATATATTTTTTTCCATATTTAATGATGATACCTAAATGAGTTATGGAATTAAACCTTTCTCATGAACCACTCTGTCTATTGGTGCGAACCGATTCAACATCCGTTCAGTAGTTGTTGAGATTTTCACGTTCAGGCAGATAGACTTTCAAGGAAGGGATATATTTTTTCCCATATTTAATGATGGTACCTCAATGTATTATGGAATTAAACCTTTCTCATGAACCACTCTGTCTATTGGTGCGAACCGATTCAACATCCGTTCAGTAGTTGTTGAGATTTTCACGTTCAGACAGATATACTTACAAGGAATGGAATTATTTTTTCCATATTTAATGATGATACCTCAATCAATTATGGAATTAAGCCTTTCTCATGAACCACTCTGTCTATTGGTGAGAACCGATTCAACATCCGTTCAGTAGTTGTTGAGATTTTCACGTTCAGGCAGATAGACTTACAAGGAAGGGATAAACTTTTTCCATATTTAATGACGATACTACAATGAACAGCGGAAATAAAGCTTCCTCATGCACCACTCTCTCCATTGGAGAAAACCGATTCAACACCCGCTCAGTAGTTGTTGAGATTTTCACGTTCAGACAGATATACTTACAAGGAATGGATACATTTTTTTCCATATTTAATGACGGTACCTCAATGTATTATGGAATTAAACCGTTCTCATGAACCACTCTGTCTATTTGTGCGAACCGATTCAACATCTGTTCAGTAGTTGTTGCGATTTTCACGTTCAGACAGATGGATATATTTTTGTCCATATTTAATGATGATACCTCAACGAGTTATGTAAAAAAAAATTTCTCATACACCACTCTCTCCATTGGAGAAAACCGATTCAACACCCGCTCAGTAGTTGTTGCGATTTTCACGTTCAGACTGATAGACTTACAAGGAAGGGATATATTTTTTCCATATTTAATGACGATACCTCAACGGATTATGTAAATAAACCTTTCTCATAAACCACTCTGTCTATTGGTGCGAACCGATTCAACACCCGCTCAGTAGTTGTTGAGATTTTCACCTTCAGACAGATATACTTAGAGGGAATGGATATATTTTTTCCATATTTAATGATGATACCTAAATGAGTTATGGAATTAAACCTTTCTCATGAACCACTCTGTCTATTGGTGCGAACCGATTCAACACCCGCTCAGTAGTTGTTGAGATTTTCACGTTCAGACAGATATACTTAGAGGGAATGGATATATTTTTTCCATATTTAATGATGATACCTAAATGAGTTATGGAATTAAACCTTTCTCATGAACCACTCTGTCTATTGGTGCGAACCGATTCAACATCCGTTCAGTAGTTGTTGAGATTTTCACGTTCAGGCAGATAGACTTTCAAGGAAGGGATATATTTTTTTCCATATTTAATGATGATACCTAAATGAGTTATGGAATTAAACCTTTCTCATGAACCACTCTGTCTATTGGTGCGAACCGATTCAACATCCGTTCAGTAGTTGTTGAGATTTTCACGTTCAGGCAGATAGACTTTCTAGGAAGGGATATATTTTTTTCCATATTTAATGATGATACCTAAATGAGTTATGGAATTAAACCTTTCTCATGAACCACTCTGTCTATTGGTGCGAACCGATTCAACATCCGTTCAGTAGTTGTTGAGATTTTCACGTTCAGGCAGATAGACTTTCAAGGAAGGGATATATTTTTTCCCATATTTAATGATGGTACCTCAATGTATTATGGAATTAAACCTTTCTCATGAACCACTCTGTCTATTGGTGCGAACCGATTCAACATCCGTTCAGTAGTTGTTGAGATTTTCACGTTCAGACAGATATACTTACAAGGAATGGAATTATTTTTTCCATATTTAATGATGATACCTCAATCAATTATGGAATTAAGCCTTTCTCATGAACCACTCTGTCTATTGGTGAGAACCGATTCAACATCCGTTCAGTAGTTGTTGAGATTTTCACGTTCAGGCAGATAGACTTACAAGGAAGGGATAAATTTTTTCCATATTTAATGACGATACCACAATGAACAGCGGAAATAAAGCTTCCTCATGCACCACTCTCTCCATTGGAGAAAACCGATTCAACACCCGCTCAGTAGTTGTTGAGATTTTCACGTTCAGACAGATATACTTACAAGGAATGGATACATTTTTTTCCATATTTAATGACGGTACCTCAATGTATTATGGAATTAAACCGTTCTCATGAACCACTCTGTCTATTTGTGCGAACCGATTCAACATCTGTTCAGTAATTGTTGCGATTTTCACGTTCAGACAGATGGATATATTTTTGTCCATATTTAATGATGATACCTCAACGAATTATGTAAAAAAAAATTTCTCATACACCACTCTCTCCATTGGAGAAAACCGATTCAACACCCGCTCAGTAGTTGTTGCGATTTTCACGTTCAGACTGATAGACTTAAAAGGAATGGATATATTTTTGTCCATATTTAATGACGATACCTCAACGGATTATGTAAATAAACCTTTCTCATGAACCACTCTGTCTATTGGTGCTAACCGATTCAACATTCGTTCAGTAGTTGTTGAGATTTTCACGTTCAGACAGATAGACTTACAAGGAATGGATATATTTTTTTCAATATTTAATGATGGTACCTCAATGTATTATGGAATTAAACCGTTCTCATGAACCACTCTGTCTATTGGTGCGAACCGATTCAACATCCGTTCAGTAGTTGTTGCGATTTTCACGTTCAGACTGATAGACTTAAAAGGAATGGATATATTTTTGTCCATATTTAATGATGATACCTCAACGGATTATGTAAATAAACCTTTCTCATAAACCACTCTGTCTATTGGTGCGAACCGATTCAACACCCGCTCAGTAGCTGTTGAGATTTTCACGTTCAGACAGATAGACTTAAAAGGAATGGATATATTTTTTTCCATATTTAATGATGATACCTAAATGAGTTATGGAATTAAACCTTTCTCATGAACCACTCTGTCTATTGGTGCGAACCGATTCAACATCCGTTCAGTAGTTGTTGAGATTTTCACGTTCAGGCAGATAGACTTTCAAGGAAGGGACATATTTTTTCCATATTTAATGATGATACCTAAATGAGTTATGGAATTAAACCTTTCTCATGAACCACTCTGTCTATTGGTGCAAACCGATTCAACACCCGCTCAGTAGTTGTTGAGATTTTCACGTTCAGACAGATATACTTAGAGGGAATGAATATATTTTTTCCATATTTAATGATGGTACCTCAATGTATTATGGAATTAAACCTTTCTCATGAACCACTCTGTCTATTGGTGCGAACCGATTCAACATCCGTTCAGTAGTTGTTGAGATTTTCACGTTCAGACAGATATACTTACAAGGAATGGAATTATTTTTTCCATATTTAATGATGATACCTCAATCAATTATGGAATTAAGCCTTTCTCATGAACCACTCTGTCTATTGGTGAGAACCGATTCAACATCCGTTCAGTAGTTGTTGAGATTTTCACGTTCAGGCAGATAGACTTACAAGGAAGGGATAAATTTTTTCCATATTTAATGACGATACCACAATGAACAGCGGAAATAAAGCTTCCTCATGCACCACTCTCTCCATTGGAGAAAACCGATTCAACACCCGCTCAGTAGTTGTTGAGATTTTCACGTTCAGACAGATATACTTACAAGGAATGGATACATTTTTTTCCATATTTAATGACGGTACCTCAATGTATTATGGAATTAAACCGTTCTCATGAACCACTCTGTCTATTTGTGCGAACCGATTCAACATCTGTTCAGTAATTGTTGCGATTTTCACGTTCAGACAGATGGATATATTTTTGTCCATATTTAATGATGATACCTCAACGAATTATGTAAAAAAAAATTTCTCATACACCACTCTCTCCATTGGAGAAAACCGATTCAACACCCGCTCAGTAGTTGTTGCGATTTTCACGTTCAGACTGATAGAGTTAAAAGGAATGGATATATTTTTGTCCATATTTAATGACGATACCTCAACGGATTATGTAAATAAACCTTTCTCATGAACCACTCTGTCTATTGGTGCTAACCGATTCAACATTCGTTCAGTAGTTGTTGAGATTTTCACGTTCAGACAGATAGACTTACAAGGAATGGATATAGTTTTTTCAATATTTAATGATGGTACCTCAATGTATTATGGAATTAAACCGTTCTCATGAAAAACTCTGTCTATTGGTGCGAACCGATTCAACATCCGTTCAGTAGTTGTTGCGATTTTCACGTTCAGACTGATAGACTTAAAAGGAATGGATATATTTTTGTCCATATTTAATGATGATACCTCAACGGATTATGTAAATAAACCTTTCTCATAAACCACTCTGTCTATTGGTGCGAACCGATTCAACACCCGCTCAGTAGTTGTTGAGATTTTCACGTTCAGACAGATAGACTTAAAAGGAATGGATATATTTTTTTCCATATTTAATGATGATACCTAAATGAGTTATGGAATTAAACCTTTCTCATGAACCACTCTGTCTATTGGTGCGAACCGATTCAACATCCGTTCAGTAGTTGTTGAGATTTTCACGTTCAGGCAGATAGACTTTCAAGGAAGGGACATATTTTTTCCATATTTAATGATGATACCTAAATGAGTTATGGAATTAAACCTTTCTCATGAACCACTCTGTCTATTGGTGCAAACCGATTCAACACCCGCTCAGTAGTTGTTGAGATTTTCACGTTCAGACAGATATACTTAGAGGGAATGAATATATTTTTTCCATATTTAATGATGATACCTCAATGAATTATGGAATTAAACCTTTCTCATGAACCACTCTGTCTATTGGTGAGAACCGATTCAACATCTGTTGAGCAGATGTTGCGATTTTCACGTTCAGGCAGATAGACTTAAAAGGAATGGATATTTTTTTTTCCATATTTAATGATGGTACCTCAATGTATTATGGAATTAAACCGTTCTCATGAACCACTCTGTCTATTTGTGCGAACCGATTCAACATCTGTTCAGTAGTTGTTGCGATAAACGCACGTTCAGACAGATAGACTTAAAAGGAATGGATATATTTTTGTCCATATTTAATGATGATACCTCATCGGATTATGTAAATAAACCTTTGGCATGAACCACTCTGTCTATTGGTGCGAACCGAGTTCAGTAGTTGTTGAGATTTTCACGTTCAGACAGATAGACTTACAAGGAAGGGATTTATTTTTCCATATTTAATGCTGATACCACAATGAACAACGCAAATAAAGCTTCCTCATGCACCACTCTCTCCATTGGAGAAAACCGATTCAACACCCGCTCAGTAGATGTTGAGATTTTCGCGTTCAGACAGATAGACTTACAAGGAAGGGATTTATTTTTTCCATATTTAATGCTGATACCACAATGAACAACGCAAATAAAGCTTCCTCATGCACCACTCTGTCTATTGGTGAGAACCGATTCAACATCTGTTCAGTAGTTGTTGCGATTTTCACGTTCAGACAGATAGATTTACAAGGAATGGATATATTTTTTTCCATGTTTAATGATGGTACCTCAATGTATTATGGAATTAAACCGTTCTCATGAACCCCTCTGTCTATTGGTGTGAACCGATTCAACATCCGTTCAGTAGTTGTTGCGATTTTCACGTTCAGACTGATAGACTTAAAAGGAATGGATATATTTTTGTCCATATTTAATGACGATACCTCAACGGATTATGTAAATAAACCTTTCTCATGAACCACTCTGTCTATTGGTGCTAACCGATTCAACATCCGTTCAGTAGTTGTTGAGATTTTCACGTTCAGACAGATATACTTACAAGGAATGGATACATTTTTTTCCATATTTAATTATGGTACCTAAATGAGTTATGGAATTAAAGCTTTCTCATGAACCACTCTGTCTATTGGTGAGAACCGATTCAACATCCGTTCAGTAGTTGTTGAGATTTTCACGTTCAGGCAGAGAGACTTACCAGGAAGGGATATATTTTTTCCATATTTAATGACGATACCACAATGAACAGCGGAAATAAAGCTTCCTCATGCACCACTCTGTCTATTGGTGAGAACCGATTCAACATCTGTTCAGTAGTTGTTGCGATTTTCACGTTCAGACAGATAGACTTACAAGGAATGGATATATTTTTTTCCATGTTTAATGATGGTACCTCAATGTATTATGGAATTAAACCGTTTTCATCAACCACTCTGCCTATTGGTGCGAACCGATTCAACATCCGTTCATTAGTTGTTGAAATTTTCACGTTCAGGCAGATAGACTTACAAGGAATGGATATATTTTTTTCCATATTTAATGATGGTACCTCAATGTATTATGGAATTAAACCGTTCTCATCAACCACTCTGTCTATTGGTGCGAACCGATTCAACATCCATTCAGTAGTTGTTGAGATTTTCACGTTCAGGCAGATAGACTTTCAAGGAAGGGATATATTTTTTCCATATTTAATGATGGTACCTCAATGAATTATGGAATTAAAGCTTTCTCATGAACCACTCTGTCTATTGGTGCGAACCGATTCAACATCTGTTCAGTAGTTGTTGCGATAAACGCACGTTCAGACAGATAGACTTAAAAGGAATGGATATATTTTTGTCCATATTTAATGATGATACCTCATCGGATTATGTAAATAAACCTTTCGCATGAACCACTCTGTCTATTGGTGCGAACCGAGTTCAGCAGTTGTTGAGATTTTCACGTTCAGACAGATAGACTTACAAGGAAGGGATTTATTTTTCCATATTTAATGCTGATACCACAATGAACAACGCAAATAAAGCTCCCTCATGCACCACTCTCTCCATTGGAGAAAACCGATTCAACACCCGCTCAGTAGTTGTTGAGATTTTCGCGTTCAGACAGATAGACTTACAAGGAAGGGATTTATTTTTTCCATATTTAATGCTGATACCACAATGAACAACGCAAATAAAGCTTCCTCATGCACCACTCTGTCTATTGGTGAGAACCGATTCAACATCTGTTCAGTAGTTGTTGCGATTTTCACGTTCAGACAGATAGACTTACAAGGAAGGGATATATTTTTTTCAATGTTTAATGATGGTACCTCAATGTATTATGGAATTAAACCGTTCTCATGAACCACTCTGTCTATTGGTGCTAACCGATTCAACATCCGTTCAGTAGTTGTTGAGATTTTCACGTTCAGACAGATAGACTTAGAAGGAATGGATATATTTTTGTCCATATTTAATGATGATACCTCAACGGATTATGTAAACAAACCTTTCTCATGCACCACTCTCTCCATTGGAGAAAACCGATTCAACAACCGCTCAGCAGTTGTTGAGATTTTCACGTTTAGACAGATATACTTACAAGGATTGGATATATGTTTTTCCATATTTAATTATGGTACCTAAATGAGTAATGGTATTAAGCCTTTGTCATGAACCACTCTGTCTATTCGTGAGAACCGATTCAACATCTGTTCAGTAGTTGTTGCGATTTTCACGTTCAGACATATAGACTTAAAAGGAATGGATATATTTTGGTCCATATTTAATGACGATACCTCAACGGATTATGTAAATAAACCTTTCTCATGAACCACTCTGTCTATTGGTGCGAACCGATTCAACATCCGTTCAGTAGTTGTTGCGATTTTCACGTTCAGACTGATAGCCTTAAAAGGAATGGATATATTTTTGTCCTTATTTAATGATGATACCTCAACGGATTATGTAAATAAACCTTTCTCATGAACCACTCTGTGTACTGGTGCGAACCGATTCAACACCCGCTCAGTATTTGTTGATATTTTCGCGTTCAGACAGATAGACTTACAAGGAAGGGATTTATTTTTTCCATATTTAATGCTGATACCACAATGAACAACGCAAATAAAGCTTCCTCATGCACCACTCTCTCCATAGATTTACAAGGAAGGGATATATTTTCCATATTCAATGATGATACCTAAATGAGTTATGGAATTAAACCTTTCTCATGAACCACTCTGTCTATTGGTGCGAACCGATTCAACATCCGTTCAGTAGTTGTTGAGATTTTCGCGTTCAGACAGATAGACTTACAAGGAAGGGATTTATTTTTTCCATATTTAATGCTGATACCACAATGAACAACGCAAATAAAGCTTAATCATGCACTACTCTCTCCATTGGAGAAAACCGATTCAACACCCGCTCAGTAGTTGTTGAGATTTTCACGTTCAGGCAGATAGATTTACAAGGAAGGGATATATTTTTTCCATATTTAATGATGATACCTAAATGAGTTATGGAATTAAACCTTTCTCATGAACCACTCTGTCTATTGGTGCGAACCGATTCAACATCCGTTCAGTAGTTGTTGAGATTTTCGTGTTCAGACAGATAGACTTAAAAGGAATGGATATATTTTTGTCCATATTTAATGATGATACCTCATCGGATTATGTAAATAAACCTTTCGCATGAACCACTCTGTCTATTGGTGCGAACCGAGTTCAGTAGTTGTTGAGATTTTCACGTTCAGACAGATAGACTTACAAGGAAGGGATTTATTTTTCCATATTTAATGCTGATACCACAATGAACAACGCAAATAAATCTTCCTCATGCACCACTCTCTCCATTGGAGAAAACCGATTCAACACCCGCTCAGTAGTTGTTGAGATTTTCGCGTTCAGACAGATAGTCTTACAAGGAAGGGATTTATTTTTTCCATATTTAATGCTGATACCACAATGAACAACGCAAATAAAGCTTCCTCATGCACCACTCTGTCTATTGGTGAGAACCGATTCAACATCTGTTCAGTAGTTGTTGCGATTTTCACGTTCAGACAGATAGACTTACAAGGAATGGATATATTTTTTTCAATGTTTAATGATGGTACCTCAATGTATTATGGAATTAAACCGTTCTCATGAACCACTCTGTCTATTGGTGCTAACCGATTCAACATCCGTTCAGTAGTTGTTGAGATTTTCACGTTCAGGCAGATAGACTTTCAAGGAAGGGATATATTTTTTCCATATTTAATGATGGTACCTCAATGAATTATGGAATTAAAGCTTTCTCATGAACCACTCTGTCTATTGGTGCGAACCGATTCAACGCCCGCTCTGTAGTTGTTGAGATTTTCACGTTCAGACAGATATACTTAGAAGCAATGAATATATTTTTTCCATATTTAATGATGATACCTCAATGAATTATGGAATTAAACCTTTCTCATGAACCACTCTGTCTATTGGTGCTAACCGATTCAACATCCGTTCAGTAGTTGTTGAGATTTTCGCGTTCAGACAGATAGACTTACAAGGAAGGGATTTTTTTTTCCATATTTAATGCTGATACCACAATGAACAACGCAAATAAAGCTTAATCATGCACAACTCTCTCCATTGGAGAAAACCGATTCAACACCCGCTCAGTAGTTGTTGAGATTTTCACGTTCAGGCAGATAGATTTACAAGGAAGGGATATATTTTTTCCATATTTAATGATGATACCTAAATGAGTTATGGAATTAAACCTTTCTCATGAACCACTCTGTCTATTGGTGCGAACCGATTCAACATCCGTTCAGTAGTTGTTGAGATTTTCGTGTTCAGACAGATAGACTTAAAAGGAATGGATATATTTTTGTCCATATTTAATGATGATACCTCATCGGATTATGTAAATAAACCTTTCGCATGAACCACTCTGTCTATTGGTGCGAACCGAGTTCAGTAGTTGTTGAGATTTTCACGTTCAGACAGATAGACTTACAAGGAAGGGATTTATTTTTCCATATTTAATGCTGATACCACAATGAACAACGCAAATACATCTTCCTCATGCACCACTCTCTCCATTGGAGAAAACCGATTCAACACCCGCTCAGTAGTTGTTGAGATTTTCGCATTCAGACAGATAGACTTACAAGGAAGGGATTTATTTTTTCCATATTTAATGCTGATACCACAATGAACAACGCAAATAAAGCTTCCTCATGCACCACTCTGTCTATTGGTGAGAACCGATTCAACATCTGTTCAGTAGTTGTTGCGATTTTCACGTTCAGACAGATAGACTTACAAGGAATGGATATATTTTTTTCCATGTTTAATGATGGTACCTCAATGTATTATGGAATTAAACCGTTCTCATGAACCACTCTGTCTATTGGTGCTAACCGATTCAACATCCGTTCAGTAGTTGTTGAGATTTTCACGTTCAGGCAGATAGACTTTCAAGGAAGGGATATATTTTTTCCATATTTAATGATGGTATCTCAATGAATTATGGAATTAAAGCTTTCTCATGAACCACTCTGTCTATTGGTGCGAACCGATTCAACGCCCGCTCTGTAGTTGTTGAGATTTTCACGTTCAGACAGATATACTTAGAAGCAATGAATATATTTTTTCCATATTTAATGATGATACCTCAATGAATTATGGAATTAAACCTTTCTCATGAACCACTCTGTCTAACCGATTCAACATCCGTTCAGTAGTTGTTGAGATTTTCACGTTCAGACAGATAGACTTAGAAGGAATGGATATATTTTTGTCCATATTTAATGATGATACCTCAACGGATTATGTAAACAAACCTTTCTCATGCACCACTCTCTCAATTGGAGAAAACCGATTCAACAACCGCTCAGCAGTTGTTGAGATTTTCACGTTTAGACAGATATACTTACAAGGATTGGATATATGTTTTTCCATATTTAATTATGGTACCTAAATGAGTAATGGTATTAAGCCTTTGTCATGAACCACTCTGTCTATTCGTGAGAACCGATTCAACATCTGTTCAGTAGTTGTTGCGATTTTCACGTTCAGACATATAGACTTAAAAGGAATGGATATATTTTGGTCCATATTTAATGACGATACCTCAACGGATTATGTAAATAAACCTTTCTCATGAACCACTCTGTCTATTGGTGCGAACCGATTCAACGCCCGCTCTGTAGTTGTTGAGATTTTCACGTTCAGACAGATATACTTAGAAGCAATGAATATATTTTTTCCATATTTAATGATGATACCTCAATGAATTATGGAATTAAACCTTTCTCATGAACCACTCTGTCTATTGGTGCTAACCGATTCAACATCCGTTCAGTAGTTGTTGAGATTTTCGCGTTCAGACAGATAGACTTACAAGGAAGGGATTTTTTTTTCCATATTTAATGCTGATACCACAATGAACAACGCAAATAAAGCTTAATCATGCACCACTCTCTCCATTGGAGAAAACCGATTCAACACCCGCTCAGTAGTTGTTGAGATTTTCACGTTCAGGCAGATAGATTTACAAGGAAGGGATATATTTTTTCCATATTTAATGATGATACCTAAATGAGTTATGGAATTAAACCTTTCTCATGAACCACTCTGTCTATTGGTGCGAACCGATTCAACATCCGTTCAGTAGTTGTTGAGATTTTCGTGTTCAGACAGATAGACTTAAAAGGAATGGATATATTTTTGTCCATATTTAATGATGATACCTCATCGGATTATGTAAATAAACCTTTCGCATGAACCACTCTGTCTATTGGTGCGAACCGAGTTCAGTAGTTGTTGAGATTTTCACGTTCAGACAGATAGACTTACAAGGAAGGGATTTATTTTTCCATATTTAATGCTGATACCACAATGAACAACGCAAATACATCTTCCTCATGCACCACACTCTCCATTGGAGAAAACTGATTCAACACCCGCTCAGTAGTTGTTGAGATTTTCGCATTCAGACAGATAGACTTACAAGGAAGGGATTTATTTTTTCCATATTTAATGCTGATACCACAATGAACAACGCAAATAAAGCTTCCTCATGCACCACTCTGTCTATTGGTGAGAACCGATTCAACATCTGTTCAGTAGTTGTTGCGATTTTCACGTTCAGACAGATAGACTTACAAGGAATGGATATATTTTTTTCCATGTTTAATGATGGTACCTCAATGTATTATGGAATTAAACCGTTCTCATGAACCACTCTGTCTATTGGTGCTAACCGATTCAACATCCGTTCAGTAGTTGTTGAGATTTTCACGTTCAGGCAGATAGACTTTCAAGGAAGGGATATATTTTTTCCATATTTAATGATGGTACCTCAATGAATTATGGAATTAAAGCTTTCTCATGAACCACTCTGTCTATTGGTGCGAACCGATTCAACGCCCGCTCTGTAGTTGTTGAGATTTTAACGTTCAGACAGATATACTTAGAAGCAATGAATATATTTTTTCCATATTTAATGATGATACCTCAATGAATTATGGAATTAAACCTTTCTCATGAACCACTCTGTCTAACCGATTCAACATCCGTTCAGTAGTTGTTGAGATTTTCACGTTCAGACAGATAGACTTAGAAGGAATGGATATATTTTTGTCCATATTTAATGATGATACCTCAACGGATTATGTAAACAAACCTTTCTCATGCACCACTCTCTCAATTGGAGAAAACCGATTCAACAACCGCTCAGCAGTTGTTGAGATTTTCACGTTTAGACAGATATACTTACAAGGATTGGATATATGTTTTTCCATATTTAATTATGGTACCTAAATGAGTAATGGTATTAAGCCTTTGTCATGAACCACTCTGTCTATTCGTGAGAACCGATTCAACATCTGTTCAGTAGTTGTTGCGATTTTCACGTTCAGACATATAGACTTAAAAGGAATGGATATATTTTGGTCCATATTTAATGACGATACCTCAACGGATTATGTAAATAAACCTTTCTCATGAACCACTCTGTCTATTGGTGCGAACCGATTCAACATCCGTTCAGTAGTTGTTGAGATTTTCACGTCAAGACAGATAGACTTACAAGGAAGGGATATATTTTTTTCCATATTTAATGATGGTACCTCAATGTATTATGGAATTAAACCGTTCTCATGAACCACTCTGTCTATTGGTGCGAACCGATTCAACATCCGTTCAGTAGTTGTTGCGATTTTCACGTTCAGACTGATAGCCTTAAAAGGAATGGATATATTTTTGTCCATATTTAATGATGATACCTCAACGGATTATGTAAATAAACCTTTCTCATGAACCACTCTGTGTACTGGTGCGAACCGATTCAACACCCGCTCAGTATTTGTTGAGATTTTCGCGTTCAGACAGATAGACTTATAAGGAAGGCATTTATTTTTTCCATATTTAATGCTGATACCACAATGAACAACGCAAATAAAGCTTCCTCATGCACCACTCTCTCCATAGATTTACAAGGAAGGGATATATTTTTTCCATATTTAATGATGATACCTAAATGAGTTATGGAATTAAACCTTTCTCATGAACCACTCTGTCTATTGGTGCGAACCGATCAGTAGTTGTTGAGATTTTCGCGTTCAGACAGATAGACTTACAAGGAAGGGATTTATTTTTTCCATATTTCATGCTGATACCACAATGAACAACGCAAATAAAGCTTAATCATGCACCACTCTCTCCATTGGAGAAAACCGATTCAACACCCGCTCAGTAGTTGTTGAGATTTTCACGTTCAGGCATATAGATTTACAAGGAAGGGATATATTTTTTCCATATTTAATGATGATACCTAAATGAGTTATGGAATTAAACCTTTCTCATGAACCACTCTGTCTATTGGTGCGAACCGATTCAACATCCGTTCAGTAGTTGTTGAGATTTTCGTGTTCAGACAGATAGACTTAAAAGGAATGGATATATTTTTGTCCATATTTAATGATGATACCTCATCGGATTATGTAAATAAACCTTTCGCATGAACCACTCTGTCTATTGGTGCGAACCGAGTTCAGTAGTTGTTGAGATTTTCACGTTCAGACGGATAGACTTACAAGGAAGGGATTTATTTTTCCATATTTAATGCTGATACCACAATGAAAAACGCAAATAAAGCTTCCTCATGCACCACTCTCTCCATTGGAGAAAACCGATTCAACACCCGCTCAGTAGTTGTTGAGATTTTCGCATTCAGACAGATAGACTTACAAGGAAGGGATTTATTTTTTCCATATTTAATGCTGATACGACAATGAACAACGCAAATAAAGCTTCCTCATGCACCACTCTGTCTATTGGTGAGAACCGATTCAACATCTGCTCAGTAGTTGTTGCGATTTTCACGTTCAGACAGATAGACTTACAAGGAATGGATATATTTTTTTCCATGTTTAATGATGGTACCTCAATGTATTATGGAATTAAACCGTTCTCACGAACCACTCTGTCTATTGGTGCGAACCGATTCAACATCCGTTCAGTAGTTGTTGCGATTTTCACGTTCAGACTGATAGACTTAGAAGCAATGAATATATTTTTTCGATATTTAATGATGATACCTCAATGAATTATGGAATTAAACCTTTCTCATGAACCACTCTGTCTATTGGTGCTAACCGATTCAACATCCGTTCAGTAGTTGTTGAGATTTTCACGTTCAGGCAGATAGACTTTCAAGGAAGGGATATATTTTTTCCATATTTAATGATGGTACCTCAATGAATTATGGAATTAAAGCTTTCTCATGAACCACTCTGTCTATTGGTGCGAACCGATTCAACGCCCGCTCTGTAGTTGTTGAGATTTTCACGTTCAGACAGATATACTTAGAAGCAATGAATATATTTTTTCGATATTTAATGATGATACCTCAATGAATTATGGAATTAAACCTTTCTCATGAACCACTCTGTCTATTGGTGCTAACCGATTCAACATTCGTTCAGTAGTTGTTGAGATTTTCACGTTCAGACAGATAGACTTAGAAGGAATGGATATATTTTTGTCCATATTTAATGATGATACCTCAACGGATTATGTAAACAAACCTTTCTCATGCACCACTCTCTCCATTGGAGAAAACCGATTCAACAACCGCTCAGCAGTTGTTGAGATTTTCACGTTTAGACAGATATACTTACAAGGATTGGATATATGTTTTTCCATATTTAATTATGGTACCTAAATGAGTAATGGTATTAAGCCTTTGTCATGAACCACTCTGTCTATTCGTGAGAACCGATTCAACATCTGTTCAGTAGTTATTGCGATTTTCACGTTCAGACATATAGACTTAAAAGGAATGGATATATTTTGGTCCATATTTAATGACGATACCTCAACGGATTATGTAAATAAACCTTTTTCATGAACCACTCTGTCTATTGGTGCGAACCGATTCAACATCCGTTCAGTAGTTGTTGAGATTTTCACGTTAAGACAGATAGACTTACAAGGAAGGGATATATTTTTTTCCATATTTAATGATGGTACCTCAATGTATTATGGAATTAAACCGTTCTCATGAACCACTCTGTCTATTGGTGCGAACCGATTCAACATCCGTTCAGTAGTTGTTGCGATTTTCACGTTCAGACTGATAGCCTTAAAAGGAATGGATATATTTTTGTCCATACTTAATGATGATACCTCAACGGATTATGTAAATAAACCTTTCTCATGAACCACTCTGTGTACTGGTGCGAACCGATTCAACACCCGCTCAGTATTTGTTGAGATTTTCGCGTTCAGACAGATAGACTTACAAGGAAGGGATTTATTTTTTCCATATTTAATGCTGATACCACAATGAACAACGCAAATAAAGCTTCCTCATGCACCACTCTCTCCATAGATTTACAAGGAAGGGATATATTTTTTCCATATTTAATGATGATACCTAAATGAGTTATGGAATTAAACCTTTCTCATGAACCACTCTGTCTATTGGTGCGAACCGATTCAACATCCGTTCAGTAGTTGTTGAGATTTTCGCGTTCAGACAGATAGACTTACAAGGAAGGGATTTATTTTTTCCATATTTAATGCTGATACCACAATGAACAACGCAAATAAAGCTTAATCATGCACCACTCTCTCCATTGGAGAAAACCGATTCAACACCCGCTCAGTAGTTGTTGAGATTTTCACGTTCAGGCAGATAGATTTATAAGGAAGGGATATATTTTTTCCATATTTAATGATGATACCTAAATGAGTTATGGAATTAAACCTTTCTCATGAACCACTCTGTCTATTGGTGCGAACCGATTCAACATCCGTTCAGTAGTTGTTGAGATTTTCGTGTTCAGACAGATAGACTTAAAAGGAATGGACATATTTTTGTCCATATTTAATGATGATACCTCATCGGATTATGTAAATAAACCTTTCGCATGAACCACTCTGCCTATTGGTGCGAACCGAGTTCAGTAGTTGTTGAGATTTTCACGTTCAGACAGATAGACTTACAAGGAAGGGATTTATTTTTCCATATTTAATGCTGAAACCACAATGAACAACGCAAATAAAGCTTCCTCATGCACCACGCTCTCCATTGGAGAAAACCGATTCAACACCCGCTCAGTAGTTGTTGAGATTTTCGCGTTCAGACAGATAGACTTACAAGGAAGGGATTTATTTTTTCCATATTTAATGATGATACCACAATGAACAACGCAAATAAAGCTTCCTCATGCACCACTCTGTCTATTGGTGAGAACCGATTCAACATCTGTTCAGTAGTTGTTGCGATTTTCACGTTCAGACAGATAGACTTTCAAGGAAGGGATACATTTTCTCCATATTTAATGATGGTACCTCAATGAATTATGGAATTAAAGCTTTCTCATGAACCACTCTGTCTATTGGTGCGAACCGATTCAACGCCCGCTCTGTAGTTGTTGAGATTTTCACGTTCAGACAGATATACTTAGAAGCAATGAATATATTTTTTCCATATTTAATGATGATACCTCAATGAATTATGGAATTAAACCTTTCTCATGAACCACTCTGTCTATTGGTGCTAACCGATTCAACATCCGTTCAGTAGTTGTTGAGATTTTCACGTTCAGACAGATAGACTTAGAAGGAATGGATATATTTTTGTCCATATTTAATGATGATACCTCAACGGATTATGTAAGCAAACCTTTCTCATGCACCACTCTCTCCATTGGAGAAAACCGATTCAACAACCGCTCAGCAGTTGTTGAGATTTTCACGTTTAGACAGATATACTTACAAGGATTGGATATATGTTTTTCCATATTTAATTATGGTACCTAAATGAGTAATGGTATTAAGCCTTTGTCATGAACCACTCTGTCTATTCGTGAGAACCGATTCAACATCTGTTCAGTAGTTGTTGCGATTTTCACGTTCAGACATATAGACTTAAAAGGAATGGATATATTTTGGTCCATATTTAATGACGATACCTCAACGGATTATGTAAATAAACCTTTCTCATGAACCACTCTGTCTATTGGTGCGAACCGATTCAACATCCGTTCAGTAGTTGTTGAGATTTTCACGTTAAGACAGATAGACTTACAAGGAAGGGATTTATTTTTTCCATATTTAATGCTGATACCACAATGAACAACGCAAATAAAGCTTAATCATGCACCCTCTCTCCATTGGAGAAAACCGATTCAACACCCGCTCAGTAGTTGTTGAGATTTTCACGTTCAGGCAGATAGATTTACAAGGAAGGGATATATTTTTTCCATATTTAATGATGATACCTAAATGAGTTATGGAATTAAACCTTTCTCATGAACCACTATGTCTATTGGTGCGAACCGATTCAACATCCGTTCAGTAGTTGTTGAGATTTTCGTGTTCAGACAGATAGACTTAAAAGGAATGGATATATTTTTGTCCATATTTAATGATGATACCTCATCGGATTATGTAAATAAACCTTTCGCATGAACCACTCTGTCTATTGGTGCGAACCGAGTTCAGTAGTTGTTGAGATTTTCACGTTCAGACAGATAGACTTACAAGGAAGGGATTTATTTTTCCATATTTAATGCTGATACCACAATGAACAACGCAAATAAAGCTTCCTCATGCACCACTCTCTCCATTGGAGAAAACCGATTCAACACCCGCTCAGTAGTTGTTGAGATTTTCGCGTTCAGACAGATAGACTTACAAGGAAGGGATTTATTTTTTCCATATTTAATGCTGATACCACAATGAACAACGCAAATAAAGCTTCCTCATGCACCACTCTGTCTATTGGTGAGAACCGATTCAACATCTGTTCAGTAGTTGTTGCGATTTTCACGTTCAGACAGATAGACTTACAAGGAATGGATATATTTTTTTTAAATGTTTAATGATGGTACCTCAATGTATTATGGAATTAAACCGTTCTCATGAACCACTCTGTCTATTGGTGCGAACCGATTCAACATCCGTTCAGTAGTTGTTGCGATTTTCACGTTCAGACTGATAGACTTAAAATGAATGGATATATTTTTGTCCATATTTAATGACGATACCTCAATGGATTATGTAAATAGACCTTTCTCACGAACCACTCTGTCTATTGGTGCTAACCGATTCCACATCCGTTCAGTAGTTGTTGAGATTTTCACGTTCAGGCAGATAGACTTTCAAGGAAGGGATATATTTTTTCCATATTTAATGATGGTACCTCAATGAATTATGGAATTAAAGCTTTCTAATGAAACACTCTGTCTATTGGTGCGAACCGATTCAACGCCCGCTCTGTAGTTGTTGAGATTTTCACGTTCAGACAGATATACTTAGAAGCAATGAATATATTTTTTTCATATTTAATGATGATACCTCAATGAATTATGGAATTAAACCTTTCTCATGAACCACTGTGTCTATTGGTGCTAACCGATTCAACATCCGTTCAGTAGTTGTTGAGATTTTCACGTTCAGACAGATAGACTTAGAAGGAATGGATATATTTTTGTCCATATTTAATGATGATACCTCAACGGATTATGTAAACAAACCTTTCTCATGCACCACTCTCTCCATTGGAGAAAACCGATTCAACAACCGCTCAGCAGTTGTTGAGATTTTCACGTTTAGACAGATATACTTACAAGGATTGGATATATGTTTTTCCATATTTACTTATGGTACCTAAATGAGTAATGGTATTAAGCCTTTGTCATGAACCACTCTGTCTATTCGTGAGAACCGATTCAACATCTGTTCAGTAGTTGTTGCGATTTTCACGTTCAGACATATAGACTTAAAAGGAATGGATATATTTTGGTCCATATTTAATGACGATACCTCAACGGATTATGTAAATAAACCTTTCTCATGAACCACTCTGTCTATTGGTGCGAACCGATTCAACATCCGTTCAGTAGTTGTTGAGATTTTCACGTTAAGACAGATAGACTTACAAGGAAGGGATATATTTTTTTCCATATTTAATGATGGTACCTCAATGTATTATGGAATTAAACCGTTCTCATGAACCACTCTGTCTATTGGTGCGAACCGATTCAACATCCGTTCAGTAGTTGTTGCGATTTTCACGTTCAGACTGATAGCCTTAAAAGGAATGGATCTATTTTTGTCCATATTTAATGATGATACCTCAACGGATTATGTAAATAAACCTTTCTCATGAACCACTCTGTGTACTGGTGCGAACCGATTCAACACCCGCTCAGTATTTGTTGAGATTTTCGCGTTCAGACAGATAGACTTACAAGGAAGGGATTTATTTTTTCCATATTTAATGCTGATAGCACAATGAACAACGCAAATAAAGCTTCCTCATGCACCACTCTCTCCATAGATTTACAAGGAAGGGATATATTTTTTCCATATTTAATGATGATACCTAAATGAGTTATGGAATTAAACCTTTCTCATGAACCACTCTGTCTATTGGTCCACACCGATTCAACATCCGTTCAGTAGTTGTTGAGATTTTCGCGTTCAGACAGATAGACTTACAAGGAAGGGATTTATTTTTTCCATATTTAATGGTGATACCACAATGAAGAACGCAAATAAAGCTTAATCATGCACCACTCTCTCCATTGGAGAAAACCGATTCAACACCCGCTCAGTAGTTGTTGAGATTTTCACATTCAGGCAGATAGATTTACAAGGAAGGGATATATTTTTTCCATATTTAATGATGATACCTAAATGAGTTATGGAATTAAACCTTTCTCATGAACCACTCTGTCTATTGGTGCAAACCGATTCAACATCCGTTCAGTAGTTGTTGAGATTTTCGTGTTCAGACAGATAGACTTACAAGGAAGGGATTTATTTTTTCCATATTTAATGCTGATACCACAATGAACAACGCAATAAAGCTTCCTCATGCACCACTCTCTCCATTGGAGAAAACCGATTCAACACCCGCTCAGTAGTTGTTGAGATTTTCACGTTCAGACAGATAGACTTACAAGGAATGGATATATTTTTTTCCATATTTAATGATGGTACCTCAATGTATTATGGAATTAAACCTTTCTCATGAACCATCCTGTCTACTGGTGCGAACCGATTCAACATCCGTTCAGTAGTTGTAGAGATTTTCACGTTAAGACAGATAGACTTACAAGGAAGGGATATATTTTTTTCCATATTTAATGATGGTACCTCAATGTATTATGGAATTAAACCGTTCTCATGAACCACTCTGTCTATTGGTGCGAACCGATTCAACATCCGTTCAGTAGTTGTTGCGATTTTCACGTTCAGACTGATAGCCTTAAAAGGAATGGATATATTTTTGTCCATATTTAATGATGATACCTCAACGGATTATGTAAATAAACCTTTCTCATGAACCACTCTGTGTACTGGTGCGAACCGATTCAACACCCGCTCAGTATTTGTTGAGATTTTCGCGTTCAGACAGATAGACTTACAAGGAAGGGATTTATTTTTTCCATATTTAATGCTGATACCACAATGAACAACGCAAATAAAGCTTCCTCATGCACCACTCTCTCCATAGATTTACAAGGAAGGGATATATTTGTTCCATATTTAATGATGATACCTAAATGAGTTATGGAATTAAACCTTTCTCATGAACCACTCTGTCTATTGGTGCGAACCGATTCAACATCCGTTCAGTAGTTGTTGAGATTTTCGCGTTCAGACAGTTAGACTTACAAGGAAGGGATTTATTTTTTCCATATTTAATGCTGATACCACAATGAACAACGCAAATAAAGCTTAACCATGCACCACTCTCTCCATTGGAGAAAACCGATTCAACACCCGCTCAGTAGTTGTTGAGATTTTCACGTTCAGGCAGATAGATTTACAAGGAAGGGATATATTTTTTCCATATTTAATGATGATACCTAAATGAGTTATGGAATTAAACCTTTCTCATGAACCACTCTGTCTATTGGTGCGAACCGATTCAACATCCGTTCAGTAGTTGTTGAGATTTTCGTGTTCAGACAGATAGACTTAAAAGGAATGGATATATTTTTGTCCATATTTAATGATGATACCTCATCGGATTATGTAAATAAACCTTTCGCATGAACCACTCTGTCTATTGGTGCGAACCGAGTTCAGTAGTTGTTGAGATTTTCACGTTCAGACAGATAGACTTACAAGGAAGGGATTTATTTTTCCATATTTAATGCTGATACCACAATGAACAACGCAAATTAAGCTTCCTCATGCACCACTCTCTCCATTGGAGAAAACCGATTCAACACCCGCTCAGTAGTTTTTGAGATTTTCGCGTTCAAACAGATAGACTTACAAGGAAGGGATTTATTTTTTCCATATTTAATGCTGATACCACAATGAACAACGCAAATAAAGCTTCCTCATGCACCACTCTGTCTATTGGTGAGAACCGATTCAACATCTGTTCAGTAGTTGTTGCGATTTTCACGTTCAGACAGATAGACTTACAAGGAATGGATATATTTTTGTCCATATTTAATGACGATACCTCAACGGATTATGTAAATAAACCTTTCTCATGAACCACTCTGTCTATTGGTGCTAACTGATTCCACATCCGTTCAGTAGTTGTTGAGATTTTCACGTTCAGGCAGATAGACTTTCAAGGAAGGGATATATTTTTTCCATATTTAATGATGGTACCTCAATGAATTATGGAATTAAAGCTTTCTCATGAACCACTCTGTCTATTGGTGCGAACCGAGTCAACATCCGTTCAGTAGTTGTTGCGATTTTCACGTTCAGACTGATAGACTTAAAAGGAATGGATATATTTTTGTCCATATTTAATGACGATACCTCAACGGATTATGTAAATAAACATTTCTCATGAACCACTCTGTCTATTGGTGCTAACCGATTCAACATCCGCTCTGTAGTTGTTGAGATTTTCACGTTCAGACAGATATACTTAGAAGCAATGAATATATTTTTTCCATATTTAATGATGATACCTCAATGAATTATGGAATTAAACCTTTCTCATGAACCACTCTGTCTATTCGTGAGAACCGATTCAACATCTGTTCAGTAGTTGTTGCGATTTCTACGTTCAGACATATATACTTAAAAGGAATGGATATATTTTGGTCCATATTTAATGACGATACCTCAACGGATTATGTAAATAAACCTTTCTCATGAACCACTCTGTCTATTCGTGAGAAACGATTCAACATCTGTTCAGTAGTTGTTGCGATTTTCACGTTCAGACATATAGACTTAAAAGGAATGGATATATTTTGGTCCATATTTAATGACGATACCTCAACGGATTATGTAAATATACCTTTCTCATGAACAACTCTGTCTATTGGTGCGAACCGATTCAACATCCGTTCAGTAGTTGTTGAGATTTTCACGTTAAGACAGATAGACTTACAAGGAAGGGATATATTTTTTTCCATATTTAATGATGGTACCTCAATGTATTATGGAATTAAACCGTTCTCATGAACCACTCTGTCTATTGGTGCGAACCGATTCAACATCCGTTCAGTAGTTGTTGCGATTTTCACGTTCAGACTGATAGCCTTAAAAGGAATGCATATATTTTTGTCCATATTTAATGATGATACCTCAACGGATAATGTAAATAAACCTTTCTCATGAACCACTCTGTGTACTGGTGCGAACCGATTCAACACCCGCTCAGTATTTGTTGAGATTTTCGCGTTCAGACAGATAGACTTACAAGGAAGGGATTTATTTTTTCCATATTTAATGCTGATACCACAATGAACAACGCAAATAAAGCTTCCTCATGCACCACTCTCTCCATAGATTTACAAGGAAGGGATTTATTTTTTCCATATTTAATGCTGATACCACAATGAACAACGCAAATAAAGCTTCCTCATGCACCACTCTGTCTATTGGTGAGAACCGATTCAACATCTGTTCAGTAGTTGTTGCGATTTTCACGTTCAGACAGATAGACTTACACGGAATGGATATATTTTTGTCCATATTTAATGACGATACCTCAACGGATTATGTAAATAAACCTTTCTCATGAACCACTCTGTCTATTGGTGCTAACTGATTCCACATCCGTTCAGTAGTTGTTGAGATTTTCACGTTCAGGCAGATAGACTTTCAAGGAAGGGATATATTTTTTCCATATTTAATGATGGTACCTCAATGAATTATGGAATTAAAGCTTTCTCATGAACCACTCTGTCTATTGGTGCGAACCGAGTCAACATCCGTTCAGTAGTTGTTGCGATTTTCACGTTCAGACTGATAGACTTAAAAGGAATGGATATATTTTTGTCCATATTTAATGACGATACCTCAACGGATTATGTAAATAAACCTTTCTCATGAACCACTCTGTCTATTGGTCCACACCGATTCAACATCCGTTCAGTAGTTGTTGAGATTTTCGCGTTCAGACAGATAGACTTACAAGGAAGGGATTTATTTTTTCCATATTTAATGGTGATACCACAATGAACAACGCAAATAAAGCTTAATCATGCACCACTCTCTCCATTGGAGAAAACCGATTCAACACCCGCTCAGTAGTTGTTGAGATTTTCACATTCAGGCAGATAGATTTACAAGGAAGGGATATATTTTTTCCATATTTAATGATGATACCTAAATGAGTTATGGAATTAAACCTTTCTCATGAACCACTCTGTCTATTGGTGCAAACCGATTCAACATCCGTTCAGTAGTTGTTGAGATTTTCGTGTTCAGACAGATAGACTTACAAGGAAGGGATTTATTTTTTCCATATTTAATGCTGATACCGCAATGAACAACGCAATAAAGCTTCCTCATGCACCACTCTCTCCATTGGAGAAAACCGATTCAACACCCGCTCAGTAGTTGTTGAGATTTTCACGTTCAGACAGATAGACTTAGAAGGAATGGATATATTTTTTTCCATATTTAATGATGGTACCTCAATGTATTATGGAATTAAACCTTTCTCATGAACCATCCTGTCTACTGGTGCGAACCGATTCAACATCCGTTCAGTAGTTGTAGAGATTTTCACGTTAAGACAGATAGACTTACAAGGAAGGGATATATTTTTTTCCATATTTAATGATGGTACCTCAATGTATTATGGAATTAAACCGTTCTCATGAACCACTCTGTCTATTGGTGCGAACCGATTCAACATCCGTTCAGTAGTTGTTGCGATTTTCACGTTCAGACTGATAGCCTTAAAAGGAATGGATATATTTTTGTCCATATTTAATGATGATACCTCAACGGATTATGTAAATAAACCTTTCTCATGAACCACTCTGTGTACTGGTGCGAACCGATTCAACACCCGCTCAGTATTTGTTGAGATTTTCGCGTTCAGACAGATAGACTTACAAGGAAGGGATTTATTTTTTCCATATTTAATGCTGATACCACAATGAACAACGCAAATAAAGCTTCCTCATGCACCACTCTCTCCATAGATTTACAAGGAAGGGATATATTTTTTCCATATTTAATGATGATACCTAAATGAGTTATGGAATTAAACCTTTCTCATGAACCACTCTGTCTATTGGTGCGAACCGATTCAACATCCGTTCAGTAGTTGTTGAGATTTTCGCGTTCAGACAGTTAGACTTACAAGGAAGGGATTTATTTTTTCCATATTTAATGCTGATACCACAATGAACAACGCAAATAAAGCTTAACCATGCACCACTCTCTCCATTGGAGAAAACCGATTCAACACCCGCTCAGTAGTTGTTGAGATTTTCACGTTCAGGCAGATAGATTTACAAGGAAGGGATATATTTTTTCCATATTTAATGATGATACCTAAATGAGTTATGGAATTAAACCTTTCTCATGAACCACTCTGTCTATTGGTGCGAACCGATTCAACATCCGTTCAGTAGTTGTTGAGATTTTCGTGTTCAGACAGATAGACTTAAAAGGAATGGATATATTTTTGTCCATATTTAATGATGATACCTCATCGGATTATGTAAATAAACCTTTCGCATGAACCACTCTGTCTATTGGTGCGAACCGAGTTCAGTAGTTGTTGAGATTTTCACGTTAAGACAGATAGACTTACAAGGAAGGGATATATTTTTTTCCATATTTAATGATGGTACCTCAATGTATTATGGAATTAAACCGTTCTCATGAACCACTCTGTCTATTGGTGCGAACCGATTCAACATCCGTTCAGTAGTTGTTGCGATTTTCACGTTCAGACTGATAGCCTTAAAAGGAATGGATATATTTTTGTCCATATTTAATGATGATACCTCAACGGATTATGTAAATAAACCTTTCTCATGAACCACTCTGTGTACTGGTGCGAACCGATTCAACACCCGCTCAGTATTTGTTGAGATTTTCGCGTTCAGACAGATAGTCTTACAAGGAAGGGATTTATTTTTTCCATATTTAATGCTGATACCACAATGAACAACGCAAATAAAGCTTCCTCATGCACCACACTCTCCATAGATTTACAAGGAAGGGATATATTTTTTCCATATTTAATGATGGTACCTCAATGAATTATGGAATTAAAGCTTTCTCATGAACCACTCTGTCTATTGGTGCGAACCGAGTCAACATCCGTTCAGTAGTTGTTGCGATTTTCACGTTCAGACTGATAGACTTAAAAGGAATGGATATATTTTTGTCCATATTTAATGACGATACCTCAACGGATTATGTAAATAAACCTTTCTCATGAACCACTCTGTCTATTGGTCCACACCGATTCAACATCCGTTCAGTAGTTGTTGAGATTTTCGCGTTCAGACAGATAGACTTACAAGGAAGGGATTTATTTTTTCCATATTTAATGGTGATACCACAATGAACAACGCAAATAAAGCTTAATCATGCACCACTCTCTCCATTGGAGAAAACCGATTCAACACCCGCTCAGTAGTTGTTGAGATTTTCACATTCAGGCAGATAGATTTACAAGGAAGGGATATATTTTTTCCATATTTAATGATGATACCTAAATGAGTTATGGAATTAAACCTTTCTCATGAACCACTCTGTCTATTGGTGCAAACCGATTCAACATCCGTTCAGTAGTTGTTGAGATTTTCGTGTTCAGACAGATAGACTTACAAGGAAGGGATTTATTTTTTCCATATTTAATGCTGATACCACAATGAACAACGCAATAAAGCTTCCTCATGCACCACTCTCTCCATTGGAGAAAACCGATTCAACACCCGCTCAGTAGTTGTTGAGATTTTCACGTTCAGACAGATAGACTTACAAGGAATGGATATATTTTTTTCCATATTTAATGATGGTACCTCAATGTATTATGGAATTAAACCTTTCTCATGAACCATCCTGTCTACTGGTGCGAACCGATTCAACATCCGTTCAGTAGTTGTAGAGATTTTCACGTTAAGACAGATAGACTTACAAGGAAGGGATATATTTTTTTCCATATTTAATGATGGTACCTCAATGTATTATGGAATTAAACCGTTCTCATGAACCACTCTGTCTATTGGTGCGAACCGATTCAACATCCGTTCAGTAGTTGTTGCGATTTTCACGTTCAGACTGATAGCCTTAAAAGGAATGGATATATTTTTGTCCATATTTAATGATGATACCTCAACGGATTATGTAAATAAACCTTTCTCATGAACCACTCTGTGTACTGGTGCGAACCGATTCAACACCCGCTCAGTATTTGTTGAGATTTTCGCGTTCAGACAGATAGACTTACAAGGAAGGGATTTATTTTTTCCATATTTAATGCTGATACCACAATGAACAACGCAAATAAAGCTTCCTCATGCACCACTCTCTCCATAGATTTACAAGGAAGGGATATATTTTTTCCATATTTAATGATGATACCTAAATGAGTTATGGAATTAAACCTTTCTCATGAACCACTCTGTCTATTGGTGCGAACCGATTCAACATCCGTTCAGTAGTTGTTGAGATTTTCGCGTTCAGACAGTTAGACTTACAAGGAAGGGATTTATTTTTTCCATATTTAATGCTGATACCACAATGAACAACGCAAATAAAGCTTAACCATGCACCACTCTCTCCATTGGAGAAAACCGATTCAACACCCGCTCAGTAGTTGTTGAGATTTTCACGTTCAGGCAGATAGATTTACAAGGAAGGGATATATTTTTTCCATATTTAATGATGATACCTAAATGAGTTATGGAATTAAACCTTTCTCATGAACCACTCTGTCTATTGGTGCGAACCGATTCAACATCCGTTCAGTAGTTGTTGAGATTTTCGTGTTCAGACAGATAGACTTAAAAGGAATGGATATATTTTTGTCCATATTTAATGATGATACCTCATCGGATTATGTAAATAAACCTTTCGCATGAACCACTCTGTCTATTGGTGCGAACCGAGTTCAGTAGTTGTTGAGATTTTCACGTTCAGACAGATAGACTTACAAGGAAGGGATTTATTTTTCCATATTTAATGCTGATACCACAATGAACAACGCAAATTAAGCTTCCTCATGCACCACTCTCTCCATTGGAGAAAACCGATTCAACACCCGCTCAGTAGTTTTTGAGATTTTCGCGTTCAAACAGATAGACTTACAAGGAAGGGATTTATTTTTTCCATATTTAATGCTGATACCACAATGAACAACGCAAATAAAGCTTCCTCATGCACCACTCTGTCTATTGGTGAGAACCGATTCAACATCTGTTCAGTAGTTGTTGCGATTTTCACGTTCAGACAGATAGACTTACAAGGAATGGATATATTTTTGTCCATATTTAATGACGATACCTCAACGGATTATGTAAATAAACCTTTCTCATGAACCACTCTGTCTATTGGTGCTAACTGATTCCACATCCGTTCAGTAGTTGTTGAGATTTTCACGTTCAGGCAGATAGACTTTCAAGGAAGGGATATATTTTTTCCATATTTAATGATGGTACCTCAATGAATTATGGAATTAAAGCTTTCTCATGAACCACTCTGTCTATTGGTGCGAACCGAGTCAACATCCGTTCAGTAGTTGTTGCGATTTTCACGTTCAGACTGATAGACTTAAAAGGAATGGATATATTTTTGTCCATATTTAATGACGATACCTCAACGGATTATGTAAATAAACATTTCTCATGAACCACTCTGTCTATTGGTGCTAACCGATTCAACATCCGCTCTGTAGTTGTTGAGATTTTCACGTTCAGACAGATATACTTAGAAGCAATGAATATATTTTTTCCATATTTAGTGATGATACCTCAATGAATTATGGAATTAAACCTTTCTCATGAACCACTCTGTCTATTCGTGAGAACCGATTCAACATCTGTTCAGTAGTTGTTGCGATTTCTACGTTCAGACATATAGACTTAAAAGGAATGGATATATTTTGGTCCATATTTAATGACGATACCTCAACGGATTATGTAAATAAACCTTTCTCATGAACCACTCTGTCTATTCGTGAGAAACGATTCAACATCTGTTCAGTAGTTGTTGCGATTTTCACGTTCAGACATATAGACTTAAAAGGAATGGATATATTTTGGTCCATATTTAATGACGATACCTCAACGGATTATGTAAATATACCTTTCTCATGAACAACTCTGTCTATTGGTGCGAACCGATTCAACATCCGTTCAGTAGTTGTTGAGATTTTCACGTTAAGACAGATAGACTTACAAGGAAGGGATATATTTTTTTCCATATTTAATGATGGTACCTCAATGTATTATGGAATTAAACCGTTCTCATGAACCACTCTGTCTATTGGTGCGAACCGATTCAACATCCGTTCAGTAGTTGTTGCGATTTTCACGTTCAGACTGATAGCCTTAAAAGGAATGGATATATTTTTGTCCATATTTAATGATGATACCTCAACGGATAATGTAAATAAACCTTTCTCATGAACCACTCTGTGTACTGGTGCGAACCGATTCAACACCCGCTCAGTATTTGTTGAGATTTTCGCGTTCAGACAGATAGACTTACAAGGAAGGGATTTATTTTTTCCATATTTAATGCTGATACCACAATGAACAACGCAAATAAAGCTTCCTCATGCACCACTCTCTCCATAGATTTACAAGGAAGGGATTTATTTTTTCCATATTTAATGCTGATACCACAATGAACAACGCAAATAAAGCTTCCTCATGCACCACTCTGTCTATTTGTGAGAACCGATTCAACATCTGTTCAGTAGTTGTTGCGATTTTCACGTTCAGACAGATAGACTTACAAGGAATGGATATATTTTTTTCCATGTTTAATGATGGTACCTCAATGTATTATGGAATTTAACCGTTCTCATGAACCACTCTGTCTATTGGTGCGAACCGATTCAACATCCGTTCAGTAGTTGTTGCGATTTTCACGTTCAGACTGATAGACTTAAAAGGAATGGATATATTGTTTTCCATATTTAATGATGGTACCTCAATGTATTATGGAATTAAACCGTTCTCATGAACCACTCTGTCTATTGGTGCGAACCGATTCAACATCAGTTCAGTAGTTGTTGCGATTTTCACGTTCAGACTGATAGACATAAAAGGAATGGATATATTTTTGTCCATATTTAATGACGATACCTCAACGGATTATGTAAATAAACCTTTCTCATGAACCACTCTGTCTATTGGTGCTAACCGATTCAACATCCGTTCAGTAGTTGTTGAGATTTTCACGTTCAGACAGATAGACTTACAAGGAATGGATATATTTTTTTCCATATTTAATGATGGTACCTCAATGTATTATGGAATTAAACCGTTCTCATCAACCACTCTGTCTATTGGTGCGAACCGATTCAACATCCGTTCAGTAGTTGTTGAGATTTTCACGTTCAGGCAGATAGACTTTCAAGGAAGGGATATATTTTTTCCATATTTAATGATGGTACCTCAATGAATTATGGAATTAAAGCTTTCTCATGAACCACTCTGTTTATTGGTGCGAACCGATTCAACGCCCGCTCTGTAAATGTTGAGATTTTCACGTTCAGACAGATATACTTAGAAGCAATGAATATATTTTTTCCATATTTAGTGATGATACCTCAATGAATTATGGAATTAAACCTTTCTCATGAACCACTCTGTCTATTGGTGCTAACCGATTCTACATCCGTTCAGTAGTTGTTGAGATTTTCACGTTCAGACAGATAGACTTAGAAGGAATGGATATATTTTTGTCCATATTTAATGATGATACCTCAACGGATTATGTAAACAAACCTTTCTCATGCACCACTCTCTCCATTGGAGAAAACCGATTCAACAACCGCTCAGCAGTTCTTGAGATTTTCACGTTTAGACAGATATACTTACAAGGATTGGATATATGTTTTTCCATATTTAATTATGGTACCTATATGAGTAATGGTATTAAGCCTTTGTCATGAACCACTCTGTCTATTCGTGAGAACTGATTCAACATCTGTTCAGTAGTTGTTGCGATTTCTACGTTCAGACATATAGACTTAAAAGGAATGGATATATTTTGGTCCATATTTAATGACGATACCTCAACGGATTATGTAAATAAACCTTTCTCATGAACCACTCTGTCTATTGGTGCGAACCGATTCAACATCCGTTCAGTAGTTGTTGAGATTTTTACGTTAAGACAGATAGACTTACAAGGAAGGGATATATTTTTTTCCATATTTAATGATGGTACCTCAATGTATTATGGAATTAAACCGTTCTCATGAACCACTCTGTCTATTGGTGCGAACCGATTCAACATCCGTTCAGTAGTTGTTGCGATTTTCACGTTCAGACTGATAGCCTTAAAAGGAATGGATATATTTTTGTCCATATTTAATGATGATACCTCAACGGATTATGTAAATAAACCTTTCTCATGAACCACTCTGTGTACTGGTGCGAACCGATTCAACACCCGCTCAGTATTTGTTGAGATTTTCGCGTTCAGACAGATAGACTTACAAGGAAGGGATTTATTTTTTCCATATTTAATGCTGATACCACAATGAACAACGCAAAAAAAGCTTAATCATGCACCACTCTCTCCATTGGAGAAAACCGATTCAACACCCGCTCAGTAGTTGTTGAGATTTTCACGTTCAGGCAGATAGATTTACAAGGAAGGGATATATTTTTTCCATATTTAATGATGATACCTAAATGAGTTATGGAATTAAACCTTTCTCATGAACCACTCTGTCTATTGGTGCGAACCGATTCAACATCCGTTCAGTAGTTGTTGAGATTTTCGTGTTCAGACAGATAGACTTACAAGGAAGGGATTTATTTTTTCCATATTTAATGCTGATACCACAATGAACAACGCAATAAAGCTTCCTCATGCACCACTCTCTCCATTGGAGAAAACCGATTCAACACCCGCTCAGTAGTTGTTGAGATTTTCACGTTCAGGCAGATAGACTTACAAGGAAGGGATATATTTTTTCTATATTTAATGATGATACCTAAATGAGTTATGGAATTAAACCTTTCTCATGAACCACTCTGTCTATTGGTGCGAACCGATTCAACATCCGTTCAGTAGTTGTTGAGATTTTCACGTTCAGACAGATAGACTTAGAAGGAATGGATATATTTTTTTCCATATTTAATAATGGTACCTCAATGTATTATGGAATTAAACCTTTCTCATGAACCACTCTGTCTACTGGTGCGAACCGATTCAACATCCGTTCAGTAGTTGTTGAGATTTTCACGTTAAGACAGATAGACTTACAAGGAAGGGATATATTTTTTTCCATATTTAATGATGGTACCTCAATGTATTATGGAATTAAACCGTTCTCATGAACCACTCTGTCTATTGGTGCGAACCGATTCAACATCCGTTCAGTAGTTGTTGCGATTTTCACGTTCAGACATATAGACTTAAAAGGAATGGATATATTTTGGTCCATATTTAATGACGATACCTCAACGGATTATGTAAATAAACCTTTCTCATGAACCACTCTGTCTATTGGTGCGAACCGATTCAACATCCGTTCAGTAGTTGTTGAGATTTTTACGTTAAGACAGATAGTCTTACAAGGAAGGGATATATTTTTTTCCATATTTAATGATGGTACCTCAATGTATTATGGAATTAAACCGTTCTCATGAACCACTCTGTCTATTGGTGCGAACCGATTCAACATCCGTTCAGTAGTTGTTGCGATTTTCACGTTCAGCCTGATAGCCTTAAAAGGAATGGATATATTTTTGTCCATATTTAATGATGATACCTCAACGGATTATATAAATAAACCTTTCTCATGAACCACTCTGTGTACTGGTGCGAACCGATTCAACACCCGCTCAGTATTTGTTGAGATTTTCGCGTTCAGACAGATAGACTTACAAGGAAGGGATTTATTTTTTCCATATTTAATGCTGATACCACAATGAACAACGCAAATAAAGCTTCCTCATGCACCACTCTCTCCATAGATTTACAAGGAAGGGATATATTTTTTCCATATTTAATGATGATACCTAAATGAGTTATGGAATTAAACCTTTCTCATGAACCACTCTGTCTATTGGTGCGAACCGATTCAACATCCGTTCAGTAGTTGTTGAGATTTTCGCGTTCAGACAGATAGACTTACAAGGAAGGGATTTATTTTTTCCATATTTAATGCTGATACCACAATGAACAACGCAAATGAAGCTTAATCATGCACCACTCTCTCCATTGGAGAAAACCGATTCAATACCCGCTCAGTAGTTGTTGAGATTTTCACGTTCAGGCAGATAGATTTACAAGGAAGGGATATATTTTTTCCATATTTAATGATGATACCTAAATGAGTTATGGAATTAAACCTTTCTCATGAACCACTCTGTCTATTGGTGCGAACCGATTCAACATCCGTTCAGTAGTTGTTGAGATTTTCGTGTTCAGACAGATAGACTTACAAGGAAGGGATTTATTTTTTCCATATTTAATGCTGATACCACAATGAACAACGCAATAAAGCTTCCTCATGCACCACTCTCTCCATTGGAGAAAACCGATTCAACACCCGCTCAGTAGTTGTTGAGATTTTCACGTTCAGGCAGATAGACTTACAAGGAAGGGATATATTTTTTCTATATTTAATGATGATACCTAAATGAGTTATGGAATTAAACCTTTCTCATGAACCACTCTGTCTATTGGTGCGAACCGATTCAACGTCCGTTTTTTTTCTTTTCGTTTTTGTTTTATTTTATAATTCATTTTTCTTACATGCTAGACAAAAATAACTAAAACTAGCTTAACTAACTTAACAATCGTTCTTACATCTAACCTACTGACCCTATACGGGTACTCTAAGCTATTCTGAACAAAATTGTTGTGCCTTTCGGCTTAGACTATGGTTTGTTTTTTTTTTTTTTTTATTTTGTCTGAATTTACTTTCTGATTAGTTTGGCCAAGAAAACTGGTAAAAAACTTGGCATTATATATCTATCTTAACCTATCTTAAACTTACGTAACCTAATATAAAAACTTATGAGCTAACTTAACTATGTCCGTAACAGTACGGCACGTGCACCAGGGCGTATATGTTATGTATATGCCTAACATATAAAATTTATACGCCGTGGTGCACCTTTTTTTTTTTTTTATTCTTTTAAAACTTTTTTTTTTTTTTTTTTTTTTTTTTTTTTTTTTTATTTTATATTTTTTTTTTCCTACGCTACCACTCTGTCTATTGGTGAGAACCGATTCAACATCTGTTCAGTAGTTGTTGCGATTTTCACGTTCAGACAGATAGACTTACAAGGAATGGATATATTTTTTTCCATATTTAATGATGGTACATCAATGTATTATGGAATTAAACCGTTCTCATCAACCACTCTGTCTATTGGTGCGAACCGATTCAACATCCGTTCAGTAGTTGTTGAGATTTTCACGTTCAGGCAGATAGACTTTCAAGGAAGGGATATATTTTTTCCATATTTAATGATGGTACCTCAATGAATTATGGAATTAAAGCTTTCTCATGAACCACTCTGTCTATTGGTGCGAACCGATTCAACGCCCGCTCTGTAGTTGTTGAGATTTTCACGTTCAGACAGATATACTTAGAAGCAATGAACATATTTTTTCTATATTTAATGATGGTACCTCAATGTATTATGGAATTAAACCTTTCTCATGAACCACTCTGTCTATTGGTGCGAACCGATTCAACATCCGTTTAGTAGTTGTTGAGATTTTCGTGTTCAGACAGATAGACTTAAAAGGAATGGACATATTTTTGTCCATATTTAATGATGATACCTCATCGGATTATGTAAATAAACCTTTCGCATGAACCACTCTGTCTATTGGTGCGAACCGAGTTCAGTAGTTGTTGAGATTTTCACGTTCAGAAAGATAGACTTACAAGGAAGGGATTTATTTTTCCATATTTAATGCTGATACCACAATGAACAACGCAAATAAAGCTTCCTCATGCACCACTCTGTCTATTGGTGAGAACCGATTCAACATCTGTTCAGTAGTTGTTGCGATTTTCACGTTCAGACAGATAGACTTACAAGGAATGGATATATTTTTGTCCATATTTAATGACGATACCTCAACGGATTATGTAAATAAACCTTTCTCATGAACCACTCTGTCTATTGGTGCTAACCGATTCAACATCCGTTCAGTAGTTGTTGAGATTTTCACGTTCAGACAGATAGACTTACAAGGAATGGATATATTTTTTTCCATATTTAATGATGGTACATCAATGTATTATGGAATTTAACCGTTCTCATCAACCACTCTGTCTATTGGTGCGAACCGATTCAACATCCGTTCAGTAGTTGTTGAGATTTTCACGTTCAGGCAGATAGACTTTCAAGGAAGGGATATATTGTTTTCCATATTTAATGATGGTACCTCAATGTATTATGGAATTAAACCGTTCTCATGAACCACTCTGTCTATTGGTGCGAACCGATTCAACATCAGTTCAGTAGTTGTTGCGATTTTCACGTTCAGACTGATAGACATAAAAGGAATGGATATATTTTTGTCCATATTTAATGACGATACCTCAACGGATTATGTAAATAAACCTTTCTCATGAACCACTCTGTCTATTGGTGCTAACCGATTCAACATCCGTTTAGTAGTTGTTGAGATTTTCACGTTCAGACAGATAGACTTACAAGGAATGGATATATTTTTTTCCATATTTAATGATGGTACATCAATGTATTATGGAATTTAACCGTTCTCATCAACCACTCTGTCTATTGGTGCGAACCGATTCAACATCCGTTCAGTAGTTGTTGAGATTTTCACGTTCAGGCAGATAGACTTTCAAGGAAGGGATATATTGTTTTCCATATTTAATGATGGTACCTCAATGTATTATGGAATTAAACCGTTCTCATGAACCACTCTGTCTATTGGTGCGAACCGATTCAACATCAGTTCAGTAGTTGTTGCGATTTTCACGTTCAGACTGATAGACATAAAAGGAATGGATATATTTTTGTCCATATTTAATGACGATACCTCAACGGATTATGTAAATAAACCTTTCTCATGAACCACTCTGTCTATTGGTGCTAACCGATTCAACATCCGTTCAGTAGTTGTTGAGATTTTCACGTTCAGGCAGATAGACTTACAAGGAATGGATATATTTTTTTCCATATTTAATGATGGTACCTCAATGTATTATGGAATTAAACCGTTCTCATCAACCACTCTGTCTATTGGTGCGAACCGATTCAACATCCGTTCAGTAGTTGTTGAGATTTTCACGTTCAGGCAGATAGACTTACAAGGAATGGATATATTTTTTTCCATATTTAATGATGGTACCTCAATGTATTATGGAATTAAACCGTTCTCATCAACCACTCTGTCTATTGGTGCGAACCGATTCAACATCCGTTCAGTAGTTGTTGAGATTTTCACGTTCAGGCAGATAGACTTTCAAGGAAGGGATATATTTTTTCCATATTTAATGATGGTACCTCAATGAATTATGGAATTAAAGCTTTCTCATGAACCACTCTGTCTATTGGTGCGAACCGATTCAACGCCCGCTCTGTAGTTGTTGAGATTTTCACGTTCAGACAGATATACTTAGAAGCAATGAACATATTTTTTCCATATTTAATGATGATACCTCAATGAATTATGGAATTAAACCTTTCTCATGAACCACTCTGTCTATTGGTGCTAACCGATTCAACATCCGTTCAGTAGTTGTTGAGATTTTCACGTTCAGACAGATAGACTTAGAAGGAATGGATATATTTTTGTCCATATTTAATGATGATACCTCAACGGATTATGTAAACAAACCTTTCTCATGCACCACTCTCTCCATTGGAGAAAACCGATTCAACAACCGCTCAGCAGTTGTTGAGATTTTCACGTTTAGACAGATATATTTACAAGGATTGGATATATGTATTTTTATATTTAATTATGGTACCTAAATGAGTAATGGTATTAAGCCTTTGTCATGAACCACTCTGTCTATTCGTGAGAACCGATTCAACATCTGTTCAGTAGTTGTTGCGATTTTCACGTTCAGACATATAAACTTAAAAGGAATGGATATATTTTGGTCCATATTTAATGACGATACCTCAACGGATTATGTAAATAAACCTTTCTCATGAACCACTCTGTCTATTGGTACGAACCGATTCAACATCCGTTCAGTAGTTGTTGAGATTTTCACGTTAAGACAGATAGACTTACAAGGAAGGGATATATTTTTTTCCATATTTAATGATGGTACCTCAATGTATTATGGAATTAAGCCGTTCTCATGAACCACTCTGTCTATTGGTGCGAACCGATTCAACATCCGTTCAGTAGTTGTTGCGATTTTCACGTTCAGACTGATAGCCTTAAAAGGAATGGATATATTTTTGTCCATATTTAATGATGATACCTCAACGGATTATGTAAATAAACCTTTCTCATGAACCACTCTGTGTACTGGTGCGAACCGATTCAACACCCGCTAAGTATTTGTTGAGATTTTCGCGTTCAGACAGATAGACTTACAAGGAAGGGATTTATTTTTTCCATATTTAATGCTGATACCACAATGAACAACGCAAATAAAGCTTCCTCATGCACCACTCTCTCCATAGATTTACAAGGAAGGGATATATTTTTTCCATATTTAATGATGATACCTAAATGAGTTATGGAATTAAACCTTTCTCATGAACCACTCTGTCTATTGGTGCGAACCGATTCAACATCCGTTCAGTAGTTGTTGAGATTTTCGCTTTCAGACAGATAGACTTACAAGGAAGGGATTTATTTTTTCCATATTTAATGCTGATACCACAATGAACAACGCAAATAAAGCTTAATCATGCACCACTCTCTCCATTGGAGAAAACCGATTCAACACCCGCTCAGTAGTTGTTGAGATTTTCACGTTCAGGCAGATAGATTTACAAGGAAGGGATATATTGTTTCCATATTTAATGATGATACCTAAATGAGTTATGGAATTAAACCTTTCTCATGAAACACTCTGTCTATTGGTGCGAACCGATTCAACATCCGTTCAGTAGTTGTTGAGATTTTCGAGTTCAGACAGATAGACTTACAAGGAAGGGATTTATTTTTTCCATATTTAATGCTGATACCACAATGAACAACGCAATAAAGCTTCCTCATGCACCACTCTCTCCATTGGAGAAAACCGATTCAACACCCGCTCAGTAGTTGTTGAGATTTTCACGTTCAGGCAGATAGACTTACAAGGAAGGGATATATTTTTTCTATATTTAATGATGATACCTAAATGAGTTATGGAATTAAACCTTTCTCATGAACCACTCTGTCTATTGGTGCGAACCGATTCAACATCCGTTCAGTAGTTGTTGAGATTTTCACGTTCAGACAGATAGACTTAGAAGGAATGGATATATTTTTTTCCATATTTAATGATGGTACCTCAATGTATTATGGAATTAAACCTTTCTCATGAACCACTCTGTCTACTGGTGAGAACCGATTCAACATCCGTTCAGTAGTTGTTGATATTTTCGCGTTCAGACAGATAATCTTACAAGGAAGGGATCAATTTTTTCCATATTTAATGACGATACCACAATGAACAACGGAAATAAAGCTTCGTCATGCACCACTCTCTCCATTGGAGAAAACCGATTCAACACCCGCTCAGTAGTTGTTGAGATTTTCACGTTCAGACAGATATACTTACAAGGAATGGATATATTTTTTTCCATATTTAATCATGGTACCTAAATGAGTTATGGAATTAAACCTTTCTCATGAACCACTCTGTCTATTGGTGCGAACCGATTCAACATCCGTTCAGTAGTTGTTGAGATTCTCACGTTCAGGCAGATAGACTTTCAAGGAAGGGATTTATTTTTTCCATATTTAATGCTGATACCACAATGAACAACGCAATAAAGCTTCCTCATGCACCACTCTCTCCATTGGAGAAAACCGATTCAACACCCGCTCAGTAGTTGTTGAGATTTTCACGTTCAGGCAGATAGACTTACAAGGAAGGGATATATTTTTTCTATATTTAATGATGATACCTAAATGAGTTATGGAATTAAACCTTTCTCATGAACCACTCTGTCTATTGGTGCGAACCGATTCAACATCCGTTCAGTAGTTGTTGAGATTTTCACGTTCAGACAGATAGACTTAGAAGGAATGGATATATTTTTTTCCATATTTAATGATGGTACCTCAATGTATTATGGAATTAAACCTTTCTCATGAACCACTCTGTCTACTGGTGCGAACCGATTCAACATCCGTTCAGTAGTTGTTGATATTTTCGCGTTCAGACAGATAGTCTTACAAGGGAGGGATATATTTTTTCCATATTTAATGACGATACCACAATGAACAACGGAAATAAAGCTTCGTCATGCACCACTCTCTCCATTGGAGAAAACCGATTCAACACCCGCTCAGTAGTTGTTGAGATTTTCACGTTCAGACAGATATACTTACAAGGAATAGATATATTTTTTTCCATATTTAATCATGGTACCTAAATGAGTTATGGAATTAAACCTTTCTCATGAACCACTCTGTCTATTGGTGGTAACCGATTCAACATCCGTTCAGTAGTTGTTGAGATTTTCACGTTCAAACAGATAGACTTACAAGGAATGGATATATTTTTTTCCATATTTAATGATGGTACCTCAATGTATTATGGAATTAAACCGTTCTCATCAACCACTCTGTCTATTGGTGCGAACCGATTCAACATCCGTTCAGTAGTTGTTGAGATTTTCACGTTCAGGCAGATAGACTTTCAAGGAAGGGATATATTTTTTCCATATTTAATGATGGTACCTCAATGAATTATGGAATTAAAGCTTTCTCATGAACCACTCTGTCTATTGGTGCGAACCGATTCAACGCCCGCTCTGTAGTTGTTAAGATTTTCACGTTCAGACAGATATACTTAGAAGCAATGAATATATTTTTTCCATATTTAATGATGATACCTCAATGAATTATGGAATTAAACCTTTCTCATGAACCACTCTGTCTATTGGTGAGAACCGTTTCAACATCTGTTCAGTAGTTGTTGCGATTTTCACGTTTAGGCAGATAGACTTAAAAGGAATGGATATATTTTTTTCCATATTTAATGATGGTACCTCAACGTATTATGGAACTAAACCGTTCTCATGAACCACTCTGTCTATTTGTGCGAACCGATTCAACATCTGTTCAGTAGTTGTTACGATAAACGCACGTTCAGACAGATAGACTTAGAAGGAATGGATATATTTTTGTCCATATTTAATGATGATACCTCAACGGATTATGTAAACAAACCTTTCTCATGCACCACTCTCTCCATTGCAGAAAACCGATTCAACAACCGCTCAGCAGTTGTTGAGATTTTCACGTTTAGACAGATATACTTACAAGGATTGGATATATGTTTTTCCATATTTAATTATGGTACCTAAATGAGTTATGGTATTAAGCCTTTGTCATGAACCACTCTGTCTATTCGTGAGAACCGATTCAACATCTGTTCAGTAGTTGTTGCGATTTTCACGTTCAGACATATAAACTTAAAAGGAATGGATATATTTTTGTCCATATTTAATGACGATACCTCAACGGATTATGTAAATAAACCTTTCTTATGAACCCTCTGTCTATTGGTGCGAACCGATTCAACATCCGTTCAGTAGTTGTTGAGATTTTCACGTTAAGACAGATAGACTTACAAGGAAGGGATATATTTTTTTCCATATTTAATGATGGTACCTCAATGTATTATGGAATTAAACCGTTCTCATGAACCACTCTGTCTATTGGTGCGAACCGATTCAACATCCGTTCAGTAGTTGTTGCGATTTTCACGTTCAGACTGATAGACTTAAAAGGAATGGATATATTTTTGTCCATATTTAATGATGATACCTCAACGGATTATGTAAATAAGCCTTTCTCATGAACCACTCTGTGTACTGGTGCGAACCGATTCAACACCCGCTCAGTTTTTGTTGAGATTTTCGCGTTCAAACAGATAGACTTACAAGGAAGGGATTTATTTTTTCCATATTTAATGCTGATACCACAATGAACAACGCAAATAAAGCTTAATCATGCACCACTCTCTCCATTGGAGAAAACCGATTCAACACCCGCTCAGTAGTTGTTGAGATTTTCACGTTCAGGCAGATAGATTTACAAGGAAGGGATATATTTTTTCCATATTTAATGATGATACCTAAATGAGTTATGGAATTAAACCTTTCTCATGAAACACTCTGTCTATTGGTGCGAACCGATTCAACATCCGTTCAGTAGTTGTTGAGATTTTCGTGCTCAGACAGATAGACTTACAAGGAAGGGACTTATTTTTTCCATATTTAATGCTGATACCACAATGAACAACGCAATAAAGCTTCCTCATGCACCACTCTCTCCATTGGAGAAAACCGATTCAACACCCGCTCAGTAGTTGTTGAGATTTTCACGTTCAGGCAGATAGACTTACAAGGAAGGGATATATTTTTTCTATATTTAATGATGATACCTAAATGAGTTATGGAATTAAACCTTTCTCATGAACCACTCTGTCTATTGGTGCGAACCGATTCAACATCCGTTCAGTAGTTGTTGAGATTTTCACGTTCAGACAGATAGACTTAGAAGGAATGGATATATTTTTTTCCATATTTAATGATGGTACCTCAATGTATTATGGAATTAAACCTTTCTCATGAACCACTCTGTCTACTGGTGCGAACCGATTCAACATCCGTTCAGTAGTTGTTGATATTTTCGCGTTCAGACAGATAGTCTTACAAGGGAGGGATATATTTTTTCCATATTTAATGACGATACCACAATGAACAACGGAAATAAAGCTTCGTCATGCACCACTCTCTCCATTGGAGAAAACCGATTCAACACCCGCTCAGTAGTTGTTGAGATTTTCACGTTCAGACAGATATACTTACAAGGAATGGATATATTTTTTTCCATATTTAATCATGGTACCTAAATGAGTTATGGAATTAAACCTTTCTCATGAACCACTCTGTCTATTGGTGGTAACCGATTCAACATCCGTTCAGTAGTTGTTGAGATTTTCACGTTCAAACAGATAGACTTACAAGGAATGGATATATTTTTTTCCATATTTAATGATGGTACCTCAATGTATTATGGAATTAAACCGTTCTCATCAACCACTCTGGCTATTGGTGCGAACCGATTCAACATCCGTTCAGTAGTTGTTGAGATTTTCACGTTCAGGCAGATAGACTTTCAAGGAAGGGATATATTTTTTCCATATTTAATGATGGTACCTCAATGAATTATGGAATTAAAGCTTTCTCATGAACCACTCTGTCTATTGGTGCGAACCGATTCAACGCCCGCTCTGTAGTTGTTAAGATTTTCACGTTCAGACAGATATACTTAGAAGCAATGAATATATTTTGTCCATATTTAATGATGATACCTCAATGAATTATGGAATTAAACCTTTCTCATGAACCACTCTGTCTATTGGTGAGAACCGTTTCAACATCTCCTCAGTAGTTGTTGCGATTTTCACGTTTAGGCAGATAGACTTAAAAGGAATGGATATATTTTTTTCCATATTTAATGATGGTACCTCAACGTATTATGGAACTAAACCGTTCTCATGAACCACTCTGTCTATTTGTGCGAACCGATTCAACATCTGTTCAGTAGTTGTTACGATAAACGCACGTTCAGACAGATAGACTTAGAAGGAATGGATATATTTTTGTCCATATTTAATGATGATACCTCAACGGATTATGTAAACAAACCTTTCTCATGCACCACTCTCTCCATTGCAGAAAACCGATTCAACAACCGCTCAGCAGTTGTTGAGATTTTCACGTTTAGACAGATATACTTACAAGGATTGGATATATGTTTTTCCATATTTAATTATGGTACCTAAATGAGTTATGGAATTAAACCTTTCTCATGAACCACTCTGTCTATTGGTGCGAACCGATTCAACATCTGTTCAGCAGTTGTTGCGATTTTCACGTTCAGACATATAGACTTAAAAGGAATGGATATATTTTTGTCCATATTTAATGACGATACCTCAACGGATTATGTAAATAAACCTTTCTCATGAACCACTCTGTCTATTGGTGCGAACCGATTCAACATCCGTTCAGTAGTGGTTGAGATTTTCACGTTAAGACAGATAGACTTACAAGGAAGGGATATATTTTTTTCCATATTTAATGATGGTACCTCAATGTATTATGGAATTAAACCGTTCTCATGAACCACTCTGTCTATTGGTGCGAACCGATTCAACATCCGTTCAGTAGTTGTTGCGATTTTCACGTTCAGACTGATAGACTTAAAAGGAATGGATATATTTTTGTCCATATTTAATGATGATACCTCAACGGATTATGTAAATAAGCCTTTCTCATGAACCACTCTGTGTACTGGTGCGAACCGATTCAACACCCACTCAGTATTTGTTGCGATTTTCGCGTTCAAACAGATAGACTTACAAGGAAGGGATTTATTTTTTCCATATTTAATGCTGATACCACAATGAACAACGCAAATAAAGCTTCCTCATGCACCACTCTCTCCACTGGAGAAAACCGATTCAACACCCGCTCAGTAGTTGTTGAGATGTTCACGTTCAGGCAGATAGATTTACAAGGAAGGGATATATTTTTTCCATATATAATGATGATACCTAAATGAGTTATGGAATTAAGCCTTTCTCATGAACCACTCTGTCTATTGGTGCGAACCGATTCAACATCCGTTCAGTAGTTGTTGAGATTTTCGCGTTCAGACAGATAGACTTACAAGGAAGGGATTAATTTTTTCCATATTTAATGCTGATACCACAATGAACAACGCAAATAAAGCTTCCTCATGCACCACTCTCTCCATTGGAGAAAACCGATTCAACACCCGCTCAGTAGTTGTTGAGATTTTCACGTTCAGGCAGATAGATTTACAAGGAAGGGATATATTTTTTCCATATTTAATGATGATACCTAAATGAGTTATGGAATTAAGCCTTTCTCATGAACCACTCTGTCTATTGGTGCGAACCGATTCAACATCCGTTCAGTAGTTGTTGAGATTTTCGCGTTCAGACAGATAGACTTACAAGGAAGGGATTTATTTTTTCCATATTTAATGCTGATACCACAATGAACAACGCAAATAAAGCTTCCTCATGCACCACTCTCTCCATTGGAGAAAACCGATTCAACACCCGCTCAGTAGTTGTTGAGATTTTCACGTTCAGGCAGATAGACTTACAAGGAAGGGATATATTTTGTCCATATTTAATGCTGATACCACAATGAACAACTCAAATAAAGCTTCCTCATGCACCACTCTCTCCATTGGAGAAAACCGATTCAACATCCGTTCAGTAGTTGTTGAGATTTTCGCGTTCAGACAGATAGACTTACAAAGAAGGGATATATTTTTTCTATATTTAATGATGATACCTAAATGAGTTATGGAATTAAACCTTTCTCATGAACCACTCTGTCTATTGGTGCGAACCGATTCAACATCCGTTCAGTAGTTGTTGAGATTTTCACGTTCAGACAGATAGACTTAGAAGGAATGGATATATTTTTTTCCATATTTAATGATGGTACCTCAATGTATTATGGAATTAAACCTTTCTCATGAACCACTCTGTCTACTGGTGCGAACCGATTCAACATCCGTTCAGTAGTTGTTGATATTTTCGAGTTCAGACAGATAGTCTTACAAGGAAGGGATATATTTTTTCCATATTTAATGACGATACCACTATGAACAACGGAAATAAAGCTTCCTCATGCACCACTCTCTCCATTGGAGAAAACCGATTCAACACCCGCTCAGTAGTTGTTGAGATTTTCACGTTCAGACAGATATACTAACAAGGAATGGATATATTTTTTTCCATATTTAATCATGGTACCTAAATGAGTTATGGAATTAAACCTTTCTCATGAACCACTCTGTCTATTGGTGAGAACCGATTCAACATCCGTTCAGTAGTTGTTGCGATTTTCTCGTTCAGACAGATATACTTACAAGGAATGGATATATTTTGTTCCATATTTAATTATGGTACCTAAATGAGTTATGGAATTAAACCTTTCTCATGAACCACTCTTTCTATTGGTGAGAACCGATTCAACATCTGTTCAGTAGTTGTTGCGATTTTCACGTTCAGACAGATAGACTTACAAGGAATGGAATTATTTTTCCATATTTAATGATGATACCTCAATCAATTGTGGAATTAAGCCTTTCTCATGACTATTGGTGCGAACCGATTCAACATCCGTTCAGTAGTTGTTGAGATTTTCACGTTCAGGCAGATAGACTTTCCAGGAAGGGATATATTTTTTCCATATTTAATTATGGTACCCAAATGAGTTATGGAATAAAACCTTTTTCATGAACCACTCTGTCTATTGGTGAGAACCGATTCAACATCTGTTCAGTAGTTGTTGCGATTTTCACGTTCAGACAGATAGACTTAAAAGGAATGGATATATTTTTGTCCCTATTTAATGATGATACCTCGACGGATTTTGTAAATAAACCTTTCTCATGAACCACTCTGTCTATTGGTGCTAACCGATTCAACATCTGTTCAGTAGTTGTTGCGATTTTCACGTTCAGACAGATAGACTTACAAGGAATGGAATTATTTTTCCATATTAAATGATGATACCTCAATCAATTCTGGAATTAAGCCTTTCTCATGAACCACTCTGTCTACTGGTGCGAACCGATTCAACATCCGTTCAGTAGTTGTTGAGATTTTCACGTTCAGGCAGATAGACTTTCCACGAAGGGATATATTTGTTCCATATTTAATTATGGTACCTAAATGAGTTATGAAACAAAACCTTTTTCATGAACCACTCTGTCTATTGGTGAGAACCGATTCAACATCTGTTCAATAGTTGTTGCGATTTTCACGTTCAGACAGATAGACTTAAAAGGAATGGATATATTTTTGTCAATATTTAATGATGATACCTCAATGTATTATGGAATTAAACCTTTCTCATGAACCACTCTGTCTACTGGTGCGAACCGATTCAACATCCGTTCAGTAGTTGTTGATATTTTCGAGTTCAGACAGATAGTCTTACAAGGAAGGGATATATTTTTTCCATATTTAATGACGATACCACTATGAACAACGGAAATAAAGCTTCCTCATGCACCACTCTCTCCATTGGAGAAAACCGATTCAACACCCGCTCAGTAGTTGTTGAGATTTTCACGTTCAGACAGATATACTAACAAGGAATGGATATATTTTTTTCCATATTTAATCATGGTACCTAAATGAGTTATGGAATTAAACCTTTCTCATGAACCACTCTGTCTATTGGTGAGAACCGATTCAACATCCGTTCAGTAGTTGTTGCGATTTTCTCGTTCAGACAGATATACTTACAAGGAATGGATATATTTTGTTCCATATTTAATTATGGTACCTAAATGAGTTATGGAATTAAACCTTTCTCATGAACCACTCTTTCTATTGGTGAGAACCGATTCAACATCTGTTCAGTAGTTGTTGCGATTTTCACGTTCAGACAGATAGACTTACAAGGAATGGAATTATTTTTCCATATTTAATGATGATACCTCAATCAATTGTGGAATTAAGCCTTTCTCATGACTATTGGTGCGAACCGATTCAACATCCGTTCAGTAGTTGTTGAGATTTTCACGTTCAGGCAGATAGACTTTCCAGGAAGGGATATATTTTTTCCATATTTAATTATGGTACCTAAATGAGTTATGGAATAAAACCTTTTTCATGAACCACTCTGTCTATTGGTGAGAACCGATTCAACATCTGTTCAGTAGTTGTTGCGATTTTCACGTTCAGACAGATAGACTTAAAAGGAATGGATATATTTTTGTCCCTATTTAATGATGATACCTCGACGGATTTTGTAAATAAACCTTTCTCATGAACCACTCTGTCTATTGGTGCTAACCGATTCAACATCCGTTCAGTAGTTGTTGCGATTTTCACGTTCAGACAGATATACTTACAAGGAATGGATATATTTTGTTCCATATTTAATTATGGTAAATAAATGAGTTATGGAATTAAACCTTTCTCATGAACCACTCTTTCTATTGGTGAGAACCGATTCAACATCTGTTCAGTAGTTGTTGCGATTTTCACGTTCAGACAGATAGACTTACAAGGAATGGAATTATTTTTCCATATTAAATGATGATACCTCAATCAATTCTGGAATTAAGCCTTTCTCATGAACCACTCTGTCTATTGGTGCGAACCGATTCAACATCCGTTCAGTAGTTGTTGAGATTTTCACGTTCAGGCAGATAGACTTTCCACGAAGGGATATATTTGTTCCATATTTAATTATGGTACCTAAATGAGTTATGAAACAAAACCTTTTTCATGAACCACTCTGTCTATTGGTGAGAACCGATTCAACATCTGTTCAATAGTTGTTGCGATTTTCACGTTCAGACAGATAGACTTAAAAGGAATGGATATATTTTTGTCAATATTTAATGATGATACCTCGACGGATTATGTAAATAAACCTTTCTCATGAACCACTCTGTCTATTGGTGAGAACCGATTCAACATCTGTTCAGTAGCTGTTGCGATTTTCACGTTCAGACAGATAGACTTAAAATTAATGGATATATTTTTGTCCATATTAAATGATGATACCTCAACGGATTATGTAATTAAACCTTTCTCATGAACCACTCTGTCTATTGGTGCGAACCGATTCAACATCCGTTCAGTAGTTGTTGAGATTTTCACGTTCAGGCAGATAGACTTTCAAGGAAGGGATATATTTTTTCTATATTTAATGACGATACCACAATGAACAACGGAAATAAAGCTTCCTCATGCACCACTCTCTCCATTGGAGAAAACCGATTCAACACCCGCTCAGTAGTTGTTGAGATTTTCACGTTCAGACAGATAAACTTACAAGGAATGGATATATTTTGTTCCATATTTAATTATGGTACCTAAATGAGTTATGGAATTAAACCTTTCTCATGACCCACTCTTTCTATTGGTGAGAACCGATTCAACATCTGTTCAGTAGTTGTTGCGATTTTCACGTTCAGACAGATAGACTTACAAGGAATGGAATTATTTTTCCATATTTAATGATGATACCTCAATCAATTCTGGAATTAAGCCTTTCTCATGAACCACTCTGTCTATTGGTGCGAACCGATTCAACATCCGTTCAGTAGTTGTTGAGATTTTCACGTTCAGGCAGATAGACTTTCCAGGAAGGGATGTATTTTTTCCATATTTAATTATGGTACCTAAATGAGTTATGAAATAAAACCTTTTTCATGAACCACTCTGTCTATTGGTGAGAACCGATTCAACATCTGTTCAGTAGTTGTTGCGATTTTCACGTTCAGACAGATAGACTTAAAAGGAATGGATATATTTTTGTCCCTATTTAATGATGATACCTCGACGGATTATGTAAATAAACCTTTCTCATGAACCACTCTGTCTATTGGTGAGAACCGATTCAACATCTGTTCAGTAGCTTCCTCATGCACCACTCTCTCCATTGGAGAAAACCGATTCAACACCCGCTCAGTAGTTGTTGAGATTTTCACGTTCAGGCAGATAGACTTACAAGGAAGGGATATATTTTTTCCATATTTAATGTTGATACCACAATGAACAACGCAAATGAAGCTTCCTCATGCACCACTCTCTCCATTGGAGAAAACCGATTCAACACCCGCTCAGCAGTTGTTGAGATTTTCACGTTCAGACAGATAGACTTACAAAGAATGGATATATTTGTTTCCATATTTAATGATGATACCTCAATGAATTATGGAATAAAACCTTTCTCATGAACCACTCTGTCTATTGGTGCGAACCGATTCAACATCCGTTCAGTAGTTGTTGAGATTTTCACGTTCAGGCAGATAGACTTTCAAGGAAGGGATATATTTTTTCCCATATTTAATCATGGTACCTCAATGTATTATGGAATTAAACCTTTCTCATGAACCACTCTGTCTATTGGTGAGAACCGATTAGACATCTGTAGACTTACAAGGAATGGATATATTTTTTTCCATATTTAATGATGATACCTAAATGAGTTATCGAATTAAACCTTTCTCATAAACCACTCTGTCTATTGGTGCGAACCGATTCAACATCCGTTCAGTAGTTGTTGAGATTTTCACGTTCAGACAGATAGACTTACAAGGAATGGATATATTTGTTTCCATATTTAATGATGATACCTCAATGAATTATGGAATAAAACCTTTCTCATGAACCACTCTGTCTATTGGTGCGAACCGATTCAACATCCGTTCAGTAGTTGTTGAGATTTCCACGTTCAGGCAGATAGACTTTCAAGGAAGGGATATATTTTTTCCCATATTTAATGATGGTACCTCAATGTATTATGGAATTAAACCTTTCTCATGAACCACTCTGTCTATTGGTGCGAACCGATTCAACATCCGTTCAGTAGTTGTTGAGATTTTCACGTTCAGACAGATAGACTTATAAGGAAGGTATATTTTTTTTTCCATATTTAATAACCATTCTCTCCATTGGAGAAAACCGATTCAACATCCGCTCAGTAGTTGTAGAGATTTTCACGTTCAGACAGATAGACTTAGAAGGAATGGATATATTTTTTTCCATATTTAATGATTATACCTCAATGTATTATGGAATTTAACCGTTCTCATGAACCACTCTGTCTATTTGTGCGAACCGATTCAACATCCGTTCAGTAGTTGTTGAGATTTTCACGTTCAGGCAGATAGACTTACAAGGAAGGGATATATTTTTTCCATATTTAATGCTGATACCACAATGAACAACGCAAATAAAGCTTCCTCATGCATCACTCTCTCCATTGGAGACAACCGATTCAACATCCGTTCAGTAGTTGTTGAGATTTTCGCGTTCAGACAGATAGACTTACAAGGAAAGGATTTCTTTTTCCATATTTAGTGCTGATACCACAATGAACAACGCAAATAAAGCTTCCTCATGCACCACTCTCTCCATTGGAGAAAACCGATTCAACACCCGCTCAGTAGTTGTTGAGATTTTCACGTTCAGGCAGATAGACTTACAAGGAAGGGATGTATTTTTTCCATATTTAATGATGATACCTAATTGAGTTATGGAATTAAACCTTTCTCATGAACCACTCTGTCTATTGGTGCGAACCGATACAACATCCGTTCAGTAGTTGTTGAGATTTTCACGTTCAGGCAGATAGACTTTCCAGCAAGGGATATTTTTTTTCCATATTTAATAATGATACCACAATGAACAACGCAAATAAAGCTTCCTCATGCACCACTCTCTCCATTGGAGAAAACCGATTCAACACCCGCTCAGTAGTTGTTGAGATTTTCACGTTCAGGCAGATAGACTTACAAGGAAGTGATTTATTTTTTCCATATTTAATGTTGATACCACAATGAACAACGCAAATGAAGCTTCCTCATGCACCACTCTCTCCATTGGAGAAAACCGATTCAACACCCGCTCAGTAGTTGTTGAGATTTTCACGTTCAGACAGATAGACTTACAATAAATGGATATATTTTTTCCCATATTTAATTATGGTACCTAAATCAGTTATGGAATTAAACCTTTCTCATGAACCACTCTGTCTATTGGTGAGAACCGATTAGACATCTGTAGACTTACAAGGAATGGATATATGTTTTTCCATATTTAATGATGATACCTAAATGAGTTATCGAATTAAACCTTTCTCATAAACCACTCTGTCTATTGGTGCGAACCGATTCAACATCCGTTCAGTAGTTGTTGAGATTTTCACGTTCAGACAGATAGACTTACAAGGAATGGATATATTTGTTTCCATATTTAATGATGATACCTCAATGAATTATGGAATAAAACCTTTCTCATGAACCACTCTGTCTATTGGTGCGAACCGATTCAACATCCGTTCAGTAGTTGTTGAGATTTTCACGTTCAGGCAGATAGACTTTCAAGGAAGGGATATATTTTTTCCCGTATTTAATGATGGTACCTCAATGTATTATGGAATTAAACCTTTCTCATGAACCACTCTGTCTATTGGTGCGAACCGATTCAACATCCGTTCAGCAGTTGTTGAGATTTTCACGTTCAGACAGATAGACTTATAAGGAAGGGATATATTTTTTCCATATTTAATAATGATACCACAATGAACAAAGCAAATAAAGCTTCCTTATGCACCACTCTCTCCATTGGAGAAAACCGATTCAACATCCGCTCAGTAGTTGTTGAGATTTTCACGTTCAGACAGATAGACTTAGCAGGAATGGATATATTTTTTTCCATATTTAATGATTATACCTCAATGTATTATGGAATTAAACCGTTCTCATGAACCACTCTGTCTATTTGTGCGAACCGATTCAACATCCGTTCAGTAGTTGTTGAGATTTTCACGTTCAGGCAGATAGACTTACAAGGAAGGGATATATTTTTTCCATATTTAATGCTGATACCACAATGAACAACGCAAATAAAGCTTCCTCATGCATCACTCTCTCCATTGGAGACAACCGATTCAACATCCGTTCAGTAGTTGTTGAGATTTTCGCGTTCAGACAGATAGACTTACAAGGAAAGGATTTCTTTTTCCATATTTAGTGCTGATACCACAATGAACAACGCAAATAAAGCTTCCTCATGCACCACTCTCTCCATTGGAGAAAACCGATTCAACACCCGCTCAGTAGTTGTTGAGATTTTCACGTTCAGACAGATAGACTTACAAGGAATGGATATATTTTTTTCCGTATTTTATGATGATACCTCAATCAATTATGGAATTAAGCCTTTCTCATGAACCACTCTGTCTATTGGTGCGAACCGATACAACATCCGTTCAGTAGTTGTTGAGATTTTCACGTTCAGGCAGATAGACTTTCCAGGAAGGGATATTTTTTTTCCATATTTAATAATGATACCACAATGAACAACGCAAATAAAGCTTCCTCATGCACCACTCTCTCCATTGGAGAAAACCGATTCAACATCCGTTCAGTAGTTGTTGAGATTTTTGCGTTCAGACAGATAGACTTACAAGGAAGTGATTTATTTTTTTCCATATTTAATGCTGATACCACAATGAACAACGCAAATAAAGCTTCCTCATGCACCACTCTCTCCATTGGAGAAAACCGATTCAACACCCGCTCAGTAGTTGTTGAGATTTTCACGTTCAGGCAGATAGACTTACAAGGAAGTGATTTATTTTTTCCATATTTAATGCTGATACCACAATGAACAACGCAAATAAAGCTTCCTCATGCACCAATCTCCATTGGAGAAAACCGATTCAACACCCGCTCAGTAGTTGTTGAGATTTTCACGTTCAGACAGATAGACTTAGAAGGAATGGATATATTTTTTTCCATATTTAATGATTTTACCTCAATGTATTATGGAATTAAACCGTTCTCATGAACCACTCTGTCTATTTGTGCGAACCATTCAACATCCGTTCAGTAGTTGTTGAGATTTTCACGTGCAGGCAGATGGACTTACAAGGAAGGGATATATTTTTCCATATTTAATGCTGATACCACAATGAACAACGCAAATAAAGCTTCCTCATGCACCACTCTCTCCATTGGAGACAACCGATTCAACATCCGTTCAGTAGTTGTTGAGATTTTCGCGTTCAGACAGATAGACTTACAAGGAAATGATTTATTTTTTCCATATTTAATGCTGATACCACAATGAACAACGCAAATAAAGCTTCCTCATGCACCACTCTCTCCATTGGAGAAAACCGATTCAACACCCGCTCAGTAGTTGTTCAGATTTTCGCGTTCAGGCAGATAGACTTGCAAGGAAGGGATATATTTTTTCCATATTTAATGATGATACCTAATTGAGTTATGGAATTAAAACTTTCTCATGAACCACTCTGTCTATTGGTGCGAACCGATTCAACATCCGTTCAGTAGTTGTTGAGATTTTCACGTTCAGACAGATAGACTTACAAGGAAAGGATATATTTTTTTCCATATTTCATGATGATACCTAAATGAGTTATGGAATTAAACCTTTCTCATGAACCACTCTGTCTATTGGTGTGAACCGATTCAACATCCGTTCAGTAGTTGTTGAGATTTTCACGTTCAGGCAGATAGACTTTCAAGGAAGGGATATATTTTTTCCCATATTTAATGATGGTACCTCAATGTATTATGGAATTAAACCTTTCTCATGAACCACTCTGTCTATGGGTGCGAACCTATTCAACATCCGTTCAGTAGTTGTTGAGATTTTCACGTTCAGACAGATAGACTTATAAGGAAGGGATATATTTTTTCCATATTTAATAATGATACCACAATGAACAAAGCAAATAAAGCTTCCTCATGCACCACTCTCTCCATTGGAGAAAACCGATTCAACATCCGCTCAGTAGTTGTTGAGATTTTCACGTTCAGACAGATAGACTTAGAAGGAATGGATATATTTTTTTCCATATTTAATGATTATACCTCAATGTATTATGGAATTAAACCGTTCTCATGAACCACTCTTTCTATTTGTGCGAACCGATTCAACATCCGTTCAGTAGTTGTTGAGATTTTCACGTTCAGGCAGATAGACTTACAAGGAAGGGATATATTTTTTCCATATTTAATAATGATACCACAATGAACAACGCAAATAAAGCTTCCTCATGCATCACTCTCTCCATTGGAGACAACCGATTCAACATCCGTTCAGTAGTTGTTGAGATTTTCGCGTTCAGACAGATAGACTTACAAGGAAAGGATTTCTTTTTCCATATTTAGTGCTGATACCACAATGAACAACGCAAATAAAGCTTCCTCATGCACCACTCTCTCCATTGGAGAAAACCGATTCAACACCCGCTCAGTAGTTGTTGAGATTTTCACGTTCAGGCAGATAGACTTACAAGGAAGGGATGTATTTTTTCCATATTTAATGATGATACCTAATTGAGTTATGGAATTAAACCTTTCTCATGAACCACTCTGTCTATTGGTGCGAACCGATTCAACATCCGTTCAGTAGTTGTTGAGATTTTCACGTTCAGACAGATAGACTGACAAGGAATGGATATATTTTTTTCCATATTTAATGATGATACCTCAATCAATTATGGAATTAAGCCTTTCTCATGAACCACTCTGTCTATTGGTGCGAACCGACACAACATCCGTTCAGTAGTTGTTGAGATTTTCACGTTCAGGCAGATAGACTTTCCAGGAAGGGATAATTTTTTTCCATATTTAATAATGATACCACAATGAACAACGCAAATAAAGCTTCCTCATGCACCACTCTCTCCATTGGAGAAAACCGATTCAACATCCGTTCAGTAGTTGTTGAGATTTTTGCGTTCAGACAGATAGACTTACAAGGAAGTGATTTATTTTTTTCCATATTTAATGCTGATACCACAATGAACAACGCAAATAAAGCTTCCTCATGCAAAACTCTCTCCATTGGAGAAAACCGATTCAACACCCGCTCAGTAGTTGTTGAGATTTTCACGTTCAGGCAGATAGACTTACAAGGAAGTGATTTATTTTTTCCATATTTAATGCTGATACCACAATGAACAACGCAAATAAAGCTTCCTCATGCACCAATCTCCATTGGAGAAAACCGATTCAACACCCGCTCAGTAGTTGTTGAGATTTTCACGTTCAGACAGATAGACTTAGAAGGAATGGATATATTTTTTTCCATATTTAATGATTTTACCTTAATGTATTATGGAATTAAACCGTTCTCATGAACCACTCTGTCTATTTGTGCGAACCGATTCAACATCCGTTCAGTAGTTGTTGAGATTTTCACGTGCAGGCAGATATACTTACAAGGAAGGGATATATTTTTCCATATTTAATGCTGATACCACAATGAACAACGCAAATAAAGCTTCCTCATGCATCACTCTCTCCATTGGAGACAACCGATTCAACATCCGTTCAGTAGTTGTTGAGATTTTCGCGTTCAGACAGATAGACTTACAAGGAAATGATTTATTTTTTCCATATTTAATGCTGATACCACAATGAACAACGCAAATAAAGCTTCCTCATGCACCACTCTCTCCATTGGAGAAAACCGATTCAACATCCGCTCAGTAGTTGTTCAGATTTTCGCGTTCAGGCAGATAGACTTGCAAGGAAGGGATATATTTTTTCCATATTTAATGATGATACCTAATTGAGTTATGGAATTAAAACTTTCTCATGAACCACTCTGTCTATTGGTGCGAACCGATTCAACATCCGTTCAGTAGTTGTTGAGATTTTCACGTTCAGACAGATAGACTTATAAGGAAGGGATATATTTTTTCCATATTTAATAATGATACCACAATGAACAAAGCAAATAAAGCTTCCTCATTCACCACTCTCTCCATTGGAGAAAACCGATTCAACATCCGTTCAGTAGTTGTTGAGATTTTCGCGTTCAGACAGATAGACTTACAAGGAAGTGATTTATTTTTTCCATATTTAATGCTGATACCACAATGAACAACGCAAATAAAGCTTCCTCATGCACCACTCTCTCCATTGGAGAAAACCGATTCAACATCCGCTCAGTAGTTGTTGAGATTTTCACGTTCAGACAGATAGACTTAGAAGGAATGGATATATTTTTTTCCATATTTAATGATGGTACCTCAATGTATTATGGAATTAAACCGTTCTCATGAACCACTCTGTCTATTTGTGCGAACCGATTCAACATCCGTTCAGTAGTTGTTGAGATTTTCACGTTCAGGCAGATAGACTTACAAGGAAGGGATATATTTTTTCCATTTTAAATGCTGATACCACAATGAACAACGCAAATAAAGCTTCCTCATGCATCACTCTCTCCATTGGAGAACACCGATTCAACATCCGTTCAGTAGTTGTTGAGATTTTCGCGTTCAGACAGATAGACTTACAAGGAAAGGATTTCTTTTTCCATATTTAATGCTGATACCACAATGAACAACGCAAATAAAGCTTCCTGATGCACCACTCTCTCCATTGGAGAAAACCGATTCAACACCCGCTCAGTAGTTGTTGAGATTTTCACGTTCAGGCAGATAGACTTACAAGGAAGGGATGTAGTTTTTCCATATTTAATGATGATGCCTAATTGAGTTATGGAATTAAACCTTTCTCATGAACCACTCTGTCTATTGGTGCGAACCGATTCAACATCCGTTCAGCAGTTGTTGAGATTTTCACGTTCAGACAGATAGACTTATAAAGAAGGGATATATTTTTTTTCCATATTTAATGATGATACCTCAATCAATTATGGAACTAAGCCTTTCTCATGAACCACTCTGTCTATTGGTGCGAACCGATACAACATCCGTTCAGTAGTTGTTGAGATTTTCACGTTCAGGCAGATAGACTTTCCAGGAAGGGATATTTTTTTCCATATTTAATAATGATACCACAATGAACAACGCAAATAAAGCTTCCTCATGCACCACTCTCTCCATTGGAGAACACCGATTCAACATCCGTTCAGTAGTTGTTGAGATTTTCGCGTTCAGACAGATAGACTTACAAGGAAGTGATTTATTTTTTCCATATTTAATGCTGATACCACAATGAACAACGCAAATAAAGCTTCCTCATGCACCACTCTCTCCATTGGAGAAAACCGATTCAACACCCGCTCAGTAGTTGTCGAGATTTTCACGTTCAGGCAGATAGACTTACAAGGAAGTGATTTATTTTTTCCATATTTAATGCTGATACCACAATGAACAACGCAAATAAAGCTTCCTCATGCACCAATCTCCATTGGAGAAAACTGATTCAACACCCGCTCAGTAGTTGTAGAGATTTTCACGTTCAGACAGATAGACTTAGAAGGAATGGATATATTTTTTTCCATATTTAATGATTTTACCTCAATGTATTATGGAATTAAACCGTTCTTATGAACCACTCTGTCTATATGTGCGAACCGATTCAACATCCGTTCAGTAGTTGTTGAGATTTTCACGTGCAGGTAGATAGACTTACAAGGAAGGGATATATTTTTTCCATATTTAATGCTGATACCACAATGAACAACGCATATAAAGCTTCCTCATGCACCACTCTCTCCATTGGAGACAACCGATTCAACATCCGTTCAGTAGTTGTTGAGATTTTCGCGTTCAGACAGATAGACTTACAAGGAAATGATTTATTTTTTCCATATTTAATGCTGATACCACAATGAACAACGCAAATAAAGCTTCCTCATGCACCACTCTCTCCATTGGAGAAAACCGATTCAACACCCGCTCAGTAGTTGTTGAGATTTTCGCGTTCAGGCAGATAGACTTGCAAGGAAGGGATATATTTTTTCCATATTTAATGATGATACCTAATTGAGTTATGGAATTAAAACTTTCTCATGAACCACTCTGTCTATTGGTGCGAACCGATTCAACATCCGTTCAGTAGTTGTTGAGATTTTCACATTCAGACAGATAGACTTACAAGGAATGGATATATTTTTTCCATATTTCATGATGATACCTAAATGAGTTATGGAATTAAACCTTTCTCATGAACCACTTTGTCTATTGGTGCGAACCGATTGAACATCCGTTCAGTAGTTGTTGAGATTTTCACGTTCAGACAGATAGACTTACAAGGAATGGATATATTTTTTTCCATATTTAATGATGATACCTCAATCAATTATGGAATTAAGCCTTTCTCATGAACCACTCTGTCTATTGGTGCGAACCGATACAACATCCGTTCAGTAGTGTTGAGATTTTCACGTTCAGGCAGATAGACTTTCCAGGAAGGGATATTTTTTTTCCATATTTAATAATGATACCACAATGAACAACGCAAATAAGGCTTCCTCATGCACCACTCTCTCCATTGGAGAAAACCGATTCAACATCCGTTCAGTAGTTGTTGCGATTTTCACGTTCAGACAGATAGACTTATAAGGAAGGGATATATTTTTTCCATATTTAATAATGATACCACAATGAACAACGCAAATAAAGCTTCCTCATGCACCACTCTCTCCATTGGAGAAAACCGATTCAACATCCGTTCAGTAATTGCTGGGATTTTCGCGTTCAGACAGAGAGACTTACAAGGAAGTGATTTATTTTTTCCATATTTAATGCTGATACCACAATGAACAACGCAAATAAAGCTTCCTCATGCACCACTCTCTCCATTGGAGAAAACCGATTCAACACCCGCTCAGTAGTTGTTGAGATTTTCACGTTCAGGCAGATAGTCTTACAAGGAATGGATATATTTCTTTCCATATTTAATGATGATACCTAAATGAGTTATGGAATTAAACCTTTCTCATAAACCACTCTGTCTATTGGTGCGAACCGATTCAACATCCGTTCAGTAGTTGTTGAGATTTTCACGTTCAGACAGATATGCTTATAAGGAAGGGATATATTTTTTCCGTATTTAATAATGATACCACAATGAACAACGGAAATAAAGGTTCCTCATGCACCACTCTCTCCATTGGAGAAAACCGATTCAACACCCGCTCAGTAGTTGTTGAGATTTTCACGTTCAGGCAGATAGACTTACAATTAATGGATATATTTGTTTCCATATTTAATGATGACACCACTATGAATTATGGAATTAAACCTTTCTCATGAACCATTCTGTCTATTGGTGAAAACCGATTCAACATCCGCTCAGCGGTTGTTGAGATTTTTACGTTCAGACAGATAGACTTACAAGGAATGGATATATTTTTTTCGATATTTAATGATGATACCTAAATGAGTTATGGAATTAAACCTTTCCCATGAACCACTCTGTCTATTGGTGCGAACCGGTTAAACATCCGTTCAGTAGTTGTTGAGATTTTCACGTTCAGACAGATAGACTTAAAAGGAATGGATACATTTTTTTCCATATTTAATGATGAACGCTCAGTAGATAGACCTAAAAGGAGGGGATACATTTTTTCCATATTTAATGACGATACCACAATGAACAATGGAAATAAAGCTTCCTCATGCACCATCCTCTCCATTGGAGAAAACCGATTCAACACCCGCTCAGTAGTTGTTGAGATTTTCACGTTCAGGCAGATATAATAACTAGGAATGGATATATTTTTTTCCATATTTAATTATGGTACCTCAATGTATTATGGAATTAAACCGTTCTCATGAACCACTCTGTCTATTTGTGCAAACCGATTCAACATCCGTTCAGTAGTTGTTGAGATTTTCGCGTTCGGACAGATAGGCTTATAAGGAAGGGATATATTTTTTCCGTATTTAATAATGATACCACAATGAACAACGGAAATAAAGGTTCCTCATGCACCACTATCTCCATTGGAGAAAACCGATTCAACACCCGCTCAGTAGTTGTTGAGATTTTCACGTTCAGGCAGATAGACTTACAATTAATGGATATATTTGTTTCCATATTTAATGATGACACCACAATGAATTATGGAATTAAATCTTTCTCATGAACCATTCTGTCTATTGGTGAAAACCGATTCAACATCCGTTCAGTAGTTGTTGTGATTTTCACGTTCAGACGGATAGACCTAAAAGGAATGGATATATTTTTTTCCATATTTAATGATGATACCTCAATGAATTATGGAATTAAAACTTTCTCATGAACCACTCCGTCTACTGGTGCGAACCGATTCAACATCTGTTCAGTAGTTGTTGAGATTTTCGCGTTCAGACAGATAGACTTACAAGGAAGGGATATATTTTTTCCACATTTAATGACGATACCACAATGAACAACGGAAATAAAGCTTCCTCATGCACCACTCTCTCCATTGGAGAAAACCGATTCCACACCGCTCAGTAGTTATTGAGATCTTCACGTTCAGAAAGATATACTTACAAGGAATGGATATATTTTTTCCCGTATTTAATTATGGTACCTAAATGAGTTATGGAATTAAACCTTTCTCATGAACCACTCTGTCTATTGGTGAGAACCGATTAGACATCTGTAGACTTACAAGGAATGGATATATTTTTTTCCATATTTAATGATGATACCTAAATGAGTTATCGAATTAAACCTTTCTCATAAACCACTCTGTCTATTGGTGCAAACCGATTCAACATCCGTTCAGTAGTTGTTGAGATTTTCGCGTTCGGACAGATAGGCTTATAAGGAAGGGATATATTTTTTCCGTATTTAATAATGATACCACAATGAACAACGGAAATAAAGGTTCCTCATGCACCACTATCTCCATTGGAGAAAACCGATTCAACACCCGCTCAGTAGTTGTTGAGATTTTCACGTTCAGGCAGATAGACTTACAATTAATGGATATATTTGTTTCCATATTTAATGATGACACCACAATGAATTATGGAATTAAACCTTTCTCATGAACCATTCTGTCTATTGGTGAAAACCGATTCAACATCCGTTCAGTAGTTGTTGTGATTTTCACGTTCAGACGGATAGACCTAAAAGGAATGGATATATTTTTTTCCATATTTAATGATGATACCTCAATGAATTATGGAATTAAAACTTTCTCATGAACCACTCCGTCTACTGGTGCGAACCGATTCAACATCTGTTCAGTAGTTGTTGAGATTTTCGCGTTCAGACAGATAGACTTACAAGGAAGGGATATATTTTTTCCATATTTAATGACGATACCACAATGAACAACGGAAATAAAGCTTCCTCATGCACCACTCTCTCCATTGGAGAAAACCGATTCCACACCGCTCAGTAGTTATTGAGATCTTCACGTTCAGAAAGATATACTTACAAGGAATGGATATATTTTTTCCCGTATTTAATTATGGTACCTAAATGAGTTATGGAATTAAACCTTTCTCATGAACCACTCTGTCTATTGGTGAGAACCGATTAGACATCTGTAGACTTACAAGGAATGGATATATTTTTTTCCATATTTAATGATGATACCTAAATGAGTTATCGAATTAAACCTTTCTCATATACCACTCTGTCTATTGGTGCAAACCGATTCAACATCCGTTCAGTAGTTGTTGAGATTTTCACGTTCAGACAGATATAATAACTAGGAATGGATATATTTTTTTCCATATTTAATTATGGTACCTCAATGTATTATGGAATTAAACCGTTCTCATGAGCCACTCTGTCTATTTGTGCAAACCGATTCAACATCCGTTCAGTAGTTGTTGAGATTTTCGCGTTCGGACAGATAGGCTTATAAGGAAGGGATATATTTTTCCGTATTTAATGACGATACCACAATGAAAAACGGAAATAAAGCTTCCTCATGCACCACTCTCTCCATTGGAGAAAACCGATTCAACACCCGCTCAGTAGTTGTTGAGATTTTTACGCTCAGACAGATAGACTTACAAGGAAGGGATTTATTTTTTCCATATTTAATGACGATACTACAATGAACAATGCAAATAAAGCTTCCTCATGCACCACTCTCTCCATTGGAGAGAACCGATTCAACATCCGTTTAGTAGTTGTTGAGATTTTCGCGTTCAGAGAGATAGACTTACAAGGAAGGGATTTATTTTTTCCATATTTAATGCTGATACCACAATGAACAACGCAAATAAAGCTTCCTCATGCACCACTCTCTCCATTGGAGAAATCCGATTCAACACCCGCTCAGTAGTTGTTGAGATTTTCACGTGCAGGCAGAAAGACCTACAAGGAAGGGCTATATTTTTTTCCATATTGAATGATGGTACCTCAATGTATTATGGAATTAAACCGTTCTCATGAACCACTCTGTCTATTGGTGCGAACCGATTCAACATCCGTTCAGTAGTTGTTGCGATTTTCACGTTCAGAGAGACAGACTTAAAAGGAATGGATATATTTTTGTCCATATTTAATGATGATACCTGAACGGATTATGTAAATAAACCTTTCTCATGAACCACTCTGTCTATTGGTGCGAACCGATTCAACACCCGCTCAGTAGTTGTTGGGACTTTCACGTTCAGAAAGATATACTTACAAGGAATGGCTATATTTTTTTCCGTATTTAATGATGATACCTAAATGAGTTATCGAATTAAACCTTTCTCATAAACCACTCTGTCTATTGGTGCGAACCGATTCAACATCCGTTCAGTAGTTGTTGAGATTTTCACGTTCAGACAGATATAATTACAAGGAATGGATATATTTTTTTCCATATTTAATTATGGTACCTCAATGTATTATGGAATTAAACCGTTCTCATGAACCACTCTGTCTATTTGTGCAAACCGATTCAACATCCGTTCAGTAGTTGTTGAGATTTTCGCGTTCAGACAGATAGACTTACAAGGAAGTGATTTATTTTTTCAGTATTTAATGACGATACCATAATGAACAACGGAAATAAAGCTTCCTCATGCACCACTCTCTCCATTGGAGAAAACCGATTCAACACCCGCTCAGTAGTTGTTGAGATTTTCACGTTCAGACAGATAGACTTACAAGGAAGGGATTTATTTTTTCCATATTTAATGACGATACCACAATGAACAATGCAAATAAAGCTTCCTCATGCACCACTCTCTCCATTGGAGAAAACCGATTCAACATCCGTTTAGTAGTTGTTGAGATTTTCGCGTTCAGACAGATAGACTTACAAGGAAGGGATTTATTTTTTCCATATTTAATGCTGAAACCACAATGAACAACGCAAATAAAGCTTCCTCATGCACCACTCTCTCCATTGGAGAAAACCGATTCAACACCCGCTCAGTAGTTGTTGAGATTTTCACGTGCAGGCAGATAGACTTACAATGAAGGGATATATTTTTTTCCATATTTAATGATGGTACCTCAATGTATTATGGAATTAAACCGTTCTCATGAACCACTCTGTCTATTGGTGCGAACCGATTCAACATCCGTTCAGTAGTTGTTGCGATTTTCACGTTCAGACAGACAGACTTAAAAGGAATGGATATATTTTTGTCCATATTTAATGATGATACCTCAACGGATTATGTAAATAAACCTTTCTCATGAACCACTCTGTCTATTGGTGCGAACCGATTCAACACCCGCTCAGTAGTTGTTGAGATCTTCACGTTCAGACAGATGTACTTACAGGGAAGGGATTTATTTTTTTCCATATTTAATGATGATTCCTAAATGAACAACGCAAATAAAGCTCCCTCATGCACCACTCTCTCCATTGGAGAAAACCGATTCCACACCGCTCAGTAGTTGTTGAGATTTTCACGTTCAGAAAGATATACTTACAAGGAATGGATATATTTTTTTCCGTATTTAATTATGGTACCTAAATGAGTTATGGAATTAAGCTTTTCTCATGAACCACTCTGTCTATTGGTGAGAACCGATTAGACATCTGTAGACTTACAAGGAATGGATATATTTTTTTCCATATTTAATGATGACCCCTAAATGAGTTATCGAATTAAACCTTTCTCATAAACCACTCTGTCTATTGGTGCGAACCGATTCAACATCCGTTCAGTAGTTGTTGAGATTTTCACGTTCAGACAGATATAATTACAAGGAATGGATATATTTTTTTCCATATTTAATTATGGTACCTCAATGTATTATGGAATTAAACCGTTCTCATGAACCACTCTGTCTATTTGTGCAAACCGATTCAACATCCGTTCAGTAGTTGTTGAGATTTTCGTGTTCGGACAGATAGGCTTATAAGGAAGGGATATATTTTTTCCGTATTTAATGACGATACCACAATGAGCAACGGAAATAAAGCTTCCTCATGCACCACTCTCTCCATTGGAGAAAACCGATTCAACACCCGCTCAGTAGTTGTTGAGAATTTCACGTTCAGACAGATAGACTTACAAGGAAGGGATTTATTTTTTCCATATTTAATGACGATACCACAATGAACAATGCAAATAAAGCTTCCTCATGCACCACTCTCTCCATTGGAGAAAACCGATTCAACACCCGCTCAGTAGTTGTTGAGATTTTCACGTTCAGGCAGATAGACTTACAAGGAAGGGATATATTTTTTTCCATATTTAATGATGGTACCTCAAGGTATTATGGAATTAAACCGTTCTCATGAAACACTCTGTCTATTGGTGCGAACCGATTCAACATCCGTTCAGTAGTTGTTGCGATTTTCACGTTCAGACAGACAGACTTAAAAGGAATGGATATATTTTTTTCCATATTTAATGATGATTCCTAAATGAACAACGCAAATAAAGCTTCCTCATGCACAACTCTCTCCATTGGAGAAAACCGTTTCCACACCGCTCAGTAGTTGTTGAGATTTTCACGTTCAGAAAGATATACTTACAAGGAATGGATATATTTTTTTCCGTATTTAATTATGATACCTAAATGAGTTATCGAATTAAACGTTTCTCATAAACCACTCTGTCTATTGGTGCGAACCGATTCAACATCCGTTCAGTAGTTGTTGAGATTATCACGTTCAGACAGATATAATTACAAGGAATGGATATATTTTTTTCCATATTTAGTTATGGTACCTCAATGTATTATGGAATTAAACCGTTCTCATGAACCACTCTGTCTATTTGTGCAAACCGATTCAACATCCGTTCAGTAGTTGTTGAGATTTTCGCGTTCGGACAGATAGACTTATAAGGAAGGGATATATTGTTTCCGTATTTAATGACGATACCACAATGAACAACGGAAATAAAGCTTCCTCATGCACCACTCTCTCCATTGGAGAAAACCGATACAACACCCGCTCAGTAGTTGTTGAGATTTCCACGTTCAGACAGATAGACTTATAAGGAAGGGATATATTTTTTCCGTATTTAATGACGATACCACAAAGAACAACGGAAATAAAGCTTCCTCATTCACCACTCTCTCCATTGGAGAAAACCGATTCAACACCCGCTCAGTAGTTGTTGAGATTTTCACGTTCAGGCAGATAGACTTACAAGGAAGGGATTTATTTTTTCCATATTTAATGACGATACCACAATGAACAATGCAAATAAAGCTTCCTCATGCACCACTCTCTCCATTGGAGAAAACCAATTCAACATCCGTTTAGTGGTTGTTGAGATTTTCGCGTTCAGACAGATAGATTTACAAGGAAGGGATTTATTTTTTCCATATTTAATGCTGATACCACAATGGACAACGCAAATAAAGCTTCCTCATGCACCACTCTCTCTATTGGAGAAAACCGATTCCACACCGCTCAGTAGTTGTTGAGCTTTTCACGTTCAGACAGATATACTTACAAGGAAGGGATTTATTTTTTTCCATATTTAATGATGATTCCTAAATGAACAACGCAAATAAAGCTTCCTCATGCACCACTCTCTCTATTGGAGAAAACCGATTCCACACCGCTCAGTAGTTGTTGAGATTTTCACGTTCAGAAAGATATACTTACAAGGAATGGATATATTTTTTTCCGTATTTAATTATGATACCTAAATGAGTTATCGAATTAAACGTTTCTCATAAACCACTCTGTCTATTGGTGCGAACCGATTCAACATCCGTTCAGTAGTTGTTGAGATTTTCACGTTCAGACAGATATAATTACAAGGAATGGATATATTTTTTTCCATATTTAGTTATGGTACCTCAATGTATTATGGAATTAAACCGTTCTCATGAACCACTCTGTCTATTTGTGCAAACCGATTCAACATCCGTTCAGTAGTTGTTGAGATTTCGCGTTCGGACAGATAGACTTATAAGGAAGGGATATATTTTTTCCGTATTTAATGACGATACCACAATGAACAACGGAAATAAAGCTTCCTCATGCACCTCATCTCCATTGGAGAAAACCGATACAACACCCGCTCAGTAGTTGTTGAGATTTCCACGTTCAGACAGATAGACTTATAAGGAAGGGATATATTTTTTCCGTATTTAATGACGATACCACAAAGAACAACGGAAATAAAGCTTCCTCATTCACCACTCTCTCCATTGGAGAAAACCGATTCAACACCCGCTCAGTAGTTGTTGAGATTTTCACGTTCAGGCAGATAGACTTACAAGGAAGGGATTTATTTTTTCCATATTTAATGACGATACCACAATGAACAATGCAAATAAAGCTTCCTCATGCACCACTCTCTCCATTGGAGAAAACCAATTCAACATCCGTTTAGTGGTTGTTGAGATTTTCGCGTTCAGACAGATAGATTTACAAGGAAGGGATTTATTTTTTCCATATTTAATGCTGATACCACAATGGACAACGCAAATAAAGCTTCCTCATGCACCACTCTCTCTATTGGAGAAAACCGATTCCACACCGCTCAGTAGTTGTTGAGCTTTTCACGTTCAGACAGATATACTTACAAGGAAGGGATTTATTTTTTTCCATATTTAATGATGATTCCTAAATGAACAACGCAAATAAAGCTTCCTCATGCACCACTCTCTCTATTGGAGAAAACCGATTCCACACCGCTCAGTAGTTGTTGAGATTTTCACGTTCAGAAAGATATACTTACAAGGAATGGATATATTTTTTTCCGTATTTAATTATGGTACCTAAAGGAGTTAAGGAATTAAGCCTTTCTCATGAACCACTCTGTCTATTGGTGAGAACCGATTAGACATCTGTAGACTTACAAGGAATGGATATATTTTTTTCCATATTTAATGATGATACCTAAATGAGTTATCGAATTAAACCTTTCTCATAAACCACTCTGTCTATTGGTGCGAACCGATTCAACATCCGTTCAGTAGTTGTTGAGATTTTCGTGTTCGGACAGAGAGGCTTATAAGGAATGGATATATTTTTTCCGTTTTTAATGACGATACCACAATGAACAACGGAAATAAAGCTTCCTCATGCACCACTCTCTCCATTGGAGAAAACCGATTCCACACCCGCTCAGTAGTTGTTGAGATTTTCACGTTCAGACAGATAGACTTACAAGGAAGGGATTTATTTTTTCCATATTTAATGACGATACCACAATGAACAATGCAAATAAAGCTTCCTCATGCACCACTCTCTCCATTGGAGAAAACCAATTCAACATCCGTTTAGTGGTTGTTGAGATTTTCGCGTTCAGACAGATAGATTTACAAGGAAGGGATTTATTTTTTCCATATTTAATGCTGATACCACAATGGACAACGCAAATAAAGCTTCCTCATGCACCACTCTCTCTATTGGAGAAAACCGATTCCACACCGCTCAGTAGTTGTTGAGATTTTCACGTTCAGAAAGATATACTTACAAGGAATGGATATATTTTTTTCCGTATTTAATTATGGTACCTAAATGAGTTATGGAATTAAGCCTTTCTCATGAACCACTCTGTCTATTGGTGAGAACCGATTAGACATCTGTAGACTTACAAGGAATGGATATATTTTTTTCCATATTTAATGATGATACCTAAATGAGTTATCGAATTAAACCTTTCTCATAAACCACTCTGTCTATTGGTGCGAACCGATTCAACATCCGTTCAGTAGTTGTTGAGATTTTCGTGTTCGGACAGAGAGGCTTATAAGGAATGGATATATTTTTTCCGTATTTAATGACGATACCACAATGAACAACGGAAATAAAGCTTCCTCATGCACCACTATCTCCATTGGAGAAAACCGATTCCACACCCGCTCAGTAGTTGTTGAGATTTTCACGTTCAGACAGATAGACTTACAAGGAAGGGATTTATTTTTTCCATATTTAATGACGATACCACAATGAACAATGCAAATAAAGCTTCCTCATGCACCACTCTCTCCATTGGAGAAAACCGATTCAACATCGGTTTAGTGGTTGTTGAGATTTTCGCGTTCAGACAGATAGATTTACAAGGAAGGGATTTATTTTTTCCATATTTAATGCTGATACCACAATGAACAACGCAAATAAAGCTTCCTCATGCACCACTCTCTCTATTGGAGAAAACCGATTCCACACCGCTCAGTAGTTGTTGAGATTTTCACGTTCAGAAAGATATACTTACAAGGAATGGATATATTTTTTTCCGTATTTAATTATGGTACCTAAATGAGTTATGGAATTAAGCCTTTCTCATGAACCACTCTGTCTATTGATGAGAACCGATTAGACATCTGTAGACTTACAAGGAATGGATATATTTTTTTCCATATTTAATGATGATACCTAAATGAGTTATCGAATTAAACCTTTCTCATAAACCACTCTGTCTATTGGTGCGAACCGATTCAACATCCGTTCAGTAGTTGTTGAGATTTTCGTGTTCGGACAGAGAGGCTTATAAGGACTGGATATATTTTTTCCGTATTTAATGACGATACCACAATGAACAACGGAAATAAAGCTTCCTCATGCACCACTCTCTCCATTGGAGAAAACCGATTCAACACCCGCTCAGTAGTTGTTGAGATTTTCACGTTCAGACAGATAGACTTACAAGGAAGGGATTTATTTTTTCCATATTTAATGACGATACCACAATGAACAATGCAAATAAAGCTTCCTCATGCACCACTCTCTCCATTGGAGAAAACCGATTCAACATCCGTTTAGTGGTTGTTGAGATTTTCGCGTTCAGACAGATAGATTTACAAGGAAGGGATTTATTTTTTCCATATTTAATGCTGATACCACAATGAACAACGCAAATAAAGCTTCCTCATGCAGCACTCTCTCCATTGGAGAAAACCGATTCAACACCCGCTCTGTAGTTGTTGAGATTTTCACGTGCAGGCAGATAGACTTACAAGGAAGGGATATATTTTTTCCATATTTAATGATGGTACCTCAATGTATTATGGAACTAAACCGTTCTCATGAACCACTCTGTCTATTGGTGCGAACCGATTCAACATCCGTTCAGTAGTTGTTGCGATTTTCACGTTCAGACAGACAGACTTAAAAGGAATGGATATATTTTTGTCCATATTTAATGATGATACCTCAACGGATTATGTAAATAAACCTTTCTCATGAACCACTCTGTCTATTGGTGCGAACCGATTCAACACCCGCTCAGTAGTTGTTGAGATTTTCACGGTCAGGCAGATATACTTACAAGGAAGGGATTTATTTTTTTCCATATTTAATGATGATTCCTAAATGAACAACGCAAATAAAGCTTTCTCATGCACCACTCTCTCCATTGGAGAAAACCGATTCAACACCCGCTCAGTAGTTGTTGAGATTTTCACGTTCAGACAGATAGACTTACAAGGAAGGGATTTATTTTTTCCATATTTAATGACGATACCACAATGAACAATGCAAATAAAGCTTCCTCATGCACCACTCTCTCCATTGGAGAAAACCGATTCAACATCCGTTTAGTGGTTGTTGAGATTTTCGCGTTCAGACAGATAGATTTACAAGGAAGGGATTTATTTTTTCCATATTTAATGCTGATACCACAATGAACAACGCAAATAAAGCTTCCTCATGCACCACTCTCTCTATTGGAGAAAACCGATTCCACACCGCTCAGTAGTTGTTGAGATTTTCACGTTCAGAAAGATATACTTACAAGGAATGGATATATTTTTTCCGTATTTAATTATGGTACCTAAATGAGTTATGGAATTAAGATTTTCTCATGAACCACTCTGTCTATTGGTGAGAACCGATTAGACATCTGTAGACTTACAAGGAATGGATATATTTTTTTCCATATTTAATGATGATACCTAAATGAGTTATCGAATTAAACCTTTCTCATAAACCACTCTGTCTATTGGTGCGAACCGATTCAACATCCGTTTAGTAGTTGTTGAGATTTTCGTGTTCGGACAGAGAGGCTTATAAGGAATGGATATATTTTTTCCGTATTTAATGACGATACCACAATGAACAACGGAAATAAAGCTTCCTCATGCACCACTCTCTCCATTGGAGAAAACCGATTCAACACCCGCTCAGTAGTTGTTGAGATTTTCACGTTCAGACAGATAGACTTACAAGGAAGGGATTTATTTTTTCCATATTTAATGACGATACCACAATGAACAATGCAAATAAAGCTTCCTCATGCACCACTCTCTCCATTGGAGAAAACCGATTCAACATCCGTTTAGTGGTTGTTGAGATTTTCGCGTTCAGACAGATAGATTTACAAGGAAGGGATTTATTTTTTCCATATTTAATGCTGATACCACAATGAACAACGCAAATAAAGCTTCCTCATGCACCACTCTCTCCATTGGAGAAAACCGATTCAACACCCGCTCTGTAGTTGTTGAGATTTTCACGTGCAGGCAGATAGACTTACAAGGAAGGGATATATTTTTTCCATATTTAATGATGGTACCTCAATGTATTATGGAACTAAACCGTTCTCATGAACCACTCTGTCTATTGGTGCGAACCGATTCAACATCCGTTCAGTAGTTGTTGCGATTTTCACGTTCAGACAGACAGACTTAAAAGGAATGGATATATTTTTGTCCATATTTAATGATGATACCTCAACGGATTATGTAAATAAACCTTTCTCATGAACCACTCTGTCTATTGGTGCGAACCGATTCAACACCCGCTCAGTAGTTGTTGAGATTTTCACGGTCAGGCAGATATACTTACAAGGAAGGGATTTATTTTTTTCCATATTTAATGATGATTCCTAAATGAACAACGCAAATAAAGCCTCCTCATGCACCACTCTCTCCATTGGAGAAAACCGATTCCACACCGCTCAGTAGTTGTTGAGATTTTCACGTTTAGAAAGATATACTTACAAGGAATGGATATATTTTTTCCCATATTTAATTATGGTACCTAAATGAGTTATGGAATTAAACCTTTCTCATGAACCACTCTGTATATTGGTGAGAACCGATTAGACATCTGCTCAGTAGTTGTTGCGATTTTCACGTTCAGACAGATATACTTACAAGGAATGGATATATTTTTTTCCACATTTAATGATGATACCTCAACGGATTATGTAAATAAACCTTTCTCATGAACCACTCTGTCTATTTCGTTCAGACAGATAGACTTACAAGGAATGAATATATTTTTTATCATATTTAATGATGATACCTAAATGAGTTATGGAATTAAAACTTTCTCATGAACCACGCTGCCTGTTGGTGCGAACCGATTCAACATCCGTTTAGTAGTTGTTGAGATTTTCACGTTCAGGCAGATGGACTTACAAGGAAGGGATATATTTGTTCCATATTTAATGACGATACTACAATGCACAACGGAGATAAAGCTTCCTCATGCACCACTCTCTCCATTGGAGAAAACCGATTCAACACCCGCTCAGTAGTTGTTGAGATTTTCGCGTTCAGACTGATAGACTTACAAGGAATGGATATATATTTTTCCATATTTAATTATGGTACCTAAATGAGTTATGGAATTAAACCTTTCTCATGAACCACTCTGTCTATTGGTGAGAACCGATTAGACATCTGTTCAGTAGTTGTTGCGATTTTCACGTTCAGACAGATATACTTACAAGGAATGGATATATTTTTTTCCATATTTAATTATGGTACCTAAATGAGTTATGGAATTAAACCATTCTCATGAACCACTCTGTCTTTTTGTGCGAACCGATTCAACATCCGTTCATTAGTTGTTGAGATTTTCGCGTTCAGACAGATAGGCTTATAAAGAAGGGATATATTTTTTCCATATTTAATAATGATACCACAATGAACAACGAAAATAAAGCTTCTTCATGCACCACTCTCTCCATTGGAGAAAACCGATTCAACACCCGCTCAGTAGTTGTTGAGATTTTCACATTCAGGCAGATAGACTTTCAAGGAAGGGATACATTTTTTCCATATTTAATGATGATACCTCAATGAATTTTGTAATTAAACCTTTCTCATGAAACACTCTGTCTTTTGGTGCGAACCGATTCAACATCCGCTCAGTAGTTGTTGCGATTTTCACGTTCAGACAGATAGACCTAAAAGGAATGGATATATTTTTTTCCATATTTAATGATGATACCTCAATGAATTATGGAATAAGAACTTTCTCATAAACCACTCCGTTTACTGGTGCGAACCGATTCAACATCCGTTCAGTAGTTGTTGAGATTTTCGCGTTCAGACAGATAGACTTACAAGGATGGGATATATTTTTTCCATATTTAATGACGATACCACAATGAACAACGGAAATAAAGCTTCCTCATGCACCCCTCTCTCCATTGGAGAAAGCCGATTCAACACCCGCTCAGTAGTTGTTGAGATTTTCACGTTCAGACAGATATACTTACAAGGAATGGATATATTTTTTTCCATATTTAATTATGGTACCTAAATGAGTTATGGAATTAAACCTTTCTCATGAACCACTCTGTCTATTGGTGAGAACCGATTAGACATCTGTTCAGTAGTTGTTGCGATTTTCACGTTCAGACAGATATACTTACAAGGAATGGATATATTTTTGTCCATATTTAATTATGGTACCTAAATGAGTTATGGAATTAAACCTTTCTCATGAACCACTCTGTCTATTGGTGAGAACAGACAGATAGACTTAAAAGGAATGGATATATTTTTGTCCATATTTAATGATGATACCACAACGGATTATGTAAATAAACCTTTTTCATGAACCACTCTGTCTATTGGTGCGAACCGATTCAACATCCGTTCAGTATTTGTTGAGATTTTCACGTTCAGACAGATAGACTTACAATAAATGGATATATTTTTGTCCATATTTAATAATGATACCTCAACGGATTATGTAAATAACCCTTTCTCATGAACCACTCTGTCTATTGGTGCGAACCGATTCAACACCCGCTCAGTGTTTGCTGAGATTTTCACGTTCAGACAGATAAACGTACAAGGAATGGATATATTTTTTTTCCATATTAAATGATGATACCTAAATGAGTTATGGAATTAAACCTTTCTCATGAACCACTCTGTCTATTGGTGCGAACCGATTCAACATCCATTCAGTAGTTGTTGCGATTTTCACGTTTAGACAGATAGACTTACAAGGAAGGGATAATTTTTTTCCATATTTAATGACGATACCACAATGAACAACGGAAATAAAGCTTCCTCATGCACCACTCTCTCCATTGGAGAAAACCGATTCAACACCCGCTCAGTAGTTGTTGAGATTTTTACGTTCAGGCAGATAGACTTACAAGGAAGGGATATATTTTTTCCATATTTAATGCTGATACCACAATGACCAACGCAAATAAAGCTTCCTCATGCACCACTCTCTCCATTGGAGAAAACCGATTCAACATCTGTTCAGTAGTTGTTGAGATTTTCGCGTTCAGACAGGTAGACTTACAAGGAAGGGATTTATTTTTTTCCATATTCAATGCTAATACCACAATGAACAATGCAAATAAAGCTTCCTCATGCACCACACTCTCCATTGGAGAAAACCGATTCAACACCCGCTCAGTAGTTGTTGAGATTTTCACGTTCAGACAGATAGACTTACAAGGAATGGATATATTTTTTTCCATATTTAATGATGATACCTAAATGAGTTATGGAATTAAAACTTTCTCATGAACCACGCTGCCTGTTGGTGCGAACCGATTCAACATCCGTTCAGTAGTTGTTGAGATTTTCACGTTCAGACAGATAGACTTAAAAGGAATGGATATATTGTTGGCCATATTTAATGATGATACCTCAACGGATTATGTAAATAAACCTTTCTCATGAACCACTCTGCCTATTGGTGCGAACCGATTCAACACCCGCTCAGTAGTTGTTGAGATTTTCACATTCAGACAGATAGACGTACAAGTAATGGATATATTTTTTCCATATTAAATGATGATACCTAAATGAGTTATGGAATTAAACCTTTCTCATGAACCACTCTGTCTATTGGTGCGAACCGATTCAACATCCGTTCAGTATTTGTTGAGATTTTCACGTTCAGACAGATAGACTTACAATAAATGGATATATTTTTGTCCATATTTAATAATGATACCTCAACGGATTATGTAAATAACCCTTTCTCATGAACCACTCTGTCTATTGGTGCGTACCGATTCAACACCCGCTCAGTGTTTGCTGAGATTTTCACGTTCAGACAGATAAACGTACAAGGAATGGATATATTTTTTTTCCATATTAAATGATGATACCTAAATGAGTTATGGAATTAAACCTTTCTCATGAACCACTCTGTCTATTGGTGCGAACCGATTCAACATCCATTCAGTAGTTGTTGCGATTTTCACGTTAAGACAGATAGACTTACAAGGAAGGGATAATTTGTTTCCATATTTAATGACGATACCACAATGAACAACGGAAATAAAGCTTCCTCATGCACCACTCTCTCCATTGGAGAAAACCGATTCAACACCCGCTCAGTAGTTGTTGAGATTTTTACGTTCAGGCAGATAGACTTACAAGGAAGGGATATATTTTTTCCATATTTAATGCTGATACCACAATGACCAACGCAAATAAAGCTTCCTCATGCACCACTCTCTCCATTGGAGAAAACCGATTCAACATCCGTTCAGTAGTTGTTGAGATTTTCGCGTTCAGACAGGTAGACTTACAAGGAAGGGATTTATTTTTTTCCATATTCAATGCTAATACCACAATGAACAATGCAAATAAAGCTTCCTCATGCACCACACTCTCCATTGGAGAAAACCGATTCAACACCCGCTCAGTAGTTGTTGAGATTTTCACGTTCAGACAGATAGACTTACAAGGAATGGATATATTTTTTTCCATATTTAATGATGATACCTAAATGAGTTATGGAATTAAAACTTTCTCATGAACCACGCTGCCTGTTGGTGCGAACCGATTCAACATCCGTTCAGTAGTTGTTGAGATTTTCACGTTCAGACAGATAGACTTAAAAGGAATGGATATATTGTTGGCCATATTTAATGATGATACCTCAACGGATTATGTAAATAAACCTTTCTCATGAACCACTCTGTCTATTGGTGCGAACCGATTCAACACCCGCTCAGTAGTTGTTGAGATTTTCACATTCAGACAGATAGACGTACAAGTAATGGATATATTTTTTTCCATATTAAATGATGATACCTAAATGAGTTATGGAATTAAACCTTTCTCATGAACCACTCTGTCTATTGGTGCGAACCGATTCAACATCCATTCAGTAGTTGTTGCGATTTTCACGTTAAGACAGATAGACTTACAAGGAAGGGATAATTTGTTTCCATATTTAATGACGATACCACAATGAACAACGGAAATAAAGCTTCCTCATGCACCACTCTCTCCATTGGAGAAAACCGATTCAACACCCGCTCAGTAGTTGTTGAGATTTTCACGTTCAGGCAGATAGACTTACAAGGAAGGGATATGTTTTTTCTTACAAGGAAGGGATTTATTTTTTCCATATATAATGCTAATACCACAATGAACAACGCAAATAAAGCTTCCTCTTGCACCACTCTGTCCATTGGATGAAACTGATTCAACATCTGTTCAGTAGTTGTTGAGATTTTCACGTTCAGGCAGATAGACTTACAAGGAAGGGATATATTTTTTCAATATTTAATGCTGATGCCACAATGAACAATGCAAATAAAGCATCCTCATGCACCACTCTATCCATTGGATGAAACTGATTCAACATCTGTTCAGTAGTTGTTGAGATTTTCGCGTTCAGACAGATAGACTTACAAGGAAGGGATTTATTTTTTCCATATTTAATGCTGATACCACAATGAACAACGCAAATAAAGCTTCCTCTTGCACCACTCTGTCTATTGGTGAGAACCGATTAGACATCTGTTCAGTAGTTATTGCGATTTTCACGTTCAGACAGATATACTTACAAGGAATGGATATATTTTTTTCCATATTTAATTATGGTACCTAAATGAGTTATGGAATTAAACCTTTCTCATGAACCACTCTGTCTATTGGTGAGAACCGATTAGGCATCTGTTCAGTAGTTGTTGCGATTTTCACGTTCAGACAGATATACTTACAAGGAATGGATATATTTTTGTCCATATTTAATTATGGTACCTAAATGGGTTATGGAATTAAACCATTCTCATGAACCACTCTGTCTATTGGTGAGAACCGATTCAACATCAGTTTAGTAGTTGTTGCGAATTTCACTTTCAGACAGATAGACTTAAAAGCAATGCATATATTTTTGTCCATATTTAATGATGATAAATAAATGAGTTATGGAATTAAAACTTTCTCATGAACCACGCTGCCTGTTGGTGTGAACCGATTCAACATCCGTTTAGTAGTTGTTGAGATTTTCACGTTCAGGCAGATAGACTTACAAGGAAGGGATATATTTGTTCCATATTTAATGACGATACCACAATGAACAACGGAAATAAAGCTTCCTCATGCACCACTCTCTCCATTAAAGAAAACCGATTCAACACCCGCTCAGTAGTTGTTGAGATTTTCACGTTCAGACAGATATACTTACAAGGAATGGATATATTTTTTTCCATATTTAATTATGGTACCTAAATGAGTTATGGAATTAAACCTTTCTCATGAACCACTCTGTCTATTGGTGAGAACCGATTAGACATCTGTTCAGTAGTTGTTGCGATTTTCACGTTCAGACAGATATACTTACAAGGAATGGATATATTTTTGTCCATATTTAATTATGGTACCTAAATGAGTTATGGAATTAAACCTTTCTCATGAACCACTCTGTCTATTGGTGAGAACAGACAGATAGACTTAAAAGGAATGGATATATTTTTGTCCATATTTAATGATGATACCACAACGGATTATGTAAATAAACCTTTTTCATGAACCACTCTGTCTATTGGTGCGAACCGATTCAACATCCGTTCAGTATTTGTTGAGATTATATTTTTGTCCATATTTAATAATGATACCTCAACGGATTATGTAAATAACCCTTTCTCATGAACCACTCTGTCTATTGGTGCGAACCGATTCAACACCCGCTCAGTGTTTGCTGAGATTTTCACGTTCAGACAGATAAACGTACAAGGAATGGATATATTTTTTTTCTATATTAAATGATGATACCTAAATGAGTTATGGAATTAAACCTTTCTCATGAACCACTCTGTCTATTGGTGCGAACCGATTCAACATCCATTCAGTAGTTGTTGCGATTTTCACGTTTAGACAGATAGACTTACAAGGAAGGGATAACTTTTTTCCATATTTAATGACGATACCACAATGAACAACGGAAATAAAGCTTCCTCATGCACCACTCTCTCCATTGGAGAAAACCGATTCAACATCTGTTCAGTAGTTGTTGAGATTTTCGCGTTCAGAGAGGTAGACTTACAAGGAAGGGATTTATTTTTTCCATATTCAATGCTAATACCACAATGAACAATGCAAATAAAGCTTCCTCATGCACCACTCTCTCCATTGGAGAAAACCGATTCAACACCCGCTCAGTAGTTGTTGAGATTTTCACGTTCAGACAGATAGACTTACAAGGAATGGATATATTTTTTTCCATATTTAATGATGATACCTAAATGAGTTATGGAATTAAAACTTTCTCATGAACCACGCTGCCTGTTGGTGCGAACCGATTCAACATCCGTTCAGTAGTTGTTGAGATTTTCACGTTCAGACAGATATACCTACAAGGAATGGATATATATTTTTTTTCCATATTTAATTCTGGTACCTAAATGAGTTATGGAATTAAACCTTTCTCATGAACCACTCTCTCTATTGGTGAGAACCGATTCAACATCTGTTCAGTAGTTGTTGCGATTTTCACGTTCAGACAGATAGACTTAAAAGGAATGGATATATTGTTGGCCATATTTAATGATGATACCTCAACGGATTATGTAAATAAACCTTTCTCATGAACCAATCTGTCTATTGGTGCGAACCGATTCAACACCCGCTCAGTAGTTGCTGAGATTTTCACGTTCAGACAGATATACCTACAAGGAATGGATATATATTTTTTTTCCATATTTAATTATGGTACCTAAATGAGTTATGGAATTAAACCTTTCTCATGAACCACTCTCTCTATTGGTGAGAACCGATTCAACATCTGTTCAGTAGTTGTTGCGATTTTCACGTTCAGACAGATAGACTTAAAAGGAATGGATATATTTTTGTCCATATTAAATGATGATACCTAAATGAGTTATGGAATTAAACCTTTCTCATGAACCACTCTGTCTATTGGTGCGAACCGATTCAACATCCGTTCAGTAGTTGTTGAGATTTTCACGTTCAGACAGATATACCTACAAGGAATGGATATATATTTTTTTTCCATATTTAATTATGGTACCTAAATGAGTTATGGAATTAAACCTTTCTCATGAACCACTCTCTCTATTGGTGAGAACCGATTCAACATCTGTTCAGTAGTTGTTGCGATTTTCACGTTCAGACAGATAGACTTAAAAGGAATGGATATATTTTTGTCCATATTAAATGATGATACCTAAATGAGTTATGGAATTAAACCTTTCTCATGAACCACTCTGTCTATTGGTGCGAACCGATTCAACATCCGTTCTGTAGTTGTTGCGATTTTCACGTTTAGACGGATAGACTTACAAGGAAGGGATATATTTTTTCCATATTTAATGCTGATGCCACAATGAACAATGCAAATAAAGCATCCTCATGCACCACTCTATCCATTGGATGAAACTGATTCAACATCTGTTCAGTAGTTGTTGAGATTTTCGCGTTCAGACAGATAGACTTACAAGGAAGGGATTTATTTTTTCCATATTTAATGCTGATACCACAATGAACAACGCAAATAAAGCTTCCTCTTGCACCACTCTGTCTATTGGTGAGAACCGATTAGACATCTGTTCAGTAGTTATTGCGATTTTCACGTTCAGACAGATATACTTACAAGGAAGGGATATATTTTTTCCATATTTAATGATGATACCTAAATGAGTTATAGAATTAAACCTTTCTCATGAACCACTCTCTCTATTGGTGAGAACCGATTCAACATCTGTTCAGTAGTTGTTGCGATTTTCACGTTCAGACAGATAGACTTAAAACGAATGGATATATTTTTGTCCATATTTAATGATGATAACTCAACGGATTATGTAAATAAACCTTTCTCATGAACCACTCTATCTATTGGTGCGAACCGATTCAACACCCGCTCAGTAGTTGTTGAGATTTTCACATTCAGACAGATAGACGTACAAGTAATGGATATATTTTTTTCCATATTAAATGATGATACCTAAATGAGTTATGGAATTAAACCTTTCTCATGAACCGCTCTGTCTATTGGTGCGAACCGATTCAACATCCATTCAGTAGTTGTTGTGATTTTCACGTTAAGACAGATAGACTTACAAGGAAGGGATAATTTTTTTCCATATTTAATGACGATACCACAATGAACAACGGAAATAAGGCTTCCTCATGCACCACTCTCTCCATTGGAGAAAACCGATTCAACACCCGCTCAGTAGTTGTTGAGATTTTCACGTTCAGGCAGATAGACTTACAAGGAAGGGATATGTTTTTTCCATATTTAATGCTGATACCACAATGAACAATGCAAATAAAGCTTCCTCATGCACCACTCTCTGCATTGGAGAAAACCGATTCAACACCCGCTCAGTAGTTGTTGAGATTTTCACGTTCAGACAGATAGATTTACAAGGAATGGATATATTTTTTTCCATATTTAATGATGATACCTAAATGAGTTATGGAATTAAAACTTTCTCATGAACCACGCTGCCTGTTGGTGCGAACCGATTCAACATCCGTTCAGTAGTTGTTGAGATTTTCACGTTCAGACAGATATACCTACAAGGAATGGATATATTTTTTTCCATATTTAATTATGGTACCTAAATGAGTTATGCAATAAAACCTTTCTCCTGAACCACTCTCTCTATTGGTGAGAACCGATTCAACATCTGTTCAGTAGTTGTTGCGATTTTCACGTTCAGACAGATAGACTTAAAAGTTAGGGATATATTTGTTCCATATTTGATGACGACACCCCAATGAACAACGGAAATAAAGCTTCCTCATGCACCACTCTCTCCATTGGAGAAAACCGATTCAACACCCGCTCAGTAGTTGTTGAGATTTTCACGTTCAGACAGATGCACCTACAAGGAATGGATATATTTTTTTCCATATTTAATTATGGTACCTAAATGAGTTATGGAATAAACATTTCTCATGAACCACTCTCTCTATTGGTGAGAACCCATTCAACATATGTTCAGTAGTTGTTGCGATTTTCACGTTCAGACAGATAGACTTAAAAGGAATGGATATATTGTTGGCCATATTTAATGATGATACCTCAACGGATTATGTGAATAAACCTTTCTCATGAACCACTCTGTCTATTGGTGCGAACCGATTCAACACCCGCTCAGTAGTTGCTGAGATTTTCACGTTCAGACAGATAGACGTACAAGGAATGGATATATTTTTGTCCATATTAAATGATGATACCTAAATGAGTTATGGAATTAAACCTTTCTCATCAACCACTCTGTCTATTGGTGCGAACCGATTCAACATCCGTTCAGTAGTTGTTGCGATTTAAACGTTTAGACAGATAGACTTACAAGGAAGGGATCATTTTTTTCCATATTTAATGACGATACCACAATGAACAACGGAAATAAAGCTTCCTCATGCACCACTCTCTCCATTGGAGAAAACCGATTCAACACCCGCTCAGTAGTTGTTGAGATTCTCACGTTCAGGCAGATAGACTTACTAGAAAGGGATATATTTTTTCCATATTTAATGATGATATCTCAATGAATTATGGAATTAAACCTTTCTCATGAACCACTCTGTCTATTGGTGGGAACCGATTCAACATCTGTTCAGTAGTTGTTGCGATTTTCACGTTCAGACAGATAGACTTAAAAGGAATGGATATATTTTTGTCCATATTTAATGATGATACCTAAACGGATTATGTAAATAAACCTTTCTCATGAACCACTCTGTCTATTGGTGCGAACCGATTCAACACCCGCTCAGTAGTTGTTAAGATTTTCACGTTCAGACAGATATACTTATAAGGAATGGATATATTTTTTCCATATTTAATGATGATACCTCAATGAATTATGGAATTAAACCTTTCTCATGAACTACTCTGTCTATTGGTGAGAACCGATTCAACATCCGTTCAGTAGTTGTTGCGATTTTCACGTTCAGACAGATATACTTACAAGGAATGGATATATTGTTTCCCATATTTAATTATGGTACCTAAATGAGTTATGGAATTAAACCATTCTCATGAACCTTTCTGTCTATTGGTGTGAACCGATTCAACATCAGTTCAGTAGTTGTTGCGATTTTCACGTTCAGACAGATAGACTTAAAAGGAATGGATATATTTTTGTCCATATTTAATGATGATACCTCAACGGATTATGTAAATAAACCTTTCTCATGAACCACTCTGTCTATTGGTGCGAACCGATTCAACATCCGTTCAGTAGTTGTTGCGATTTTCACGTTTAGACAGATAGACTTACAATGAAGGGATAATTTGTTTCAATATTTAATGACGATACCACAATGGACAACGGAAATAAAGCTTCCTCATGCACCACTCTCTCCATTGGAGATTCAACACCCGCTCAGTAGTTGTTGAGATTTTCACGTTCAGGCAGATAGACTTACAAGGAAGGGACTTATTTTTTCCATATTTAATGATGATACCTAAATGAGTTATGGAATTAAAACTTTCTCATGAACCACGCTGCCTGTTGGTGCGAACCGATTCAACATCCGTTCAGTAGTTGTTGAGATTTTCACGTTCAGGCAGATAGACTTACAAGGAAGGGATATATTTGTTCCATATTTAATGACGATACCACAATGAACAACGGAAATAAAGCTTCCTCATGCACCACTCTCTCCATTGGAGATTCAACACCCGCTCAGTAGTTGTTGAGATTTTCACGTTCAGGCAGATAGACTTACAAGGAAGGGACATATTTTTTCCATATTTAATGATGATACCTAAATGAGTTATGGAATTAAAACTTTCTCATGAACCACGCTGCCTGTTGGTGCGAACCGATTCAACATCCGTTCAGTAGTTGTTGAGATTTTCACGTTCAGGCAGATAGACTTACAAGGAAGGGACATATTTTTTCCATATTTAATGATGATACCTAAATGAGTTATGGAATTAAAACTTTCTCATGAACCACGCTGCCTGTTGGTGCGAACCGATTCAACATCCGTTCAGTAGTTGTTGAGATTTTCACGTTCAGACAGATATACTTACAAGGAATGGATATATTTTTTCCATATTTAATGATGATACCTCAACGGATTATGTAAATAAACCTTTCTCATGAACCACTCTGTCTATTGGTGCGAACCGATTCAACATCCGTTCAGTAGTTGTTGCGATTTTCACGTTTAGACAGATAGACTTACAATGAAGGGATAATTTGTTTCAATATTTAATGACGATACCACAATGGACAACGGAAATAAAGCTTCCTCATGCACCACTCTCTCCATTGGAGATTCAACACCCGCTCAGTAGTTGATGAGATTTTCACGTTCAGGCAGATAGACTTACAAGGAAGGGACATATTTTTTCCATATTTAATGATGATACCTAAATGAGTTATGGAATTAAACCTTTCTCATGAACCACTCTGTCTATTGGTGCGAACCGATTCAACATCCGCTCAGTAGTTGTTGAGATTTTCACGTTCAGACAGATAGACTTACAAGGAATGGATATATTTGTTTCCCTATTTAATGATGATACCTCAATGAATTATGGAATTAAACCTTTCTCATGAACCACTCTGTCTATTGGTGAGAACCGATTCAACATCTGTTCAGTAGTTGTTGCGATTTTCACGTTCAGACAGATATACTTACAAGGAATGGATATATTTTTTTCCATATTTAATGATGATACCTCAATGAATTATGGAATTAAACCTTTCTCATGAACGACTCTGCCTATTGGTGAGAACCGATTCAACATCTGTTCAGTAGTTGTTGCGATTTTCACGTTCAGACAGATAGACTTAAAAGGAATGGATAAATTTTTGTCCATATTTAATGATGATACCTCAACGGATTATGTAAATGAACCTTTCTCATGAACCACTCTGTCTATTGGTGCAAACCGATTCAACGCCCGTTCAGTAGTTGTTAAGATTTTCACGTTCAGACAGATATACTTACAAGGAATGGATATATTTTTTCCATATTTAATGATGATACCTCAATGAATTATGGAATTAAACCTTTCTCATGAACTACTCTGTCTATTGGTGAAAACCGATTCAACATCCGTTCAGTAGTTGTTGCGATTTTCACGTTCAGACAGATAGACCTAAAAGGAATGGATATATTTTTTTCCATATTTAATGATGATACCTCAATGAATTATGGAATTATAACTTTCTCATAAACCACTCCGTTTACTGGTGCGAACCGATTCAACATCCGTTCAGTAGTTGTTGCGATTTTCACGTTTAGACAGATAGACTTACAATGAAGGGATAATTTGTTTCAATATTTAATGACGATACCACAATGGACAACGGAAATAAAGCTTCCTCATGCACCACTCTCTCCATTGGAGATTCAACACCCGCTCAGTAGTTGTTGAGATTTTCACGTTCAGGCAGATAGACTTACAAGGAAGGGACTTATTTTTTCCATATTTAATGATGATACCTAAATGAGTTATGGAATTAAAACTTTCTCATGAACCACGCTGCCTGTTGGTGCGAACCGATTCAACATCCGTTCAGTAGTTGTTGAGATTTTCACGTTCAGGCAGATAGACTTACAAGGAAGGGATATATTTGTTCCATATTTAATGACGATACCACAATGAACAACGGAAATAAAGCTTCCTCATGCACCACTCTCTCCATTGGAGATTCAACACCCGCTCAGTAGTTGTTGAGATTTTCACGTTCAGGCAGATAGACTTACAAGGAAGGGACATATTTTTTCCATATTTAATGATGATACCTAAATGAGTTATGGAATTAAAACTTTCTCATGAACCACGCTGCCTGTTGGTGCGAACCGATTCAACATCCGTTCAGTAGTTGTTGAGATTTTCACGTTCAGGCAGATAGACTTACAAGGAAGGGACATATTTTTTCCATATTTAATGATGATACCTAAATGAGTTATGGAATTAAAACTTTCTCATGAACCACGCTGCCTGTTGGTGCGAACCGATTCAACATCCGTTCAGTAGTTGTTGAGATTTTCACGTTCAGACAGATATACTTACAAGGAATGGATATGTTTTTTCCATATTTAATGATGATACCTCAACGGATTATGTAAATAAACCTTTCTCATGAACCACTCTGTCTATTGGTGCGAACCGATTCAACATCCGTTCAGTAGTTGTTGCGATTTTCACGTTTAGACAGATAGACTTACAATGAAGGGATAATTTGTTTCAATATTTAATGACGATACCACAATGGACAACGGAAATAAAGCTTCCTCATGCACCACTCTCTCCATTGGAGATTCAACACCCGCTCAGTAGTTGATGAGATTTTCACGTTCAGGCAGATAGACTTACAAGGAAGGGACATATTTTTTCCATATTTAATGATGATACCTAAATGAGTTATGGAATTAAACCTTTCTCATGAACCACTCTGTCTATTGGTGCGAACCGATTCAACATCCGCTCAGTAGTTGTTGAGATTTTCACGTTCAGACAGATAGACTTACAAGGAATGGATATATTTGTTTCCCTATTTAATGATGATACCTCAATGAATTATGGAATTAAACCTTTCTCATGAACCACTCTGTCTATTGGTGAGAACCGATTCAACATCTGTTCAGTAGTTGTTGCGATTTTCACGTTCAGACAGATATACTTACAAGGAATGGATATATTTTTTTCCATATTTAATGATGATACCTCAATGAATTATGGAATTAAACCTTTCTCATGAACGACTCTGCCTATTGGTGAGAACCGATTCAACATCTGTTCAGTAGTTGTTGCGATTTTCACGTTCAGACAGATAGACTTAAAAGGAATGGATAAATTTTTGTCCATATTTAATGATGATACCTCAACGGATTATGTAAATGAACCTTTCTCATGAACCACTCTGTCTATTGGTGCAAACCGATTCAACGCCCGTTCAGTAGTTGTTAAGATTTTCACGTTCAGACAGATATACTTACAAGGAATGGATATATTTTTTCCATATTTAATGATGATACCTCAATGAATTATGGAATTAAACCTTTCTCATGAACTACTCTGTCTATTGGTGAAAACCGATTCAACATCCGTTCAGTAGTTGTTGCGATTTTCACGTTCAGACAGATAGACCTAAAAGGAATGGATATATTTTTTTCCATATTTAATGATGATACCTCAATGAATTATGGAATTATAACTTTCTCATAAACCACTCCGTTTACTGGTGCGAACCGATTCAACGTCCGTTCAGTAGTTGTTGAGATTTTCGCGTTCAGACAGATAGACTTACAAGGAAGGGATAATTTGTTTCAATATTTAATGACGATACCACAATGGACAACGGAAATAAAGCTTCCTCATGCACCACTCTCTCCATTGGAGATTCAACACCCGCTCAGTAGTTGATGAGATTTTCACGTTCAGGCAGATAGACTTACAAGGAAGGGACATATTTTTTCCATATTTAATGATGATACCTAAATGAGTTATGGAATTAAACCTTTCTCATGAACCACTCTGTCTATTGGTGCGAACCGATTCAACACCCGCTCAGTAGTCGGTGAGATTTTCACGTTCAGACAGATGTACTTACAACGAATGGATATATTTTTTTGCATATTTAATTATGGTACCTAAATGAGTTATAGAATTAAACCTTTCTCATGAACCACTCTCTCTATTGGTGGGAACCGATTCAACATCTGTTCAGTAGTTGTTGCGATTTTTACTTTCAGACAGATAGACTTACAAGGAATGGATACATTTTTTCCATATTTAATGATGATACCTCAATGAATTATGGAATTAAACCTTTCTCATGAACCACTCTGTCTATTGGTGAGAACCGATTCAACATCTGTTCAGTAGTTGTTGCGATTTTCACGTTCAGACAGATATACTTACAAGGAATGGATATATTTTTTTCCATATTTAATGATGATACCTCAATGAATTATGGAATTAAACCTTTCTCATGAACCACTCTGTCTATTGGTGCGAACCGATACAACACCCGCTCAGTAGTTGTTAAGATTTTCACGTTCAGACAGGTATACTTACAAGGAATGGAAAATTTTTTGTCCATATTGAATGATGATACCTCAATGAATTATGGAATTAAACCTTTCTAATGAACCACTCTGTCTATTGGTAAGAACCGATTCAACATCTGTTCAGTAGTTGTTGCGATTTTCACGTTCAGACAGATATACTTACAAGGAATGGATATATTTTTCTTCCATATTTAATTATGGTACCTAAATGAGTTATGGAATTAAACCTTTCTCATGAACCACTCTGTCTATTGGTGAGAACCGATTCAACATCTGTTCAGTAGTTGTTGCGATTTTCACGTTCAGACAGATATACTTACAAGGAAGGGACATATTTTTTCCATATTTAATGATGATACCTAAATGAGTTATGGAATTAAACCTTTCTCATGAACCACTCTGTCTATTGTTGCGAACCGATTCAACATCCGTTCAGTAGTTGTTGAGATTTTCACGTTCAGGCAGATAGACTTAGAAGGAATGGATATATTTTTTTCCATATTTAATGATGGTACCTCAATGTATTATGGAATTAAACCGTTCTCATGAACCACTCTGTCTATTTGTGCGAACCGATTCAACATCCGTTCAGTAGTTGTTGAGATTTTCACGTTCAGACATATAGACTTACAAGGAATGGATATATTTGTTTCCATATTTAATGATGATACCTCAATGAATTATGTAATAAAACCTTTCTCATGAACCACTCTCTCCATTGGAGAAAACCGATTCAACACCCGCTCAGTAGTTGTTGAGATTTTCACGTTCAGACAGATAGACTTACAAGGAATGGAATTATTTTTTCCATATTAATGATGATAACTCAATCAGTTATGGAATTAAGCCTTTCTCATGAACCACTCTGTCTATTGGTGCGAACCGATTCAACATCCGTTCAGTAGTTGTTGAGATTTTCACGTTCAGGCAGATAGACTTTCAAGGAAGGGATATATTTTTTCCATATTTAATGATGATACCTCAATGAATTATGGAATTAAACCTTTCTCATGAACCACTCAGTCTATTGGTGAGAACCGATTCAACATCTGTTCAGTAGTTGTTGCGATTTTCACGTTCAGACAGATAGACTTAAAAGGAATGGATATATTTTTTTCCAAATTTAATGATGATACCTCAATGAATTATGGAAGTAAACCCATATTAAATGACTCTGTCTATTGGTGAGAACCGATTCAACATCCGTTCAGTAGTTGTTGCGATTTTGACGTTCAGACAGATAGACCTAAAAGGAATGTATATATTTTTTTCCATATTTAATGATGATACCTCAATGAATTATGTAAATAAACCTCTCTCATGAACCACTCAGTCCATTGGTTCGAACCGATTCAACATCCGTTCAGTAGTTGTTGAGATTTTCACGTTCAGGCAGATAGACTTTCAAGGAAGGGATATATTTTTTCCATATTTAATGATGATACCTCAATGAATTATGGAATTAAACCTTTCTCATGAACCACTCTGTCTACTGGTGAGAACCGATTCAACATCTGTTCAGTAGTTGTTGCGATTTTCACGTTCAGACAGATAGACTTAAAAGGAATGGATATATTTTTGTCCATATTTAATGATGATACCTCAACGGATTATGTAAATAAATCTTTCTCATGAACCACTCTCTCTATTGGTGCGAACCGATTCAACATCCGTTCAGTAGTTGTTGAGATTTTCACGTTCAGACAGATAGACTTAGAAGGAATGGATATATTTTTTTCCATATTTAATGATGGTACCTCAATGTATTATGGAATTAAACCGTTCTCTTGAACCACTCTGTGTATTTGTGCGAACCGATTCAACATCTGTTCAGTAGTTGTTGCGATTTTCACGTTCAGACAGATAGACTTAAAAGGAATGGGTATATTTTTGTCAATATTTAATGATGATACCTCAACGGACTATGTAAATAAACCTTTCTCATGAACCATCCTGTCTATTGGTGCGAACTGATTCAACATCCGTTCAGTAGTTGTTGAGATTTTCACGGTCAGACATATAGACTTACAAGGAATGGATATATTTGTTTCCATATTTAATGATGATACCTCAATGAATTATGGAATAAAACCTTTCTCATGACCCACTCTCTCCATTGGAGAAAACCGATTCAACACCCGCTCAGTAGTTGTTGAGATTTTCACGTTCAGACAGATAGACTTACAAGGAATGGAATTATTTTTTCCATATAAAAGATGATACCTCAATCAGTTATGGAATTAAGCCTTTCTCATGAACCACTCTGTCTATTGGTGAGAACCGATTCAACATCTGTTCAGTAGTTGTTGCGATTTTGACGTTCAGACAGATAGACCTAAAAGGAATGGATATATTTGTTTCATATTTAATGATGATATATCAATGAATTAAGGAACTAAACCTTTCTCATGAACCACTTAGTCTATTGGTGAGAACCGATTCAACATCTGTTCAGTAGTTGTTGCGATTTTCACGTTCAGACAGATAGACTTAAAAGGAATGGATATATTTTTTCCAAATTTAATGATGATACCTCAATGAATTATGGAATTAAACCCATATTAAATGACTCTGTCTATTGGTGAGAACCGATTCAACATCCGTTCAGTAGTTGTTGCGATTTTGACGTTCAGACAGATAGACTTAAAAGGAATGGATATATTTTTGTCCATATTTAATGATGATACCTCAACGGATTATGTAAATAAATCTTTCTCATGAACCACTCTCTCTATTGGTGCGAACCGATTCAACATCCGTTCAGTAGTTGTTGAGATTTTCACGTTCAGACAGATAGACTTAGAAGGAATGGATATATTTTTTTCCATATTTAATGATGGTACCTCAATGTATTATGGAGTTAAACCGTTCTCTTGAACCACTCTGTCTATTTGTGCGAATGGATATATTTTTTCCAAATTGAATGATGATACCTCAATGAATTATGGAATTAAACCCGTATTAAATGACTCTGTCTATTGGTGAGAACCGATTCAACATCCGTTCAGTAGTTGTTGCGATTTTGACGTTCAGACAGATAGACCTAAAAGGAATGGATAAATTTTTTTCCATATTTAATGATGATACCTCAATGAAATATGTAAATAAACCTTTCTCATGAACCACTCAGTCCATTGGTTCGAACCGATTCAACATCCGTTCAGTAGTTGTTGAGATTTTCACGTTCAGGCAGATAGACTTTCAAGGAAGGGATATATTTTTTCCATATTTAATGATGATACCTCAATGATTTATGGAATAAAACATTTCTCATGAACCACTCTCTCCATTGGAGAAAACCGATTCAACACCCGCTCAGTAGTTGTTGAGATTTTCACGTTCAGACAGATAGACTTACAAGGAATGGAATTATTTTTTCCATATTAATGATGATACCTCAATCAGTTATGGAATTAAGCCTTTCTCATGAACCACTCTGTCTATTGGTGCGAACCGATTCAACATCCGTTCAGTAGTTGTTGAGATTTTCACGTTCAGGCAGATAGAATTAGAAGGAATGAATATATATTTTTTCCATATTTAATGATGGTACCTCAATGTATTATGGAATTAAACCGTTCTCATGAACCACTCTGTCTATTTGTGCGAACCGATTCAACATCCGTTCAGTAGTTGTTGAGATTTTCACGTTCAGACATATAGACTTACAAGGAATGGATATATTTGTTTCCATATTTAATGATGATACCTCAATGAATTATGGAACAAAACCTTTCTCATGAACCACTCTCTCCATTGGAGGAAACCGATTCAACACCCGCTCAGTAGTTGTTGAGATTTTCACGTTCAGACAGATAGACTTACAAGGAATGGAATTATTGTTTCCATATTAATGATGATACCTCAATCAGTTATGGAATTAAGCCTTTCTCATAAACCACTCTGTCTATTGGTGCGAACCGATTCAACATCCGTTCAGTAGTTGTTGAGATTTTCACGTTCAGGCAGATAGACTTTCAAGGAAGGGATATATTTTCTTCATATTTAATGATGATACCTCAATGAATTATGGAATTAAACCTTTCTCATGAACCACTCAGTCTATTGGTGAGAACCGATTCAACATCTGTTCAGTAGTTGTTGCGATTTTCAAGTTCAGACAGATAGATTTAAAAGGAATGGATATATTTTTTCCAAATTTAATGATGATACCTCAATGAATTATGGAATTAAACCCATATTAAATGACTCTGTCTATTGGTGAGAACCGATTCAACATCCGTTCAGTAGTTGTTGCGATTTTGACGTTCAGACAGATAGACCTAAAAGGAATGGATATATATTTTTCCATATTTAATGATGATACCTCAATGAATTATGTAAATAAACCTTTCTCATGAACCACTCAGTCCATTGGTTCGAAACGATTCAACATCCGTTCAGTAGTTGTTGAGATTGTCACGTTCAGGCAGATAGACTTTCAAGGAAGGGATATATTTTTTCCATATTTGATGATGATACCTCAATGAATTATGGAATTAAACCTTTCTCATGAACCACTCTGTCTATTGGTGAGAACCGATTCAACATCTGTTCAGTAGTTGTTGCGATTTTCACGTTCAGACAGATAGACTTAAAAGGAATGGATATATTTTTGTCCATATTTAATGATGATACCTCAACGGATTATGTAAATAAATCTTTCTCATGAACCACTCTCTCTATTGGTGCGAACCGATTCAACATCCGTTCAGTAGTTGTTGAGATTTTCACGTTCAGACAGATAGACTTAGAAGGAATGGATATATTTTTTTCCATATTTAATGATGGTACCTCAATGTATTATGGAATTAAACCGTTCTCTTGAACCACTCTGTCTATTTGTGCGAACCGATTCAACATCTGTTCAGTAGTTGTTGCGATTTTCACGTTCAGACAGATAGACTTAAAAGGAATGGATATATTTTTGTCAATATTTCATGATGATACCTCAACGGACTATGTAAATAAACCTTTCTCATGAACCATCCTGTCTATTGGTGCGAACCGATTGAACACCCGCTCAGTAGTTCTTGAGATTTTCACGTTCAGACAGATAGACTTACAAGGAATGGATATATTGTTTTCCATATTTAATGATGATACCTAAATGAGTTATGGAATTAAAACTTTCTCATGAACCACGCTGCCTGTTGGTGCGAACCGATTCAACATCCGTTCAGAAGTTGTTGAGATTTTCACGTTCAGGCAGATAGACTTACAAGGAAGGGATATATTTGTTCCATATTTAATGACGATACCACAATGAACAACGGAAATAAAGCTTCCTCATGCACCTCTCTCTCCATTGGAGAAAACCGATTCAACACCCGCTCAGTAGTTGTTGAGATTTTCACGTTCAGACAGATAGACTTAGAAGGAATGGATATATTTTTTTTCATATTTAATGATGGTACCTCAATGTATTATGGAATTAAACCGTTCTCATGAACCACTCTGTCTATTTGTGCGAACGGATTCAACATCCGTTCAGTAGTTGTTGAGATTTTCACGTTCAGACAGATATACTTACAAGGAATGGATATATTTTTTTCCATATTTAATGATGGTACCTCAATCAGTTATGGAATTAAGCCTTTCTCATGAACCACTCTGTCTATTGGTGCGAACCGATTCAACATCCGTTCAGTAGTTGTTGAGATTTTCGCGTTCAGACAGATAGACTTACAAGGAAGGGATATATTTTTTCCATATTTAATGACGATACCACAATGAAAAATGGAAATAAAGCTTCATCATGCACCACTCTGTCCATTGGAGAAAATCGATTTAACACCCGCTCAGTAGTTGTTGAGATTTTCACGTTCAGACAGATATACTTACAAGGAATGGATATATTTTTTTCCATATTTAGTTATGGTACCTAAATGAGTTATGGAATTAAACCTTTCTCATGAACCACTCCGTCTATTGGTGAGAACCGATTCAACATCTGTTCAGTAGTTGTTGCGATTTTCACTTGCAGACAGATATACTTACAAGGAATGGATATATTTTTTTCCATATTTAATGATGGTACCTCAATCAGTTATGGAATTAAGCCTTTCTCATGAACCACTCTGTCTATTGGTGCTAACCGATTCAACATCCGTTCAGTAGTTGTTGCGATTTTCACGTTTAGACAGATAGACTTATAAGGAAGGGATATATTTTTGCCATATTTAATAATGATACCACAATGAACAACGGAAATAAAGCTTCCTCTGGCACCACTCTCTCCATTGGAGAAAACCGATTCAACACCCGCTCAGTAGTTGTTGAGATTTTCACGTCCAGGCAGATAGACTTTCAAGGTAGGGATATATTTTTGCCATATTTAATGATGATACCTCAATGAATTATGGAATTAAAAATTTCTCATGAACCACTCTGTCTATTTGTGCGAACGGATTCAACATCCGTTCAGTAGTTGTTGAGATTTTCACGTTCAGACAGATATACTTACAAGGAATGGATATATTTTTTTCCATATTTAATGATGATACCTCAATGAATTATGGAATTAAACCTTTCTCATGAACCACTCTGTCTACTGAGGAGAACCGATTCAACATCTGTTCAGTAGTTGTTGCGATTTTCACGTTTAGACAGATATACTTACAAGGAATGGATATATTTTTTTCCATATTTAATGATGATACCTCAATGAATTATGGAATAAAACCTTTCTCATGAACCACTCTCTCCATTGGAGAAAACCGATTCAACACACGCTCAGTAGTTGTTGAAATTTTCATGTTCAGACAGGTAGACTTAGAAGGAATGGATATATTTTTGTCCATATTTAATGATGATACCTCAACGGATTATGTAAATAAATCTTTCTCATGAACCACTCTCTCTATTGGTGCGAACCGATTCAACATCCGTTCAGTAGTTGTTGAGATTTTCGCGTTCAGACAGATAGACTTACAAGGAAGGGATATATTTTTTCCATATTTAATGACGATACCACAATGAAAAATGGAAATAAAGCTTCATCATGCACCAGTCTGTCCATTGGAGAAAATCGATTTAACACCCGCTCAGTAGTTGTTGAGATTTTCACGTTCAGACAGATATACTTACAAGGAGTGGATATATTTTTTTCCATATTTAGTTATGGTACCTAAATGAGTTATGGAATTAAACCTTTCTCATGAACCACTCCGTCTATTGGTGAGAACCGATTCAACATCTGTTCAGTAGTTGTTGCGATTTTCACGTGCAGACAGATATACTTACAAGGAATGGATATATTTTTTTTCATATTTAATGATGATACCTCAATGAATTATGGAATTAAACCTTTCTCATGAACCACTCTGTCTATAGGTGAGAACCGATTCAACATCTGTTCAGTAGTTGTTGCGATTTTCGCGTTCAGACAGATAGACTTAAAAGGAATGGATATATTTTTGTCCATATTTAATACCTCAACGGATTATGTAAATAAACCTTTCTCATGAACCACTCTCTCTATTGTTGCGAACCGATTCAACATCTGTTCAGTAGTTGTTGAGATTTTCACGTTCAGACAGATAGACTTAGAAGGAATGGATATATTTTTTTCCATATTTAATGATGGTATATCAATGTATTATGGAATTAAACCGTTCTCTTTAACCACTCTGTCTATTTGTGCGAACCGATTCAACATCCGTTCAGTAGTTGTTGAGATTTTCACGTTCAGGCAGATAGACTTACAAGGAAGGGATATATTTTTGCCATATTTAATGATGATACCTAAATGAGTTATGGAATTAAACCTTTCTCATGAACCACTCTGTCTATTGGTGCTAACCGATTCAACATCCGCTCAGTAGTTGTTGAGATTTTCACGTTCAGACAGATAGACTTACAAGGAATGGATATATTTGTTTCCATATTTAATGATGATACCTCAATGAATTATGTAAATAAACCTTTCTCATGAACCACTCAGTCCATTGGTTCGAACCGATTCAACATCCGTTCAGTTGTTGTTGAGATTTTCACGTTCACGCAGATAGGCTTTCAAGGAAGGGATATATTTTTGCCATATTTAATGATGATACCTAAATGAGTTATGGAATTAGACCTTTCTCATGAGCCACTCTGTCTATTGGTGCGAACCGATTCAACATCCGCTCAGTAGTTGTTGCGATTTTCACGTTCAGACAGATAGACTTAAAAGGAATGGATATATTTTTGTCCATAACTAATGATGATACCTCAACGGATTATGTAAATAAATCTTTCTCATGAACCACTCTCTCTATTGGTGCGAACCGATTCAACATCCGTTCAGTAGTTGTTGAGATTTTCACGTTCAGGCAGATAGACTTTCAAGGAAGGGATATATTTTTGCCATATTTAATGATGATACCTAAATGAGTTATGGAATTAGACCTTTCTCATGAGCCACTCTGTCTATTGGTGCGAACCGATTCAACATCCGTTCAGTAGTTGTTGCGATTTTCACGTTCAGACAGATAGACCTAAAAGGAATGGATATATTTTTTTCCATATTTATTGATGATACCTCAATGAATTATGCAATTAAACCTTTCTCATGAACCACTCTGTCTACTGGTGCGAACCGATTCAACAGCCGTTCAGTAGTTGTTGAGATTTTCGCGTTCAGACAGATAGACTTACAAGGAAGGGATTTATTTTTTCCATATTTAATGCTGATACCACAATGAACAACGCAAATAAAGCTTCCTCATGCACCACTCTCTCCATTGGAGAAAACCGATTTAACACCCGCTTAGTAGTTGTTGAGATTTTCACGTTCAGACAGATATACTTACAAGGAATGGATATATTTTTTTCCATATTTAATGATGATACCTCAATGAATTATGGAATTAAACCTTTCTCATGAACCGCTCTGTCTATTGGTGAGAACCGATTCAACATCTGTTCAGTAGTTGTTGAGATTTTCACGTTCACGCAGATAGACTTACAAGGAAGGGATATATTTGTTTCCATATTTAATGATGATACCTCAATGAATTATGGAATAAAACCTTTCTCATGAACAACTCTCTCCATTGGAGAAAACCGATTCAACACCCGCTCAGTAGTTGTTGAGATTTTCACGTTCAGACAGATAGACTTAGAAGGAATGGATATATTTTTTTCCATATTTAATGATGGTACCTCAATGTATTATGGAATTAAACCTTTCTCATGAACCACTCTGTCTATTTGTGCTAACCGATTCAACATCCGTTCAGTAGTTGTTGAGATTTTCACGTTCAGGCAGATAGACTTACAAGGAAGGGATATATTTTTTCCATATTTAATGACGATACCTCAACGGATTATGTAAATAAACCTTTCTCATGAACCACTCTGTCTATTGGTGCGAACCGATTCAACACACGCTCAGTAGTTGCTGAGATTTTCACGTTCAGACAGATAGACTTACAAGGAATGGATATATTTTGTTCCATATTTAATGATGATACCTAAATGAGTTATGGAATTAAACCTTTCTCATGAACCACTCTGTCTATTGGTGCGAACCGAATCAACATGCGTTCAGTCGTTGTTGAGATTTTCGCGTTCAGACAGATAGACTTACAAGGAAGGGATTTATTTCCAGATTAAGTGCTGATACCACAATGAACAACGCAAATAAAGCTTCCTCATGCACCACTCTCTCCATTGGAGAAAACCGATTCAACATCCGTTCAGTAGTTGTTGAAATTTTCGCGTTCAGACAGATAGACTTACAAGGAAGGGATTTATTTTTTATAAATTTTTAATGCTGATACCACAATAAACAACGCAAATAAAGCTTCCTCATGCACCACTCTCTCCATTGGAGAAAACCGATTCAACACCCACTCAGTAGTTGTTGAGATTTTCACGTTCAGACAGATATACTTACAAGGAATGGATATATTTTTTTCCATATTTAATTATGGTACCTAAATGAGTTATGGAATTAAACCTTTCTCATGAACCACTCCGTCTATTGGTGAGAACCGATTCAACGTGTGTTGAGTAGTTGTTGCGATTTTCACGTTCAGACAGATAGATTTAAAAGGAATGGATATATTTTGTTCCATATTTAATGATGATACCTCAATGGATTATGTAAATAAACCTTTCTCATGAACCACTCTGTCTATTGGTGAGAACCGATTCAACATCTGTTCAGTAATTGTTCCGATTTACACGTTCAGACAGATGGACTTAAAAGGAATGGATATATTTTTGTCCATATTTAATAATGATACCTCAACGGATTAAGTAAATAAACCTTTCTCATGAACCACTCTGTCCATTGGTGCGAACCGATTCAACACCAGCTCAGTAGTTGTTGAGATTTTCACGTTCAGACAGATAGACTTACAAGGAATGGATATATTTTTTTCCATAATTAATGATGATACCTAAATGAGTTATGGAATTAAACCTTTCTCATGAACCACTCTGTCTATCGGTGCAAACCGATTCAACATCCGTTCAGTAGTTGTTGCGATTTTCACGTTCAGACAGATAGACTTACAAGGAAGGGATTTATTTTTTCCATATTTAATTCTGATACCACAATGAACAACGCAAATAAAGCTTCCTCATGAACCACTCTCTCCATTGGAGAAAACCGATTCCACACCCGCTCAGTAGTTGTTGAGATTTTCACGTTCAGACAGATAGACTTAGAAGGAATGGATATATTTTTTTCCATATTTAATGATGGTACCTCAATGTATTATGGAATTAAACCTTTCTCATGAACCACTCTGTCTATTTGTGCGAACCGATTCAACATCCGTTCAGTAGTTGTTTAGATTTTCACGTTCAGGCAGATAGACTTACAAGGAAGGGATATATTTTTTCCATATTTAATGACGATACCTCAACGGATTATGTAAATAAACCTTTCTCATGAACCACTCTGTCTATTGGTGCGAACCGATTCAACACCCGCTCAGTAGTTGCTGAGATTTTCACGTTCAGACAGATAGACTCACAAGGAATGGATATATTTTTTTCCATATTTAATGATGATACCTAAATGAGTTATGGAATTAAACCTTTCTCATGAACCACTCTGTCTATTGGTGCGAACCGAATCAACATGCGTTCAGTAGTTGTTGAGATTTTCGCGTTCAGACAGATAGACTTACAAGGAAGGGATTTATTTTTTCCAGATTTAGTGCTGATACCACAATGAACAACGCAAATAAAGCTTCCTCATGCACGACTCTCTCCATTGGAGAAAACCGATTCAACATCCGTTCAGTAGTTGTTGAAATTTTCGCGTTCAGACAGATAGACTTACAAGGAAGGGATTTATTTTTTCCATATTTAATGCTGATACCACAATGAACAACGCAAATAAAGCTTCCTCATGAACCACTCTGTCTATTGGAGAAAACCGATTCAACATCCGTTCAGTAGTTGTTGAGATTTTCACGTTCAGGCAGATAGACTTACAAGGAAGGGATATATTTTTTCCACATTTAATGATGATACCTCAACGAATTATGGAATTAAACCTTTCTCATGAACCACTCTGTCTATTGGTGCGAACCGATTCAACATCCGTGCAGTAGTTGCTGAGATTTTCACGTTCAGACAGATAGACTTACAAGGAATGGATATATTTTTTTCCATAATTAATGATGATACCTAAATGAGTTATGGAATTAAACCTTTCCCCTGAACCACTCTGTCTATCGGTGCGAACCGATTCAACATCCGTTCAGTAGTTGTTGCGATTTTCACGTTCAGACAGATAGACTTACAAGGAAGGGATTTATTTTTTCCATATTTAATTCTGATACCACAATGAACAACGCAAATAAAGCTTCCTCATGCATCACTCTCTCCATTGGAGAAAACCGATTCAACACCCGCTCAGTAGTTGTTGAGATTTTCACGTTCAGACAGATAGACTTTCAAGGAAGGGATATATTTTTTCCACATTTAATGATGATACCTCAACGAATTATGGAATTAAACCTTTCTCATGAACCACTCTGTCTATTGGTGCGAACCGATTCAACATCCGTGCAGTAGTTGCTGAGATTTTCACGTTCAGGCAGATAGACTTACAAGGAAGGGATATATTTGTTCCATATTTAATGAAGATAGCTTAACGGATTATGTAAATAAACCTTTCTCATGAACCACTCTGTCTTTTGGTGCGAACCGATTCAACACCCGCTCAGTAGTTGTTGATATTTTTACGTTCAGACAGATAGACTTGGAATTAATGGATATTTTTTTTTCCATATTTAATGATGGTACCTCAATGTATTATGGAATTAAACCGTTCTCATGAACCACTCTGTCTATTTGTGCGAACCGATTCAACACCCGCTCAGTAGTTGTTGAGATTTTCACGTTCACGCAGATAGACTTACAAGGAAGGGATATATTTGTTTCCATATTTAATGATGATACCTCAATGAATTATGGAATAAAACCTTTCTCATGAACCACTCTCTCCATTGGAGAAAACCGATTCAACACCCGCTCAGTAGTTGTTGAGATTTTCACGTTCAGACAGATAGACTTTCAAGGAAGGGATATATTTTTTCCATATTAATGATGATACTCCAATCAATTATGGAATTAAGCCTTTCTCATGAACCACTCTGTCTATTGGTGCGAACCGATTCTACATCCGTTCAGTAGTTGTTAAGATTTTCACGTTCAGGCAGATGGACATAAAAGGAATGGATATATTTTTGTCCATATTTAATAATGATACCTCAACGGATTAAGTAAATAAACCTTTCTCATGAACCACTCTGTCCATTGGTGCGAACCGATTCAACACCAGCTCAGTAGTTGTTGAGATTTTCACGTTCAGACAGATAGACTTACAAGGAATGGATATATTTTTTTCCATAATTAATGATGATACCTAAATGAGTTATGGAATTAAACCTTTCTCATGAACCACTCTGTCTATCGGTGCAAACCGATTCAACATCCGTTCAGTAGTTGTTGCGATTTTCACGTTCAGACAGATAGACTTACAAGGAAGGGATTTATTTTTTCCATATTTAATTCTGATACCACAATGAACAACGCAAATAAAGCTTCCTCATGAACCACTCTCTCCATTGGAGAAAACCGATTCCACACCCGCTCAGTAGTTGTTGAGATTTTCACGTTCAGACAGATAGACTTAGAAGGAATGGATATATTTTTTTCCATATTTAATGATGGTACCTCAATGTATTATGGAATTAAACCTTTCTCATGAACCACTCTGTCTATTTGTGCGAACCGATTCAACATCCGTTCAGTAGTTGTTGAGATTTTCACGTTCAGGCAGATAGACTTACAAGGAAGGGATATATTTTTTCCATATTTAATGACGATACCTCAACGGATTATGTAAATAAACCTTTCTCATGAACCACTCTGTCTATTGGTGCGAACCGATTCAACACCCGCTCAGTAGTTGCTGAGATTTTCACGTTCAGACAGATAGACTTACAAGGAATGGATATATTTTTTTCCATATTTAATGATGATACCTAAATGAGTTATGGAATTAAACCTTTCTCATGAACCACTCTGTCTATTGGTGCGAACCGAATCAACATGCGTTCAGTAGTTGTTGAGATTTTCGCGTTCAGACAGATAGACTTACAAGGAAGGGATTTATTTTTTCCAGATTTAGTGCTGATACCACAATGAACAACGCAAATAAAGCTTCCTCATGCACGACTCTCTCCATTGGAGAAAACCGATTCAACATCCGTTCAGTAGTTGTTGAAATTTTCGCGTTCAGACAGATAGACTTACAAGGAAGGGATTTATTTTTTCCATATTTAATGCTGATACCACAATGAACAACGCAAATAAAGCTTCCTCATGAACCACTCTCTCCATTGGAGAAAACCGATTCAACATCCGTTCAGTAGTTGTTGAGATTTTCACGTTCAGGCAGATAGACTTTCAAGGAAGGGATATATTTTTTCCACATTTAATGATGATACCTCAACGAATTATGGAATTAAACCTTTCTCATGAACCACTCTGTCTTTTGGTGCGAACCGATTCAACATCCGTGCAGTAGTTGCTGAGATTTTCACGTTCAGACAGATAGACTTACAAGGAATGGATATATTTTTTTCCATAATTAATGATGATACCTAAATGAGTTATGGAATTAAACCTTTCCCCTGAACCACTCTGTCTATCGGTGCGAACCGATTCAACATCCGTTCAGTAGTTGTTGCGATTTTCACGTTCAGACAGATAGACTTACAAGGAAGGGATTTATTTTTTCCATATTTAATTCTGATACCACAATGAACAACGCAAATAAAGCTTCCTCATGCATCACTCTCTCCATTGGAGAAAACCGATTCAACACCCGCTCAGTAGTTGTTGAGATTTTCACGTTCAGACAGATAGACTTTCAAGGAAGGGATATATTTTTTCCACATTTAATGATGATACCTCAACGAATTATGGAATTAAACCTTTCTCATGAACCACTCTGTCTATTGGTGCGAACCGATTCAACATCCGTGCAGTAGTTGCTGAGATTTTCACGTTCAGGCAGATAGACTTACAAGGAAGGGATATATTTGTTCCATATTTAATGAAGATAGCTTAACGGATTATGTAAATAAACCTTTCTCATGAACCACTCTGTCTTTTGGTGCGAACCGATTCAACACCCGCTCAGTAGTTGTTGATATTTTTACGTTCAGACAGATAGACTTGGAATTAATAGATATTTTTTTTTCCATATTTAATGATGGTACCTCAATGTATTGTGGAATTAAACCGTTCTCATGAACCACTCTGTCTATTTGTGCGAACCGATTCAACACCCGCTCAGTAGTTGTTGAGATTTTCACGTTCAGGCAGATAGACTTACAAGGAAGGGATATATTTGTTTCCATATTTAATGATGATACCTCAATGAATTATGGAATAAAACCTTTCTCATGAACCACTCTCTCCATTGGAGAACACCGATTCAACACCCGCTCAGTAGTTGTTGAGATTTTCACGTTCAGACAGATAGACTTTCAAGGAAGGGATATATTTTTTCCATATTAATGATGATACTCCAATCAATTATGGAATTAAGCCTTTCTCATGAACCACTCTGTCTATTGGTGCGAACCGATTCTACATCCGTTCAGTAGTTGTTAAGATTTTCACGTTCAGGCAGATAGACTTACAAGGAAGGGATTTATTTTTTTCCATATTTAATTCTGATACCACAATGAACAACGCAAATAAAGCTTCCTCATGCATCACTCTCTCCATTGGAGAAAACCGATTCAACACCCGCTCAGTAGTTGTTGAGATTTTCACGTTCAGACAGATAGACTTTCAAGGAAGGGATATATTTTTTCCACATTTAATGATGATACCTCAACGAATTATGGAATTAAACCTTTCTCATGAACCACTCTGTCTATTGGTGCGAACCGATTCAACATCCGTGCAGTAGTTGCTGAGATTTTCACGTTCAGGCAGATAGACTTACAAGGAAGGGATATATTTGTTCCATATTTAATGAAGATAGCTTAACGGATTATGTAAATAAACCTTTCTCATTAACCACTCTGTCTTTTGGTGCGAACCGATTCAACACCCGCTCAGTAGTTGTTGATATTTTTACGTTCAGACAGATAGACTTGGAATTAATAGATATTTTTTTTTTCCATATTTAATGATGGTACCTCAATGTAATGTGGAATTAAACCGTTCTTATGAACCACTCTGTCTATTTGTGCGAACCGATTCAACACCCGCTCAGTAGTTGTTGAGATTTTCACGTTCACGCAGATAGACTTACAAGGAAGGGATATATTTGTTTCCATATTTAATGATGATACCTCAATGAATTATGGAATAAAACCTTTCTCATGAACCACTCTCTCCATTGGAGAAAACCGATTCAACACCCGCTCAGTAGTTGTTGAGATTTTCACGTTCAGACAGATAGACTTTCAAGGAAGGGATATATTTTTTCCATATTAATGATGATACTCCAATCAATTATGGAATTAAGCCTTTCTCATGAACCACTCTGTCTATTGGTGCGAACCGATTCTACATCCGTTCAGTAGTTGTTAAGATTTTCACGTTCAGGCAGATAGACTTACAAGGAAGGGATATATTTTTTCCAAATTTAATGATGATACCTCAATGAATTATGGAATTACACCTTTCTCATGAACCACTCTGTCTATTGGTGAGAACCGATTCAAAATCCGGTCAGTAGTTGGTGCGATTTTCACGTTCAGACAGATAGACCTAAAAGGAATGGATATATTTTTTTACATATTTAATGATGGTACCTCAATGTATTATGGAATTAAACCGTTCTCATGAACCACTCTGTCTATTTGTGCGAACCGATTCAACATCCGTTCAGTAGTTGTTGAGATTTTCACGTTCAGACATATAGACTTACAAGGAATGGACATATTTGTTTCCATATTTAATGATGATACCTCAATGAATTATGGAATCCTTCTCATGAACCACTCTCTCCATTGGAGAAAACCGATTCAATACCCGCTCAGTAGTTGTTGAGATTTTCACGTTCAGACAGATAGACTTACAAGGAATGGAATTATTTTTTAAATATTAATGATGATACCTCAATCAATTATGGAATTGAGCCTTTCTCATGAACCACTCTGTCTATTGGTGCGAACCGATTCAACATCCGTTCAGTAGTTGTTGAGATTTTCACGTTCAGGCAGATAGACTTACAAGGAAGGGATATATTTTTTCCAAATTTAATGATGATACCTCAATGAATTATGGAACTAAACCTTTCTCATGAACCACTCTGTCTATTGGTGAGAACCGATTCAAAATCCGTTCAGTAGTTGTTGCGATTTTCACGTTCAGACAGATAGACCTAAAAGGAATGGATATATTTTTTTCCATATTTAATGATGATACCTCAATGAATTATGTAAATAAACCTTTCTCATGAACCACTCTGTCTACTGCTGCGAACCGATTTAACATCCGTTTAGTAGTTGTTGAGATTTTCACGTTCAGGCAGTTAGGCTTTCAAGGAAGGGATCTTTTTTTTCCATATTTAATGATGATACCTCAATGAATTATGGAATTAAACCTTTCTCATGAACCACTCTGTCTATTGGTGCGAACCGATTCAACATCCGTTCAGTAGTTGCAGCGATTTTCACGTTCAGACAGATAGATCTAAAAGGAATGGATATATTTTTTTCCATATTTAATGATGATACCTCAATGAATTATAAAAATAAACCTTTGTCATGAACCACTCTGTCTATTGGTTCGAACCGATTCAACATCCGTTCAGTAGTTGTTGAGATTTTCACGTTCTGACAGATAGACTTAAAATAAATGGTTATATTTTTGTCCATATTTAATGATGATACCTCAACGGATTATGTAAATAAACCTTTCTCATGAACCACTCTGTCTATTGGTGCGAACCGATTCAACATCCGTTCAGCAGTTGTTGAGATTTTCACGTTCAGACAAATCAACGGATTATGTAAATAAACCTTTCTCTTGAACTACTCTGTCTATTGGTGCGAACCGATTCAACATCCGTTCAGTAGTTGTTGAGATTTTCACGTTCAGACAGATAGACCTAAAAGGAATGGATATATTTTTGTCCATATTTAATGATGATACCTCAACGTATTATGTAAATAAACCTTTCTCATGAACCACTCTCTCTATTGGTGCTAACCGATCCAACACCCGCTGAGTAGTTGTTGAGATTTTCACTCTCTCCATTGGAGAAAACCGATTCAACACCCGCTCAGTAGTTGTTGAGATTTTCACGTTCAGACAGATATACTTACAAGGAATGGATATATTTTTTTCCATATTTAATGATGGTTCCTCAATTTATTATGGAATTAAACCGTTCTCATGAACCACTCTGTCTATTGGTGAGAACCGATTCAACATCTGTTCAGTAGTTGTTGCGATTTTCACGTTCAGACAGATAGACTTTCAAGGAAGGGATATTTTTTTTCCATATTTAATGATGATACCTAAATGAGCTATGGAATTAAACCTTTGTCATGAACCACTCTGTCTATTGATGCTAACCGATTCAACATCCGTTCAGTAGTTGTCGAGAGTTTCGCGTTCAGACAGTTAGACTTACAAGGAATGGATATATTTTTTTCCATATTTAATGATGATACCTAAATGAGCTATGGAATTAAACCTTTCTCATGAACCACTCTGTCTATTGATGCGAACCGATTCAACATCCGTTCAGTAGTTGTCGAGATTTTCGCGTTCATACAGATAGACTTACGAGGAATGGATATATTTGTTTCCATATTTAATGATGATACCTCAATGAATTATGGAATACAACCTTTCTCATGAACCACTTTGTCTATTGGTGCGAACCGATTCAACATCCGTTCAGTAGTTGTTGAGATTTTCGCGTTCAGACAGATAGACTTACAAGGAATGGATATATTTTTTTCCATATTTAATGATGATACCCAAATGAGTTATGGAATTAAACCTTTCTCATGAACCACTCTGTCTATTGGTACGAACCGATTCAACATCCGTTCAGCAGTTGTTGAGATTTTCACGTTCAGACAAATCAACGGATTATGTAAATAAACCTTTCTCATGAACTACTCTGTCTATTGGTGCGAACCGATTCAACATCCGTTCAGTAGTTGTTGAGATTTTCACGTTCAGACAGATAGACCTAAAAGGAATGGATATATTTTTTTCCATATTTAATGATGATACCTTAATGAGTTATGGAATTAAACCTTTCTCATGAACCACTCTGTCTATTGATGCGAACCGATTCAACATCCGTTCAGTAGTTGTCGAGATTTTCGCGTTCAGACAGATAGACTTACGAGGAATGGATATATTTTTTTCCATATTTAGTGATGATACCTAAATAAGTTATGGAATTAAACATTTCTCATGAACCACTCTGTCTATTGGTGCGAACCGATTCAACATCCGTTCAGTAGTTGTTGAGATTTTCACGTTCAGACAGATAGACTTACAAGCAATGGATATATTTGTTTCCATATTTAATGATGATACCTCAATGAATTATGGAATACAACCTTTGTCATGATCCACTTAGTCTATTGGTGCGAACCGATTCCACATCCGTTCAGTAGTTGTTGAGATTTTCGCGTTCAGACAGATAGACTTACAAGGAATGGATATATTTTTTTCCATATTTATTGATGATACCTAAATGAGTTATGGAATTAAACCTTTCTCATGAACCACTCTGTCTATTGGTGCGAACCGATTCAACATCCGTGCAGCAGTTGTTGAGATTTTCACGTACAGACAAATCAACGGATTATGTTAATAAACCTTTCTCATGAACTACTCTGTCTATTGGTGAGAACCGATTCAACATGCGTTCAGTAGTTGTTGAGATTTTCACGTTCAGACAGATAGACCTAAAAGGAATGGATATATTTTTTTCCATATTTAATGATGATACCTAAATGAGCTATGGAATTAAACCTTTCTCATGAACCACTCTGTCTATTGATGCTAACCGATTCAACATCCATTCAGTAGTTGTCGAGAGTTTCGCGTTCAGACAGATAGACTTACAAGGAATGGATATATTTTTTGCCATATTTAATGATGATACCCAAATGAGTTATGGAATTAAACCTTTCTCATGAACCACTCTGTCTATTGGTGCGAACCGATTCAACATCCGTTCAGCAGTTGTTGAGATTTTCACGTTCAGACAAATCAACGGATTATGTAAATAAACCTTTCTCATGAACTACTCTGTCTATTGGTGCGAACCGATTCAACATCCGTTCAGTAGTTGTTGAGATTTTCACGTTCAGACAGATAGACCTAAAAGGAATGGATATATTTTTTTCCATATTTAATGATGATACCTTAATGAGTTATGGAATTAAACCTTTCTCATGAACCACTCTGTCTATTGATGCGAACCGATTCAACATCCGTTCAGTAGTTGTCGAGATTTTCGCGTTCAGACAGATAGACTTACGAGGAATGGATATATTTTTTTCCATATTTAATGATGATACCTAAATTAGTTATGGAATTAAACATTTCTCATGAACCACTCTGTCTATTGGTGCGAACCGATTCAACATCCGTTCAGTAGTTGTTGAGATTTTCACGTTCAGACAGATAGACTTACAAGGAATTGATATATTTGTTTCCATATTTAATGATGATACCTCAATGAATTATGGAATACAACCTTTCTCATGAACCACTTTGTCTATTGGTGCGAACCGATTCAACATCCGTTCAGTAGTTGTTGAGATTTTCGAGTTCAGACAGATAGACTTACAAGGAATGGATATATTTTTTTCCATATTTAATGATGATACCTAAATGAGTTATGGAACTAAACCTTTCTCATGAACCACTCTGTCTATTGGTGCGAACCGATTCAACATCCGTTCAGCAGTTGTTGAGATTTTCACGTACAGACAAATCAACGGATTATGTTAATAAACCTTTCTCATGAACTACTCTGTCTATTGGTGCGAACCGATTCAACATCCGTTCAGCAGTTGTTGCGATTTTCACGTACAGACAAATCAACGGATTATGTTAATAAACCTTTCTCATGAACTACTCTGTCTATTGGTGCGAACCGATTCAACATGCGTTCAGGTTGTTCAGATTTTCACGTTCAGACAGATAGACCTAAAAGGAATGGATATATTTTTTTCCATATTTAATGATGATACCTTAATGAGTTATGGAATTAAACCTTTCTCATGAACCACTCTGTCTATTGGTGCGAACCGATTCAACATCCGTTCAGCAGTTGTTGAGATTTTCACGTTCAGACAAATCAACGGATTATGTAAATAAACCTTTCTCATGAACTACTCTGTCTATTGGTGCGAACCGATTCAACATCCGTTCAGTAGTTGTTGAGATTTTCACGTTCAGACAGATAGACCTAAAAGGAATGGATATATTTTTTTCCATATTTAATGATGATACCTTAATGAGTTATGGAATTAAACCTTTCTCATGAACCACTCTGTCTATTGATGCGAACCGATTCAACATCCGTTCAGTAGTTGTCGAGATTTTCGCGTTCAGACAGATAGACTTACGAGGAATTATTTGTTTCCATATTTAATGATGATACCTCAATGAATTATGGAATACAACCTTTCTCATGAACCACTTTGTCTATTGGTGCGAACCGATTCAACATCCGTTCAGTAGTTGTTGAGATTTTAGCGTTCAGACAGATAGACTTACAAGGAATGGATATATTTTTTTCCATATTGAATGATGATACCTAAATGAGTTATGGAATTAAACCTTTCTCATGAACCACTCTGTCTAGTGGTGCGAACCGATTCAACATCCGTTCAGCAGTTGTTGAGATTTTCACGTACAGACAAATCAACGGATTATGTTAATAAACCTTTTTCATGAACTACTCTGTCTATTGGAGCGAACCGATTCAACATGCGTTCAGTAGTTGTTGAGATTTTCACGTTCAGACAGATAGACCTAAAAGGAATGGATATATTTTTTTCCATATTTAATGATGATACCTTAATGAGTTATGGAATTAAACCTTTCTCATGAACCACTCTGTCTATTGATGCGAACCGATTCAACATCCGTTCAGTAGTTGTCGAGATTTTCGCGTTCATACAGATAGACTTACAAGGAATGGATATATTTGTTTCCATATTTAATGATGATACCTCAATGAATTATGGAATACAACCTTTCTCATGAACCACTTTGTCTATTGGTGCGAACCGATTCAACATCCGTTCAGTAGTTGTTGAGATTTTCACGTTCAGACAGATTGACCTAAAAGGAATGGATATATTTTTTTCCATATTTGATGATGATACCTTAATGAGTTATGGAATTAAACCTTTCTCATGAACCACTCTGTCTATTGGTGCGAACCGATTCAACATCCGTTCAGCAGTTGTTGAGATTTTCACGTTCAGACAAATCAACGGATTATGTAAATAAACCTTTCTCATGAACTACTCTGTCTATTGGTGCGAACCGATTCAACATCCGTTCAGTAGTTGTTGAGATTTTCACGTTCAGACAGATAGACCTAAAAGGAATGGATATATTTTTTTCCATATTTAATGATGATACCTTAATGAGTTATGGAATTAAACCTTTCTCATGGACCACTCTGTCTATTGATGCGAACCGATTCAACATCCGTTCAGTAGTTGTCGAGATTTTCGCGTTCAGACAGATAGACTTACGAGGAATGGATATATTTTTTTCCATATTTAATGATGATACCTAAATTAGTTATGGAATTAAACATTTCTCATGAACCACTCTGTCTATTGGTGCGAACCGATTCAACATCCGTTCAGTAGTTGTTGAGATTTTCACGTTCATACAGATAGACTTACAAGGAATGGATATATTTGTTTCCATATTTAATGATGATACCTCAATGAATTATGGAATACAACCTTTCTCATGAACCACTTTGTCTATTGGTGCGAAACGATTCAACATCCGTTCAGTAGTTGTTGAGATTTTCGCGTTCAGACAGATAGACTTACAAGGAATAGATATATTTTTTTAATGATGATACCTAAAAGAGTTATGGAATTAAACCTTTCTCATGAACCACTCTGTCTATTGGTGCGAACCGATTCAACATCCGTTCAGCAGTTGTTGAGATTTTCACGTACAGACAAATCTACGGATTATGTTAATAAACCTTTCTCATGAACTACTCTGTCTATTGGTGCGAACCGATTCAACATCCGTTCAGCAGTTGTTGCGATTTTCACGTACAGACAAATCAACGGATTATGTTAATAAACCTTTCTCATGAACTACTCTGTCTATTGGTGCGAACCGATTCAACATGCGTTCAGGTTGTTGAGATTTTCACGTTCAGACAGATAGACCTAAAAGGAATGGATATATTTTTTTCCATATTTAATGATGATACCTTAATGAGTTATGGAATTAGACCTTTCTCATGAACCACTCTGTCTATTGGTGCGAACCGATTCAACATCCGTTCAGCAGTTGTTGAGATTTTCACGTTCAGACAAATCAACGGATTATGTAAATAAACCTTTCTCTTGAACTACTCTGTCTATTGGTGCGAACCGATTCAACATCCGTTCAGTAGTTGTTGAGATTTTCACGTTCAGACAGATAGACCTAAAAGGAATGGATATATTTTTTTCCATATTTAATGATGATACCTTAATGAGTTATGGAATTAAACCTTTCTCATGAACCACTCTGTCTATTGATGCGAACCGATTCAACATCCGTTCAGTAGTTGTCGAGATTTTCGCGTTCAGACAGATAGACTTACGAGGAAGATATATATTTTTTTCCATATTTAATGATGATACCTAAATTAGTTATGGAATTAAACATTTCTCATGAACTACTCTGTCTATTGGTGCGAACCGATTCAACATCCGTTCAGTGGTTGTTGAAATTTTCACGTTCAGACAGATAGACTTACAAGGAATAGATATATTTGTTTCCATATTTAATGATGATACCTCAATGAATTATGGAATACAACCTTTCTCATGAACCACTTTGTCTATTGGTGCGAACCGATTCAACATCCGTTCAGTAGTTGTTGAGATTTTCACGTTCAAACAGATAGACCTTAAAGGAATGGATATATTTTTTTCCATATTTAATGATGATACCTTAATGAGTTATGGAATTAAACCTTTCTCATGAACCACTCTGTCTATTGGTGCGAACCGATTCAACATCCGTTCAGCAGTTGTTGAGATTTTCACGTTCAGACAAATCAACGGATTATGTAAATAAGCCTTTCTCATGAACTACTCTGTCTATTGGTGCGAACCGATTCAACATCCGTTCAGCAGTTGTTGCGATTTTCACGTACAGACAAATCAACGGATTATGTTAATAAACCTTTCTCATGAACTACTCTGTCTATTGGTGCGAACCGATTCAACATGCGTTCAGGTTGTTGAGATTTTCACGTTCAGACAGATAGACCTAAAAGGAATGGATATATTTTTTTCCATATTTAATGATGATACCTTAATGAGTTATGGAATTAAACCTTTCTCATGAACCACTCTGTCTATTGGTGCGAACCGATTCAACATCCGTTCAGCAGTTGTTGAGATTTTCACGTTCAGACAAATCAACGGATTATGTAAATAAACCTTTCTCTTGAACTACTCTGTCTATTGGTGCGAACCGATTCAACATCCGTTCAGTAGTTGTTGAGATTTTCACGTTCAGACAGATAGACCTAAAAGGAATGGATATATTTTTTTCCATATTAAATGATGATACCTTAATGAGTTATGGAATTAAACCTTTCTCATGAACCACTCTGTCTATTGATGCGAACCGATTCAACATCCGTTCAGTAGTTGTCGAGATTTTCGCGTTCAGACAGATAGACTTACTAGGAATGGATATATTTTTTTCCATATTTAATGATGATACCTAAATTAGTTATGGAATTAAACATTTCTCATGAACCACTCTGTCTATTGGTGCGAACCGATTCAACATCCGTTCAGTAGTTGTTGAGATTTTCACGTTCAGACAGATAGACTTACAAGGAATGGATATATTTGTTTCCATATTTAATGATGATACCTCAATGAATTATGGAATACAACCTTTCTCATGAACCACTTTGTCTATTGGTGCGAACCGATTCAACATCCGTTCAGTAGTTGTTGAGATTTTCACGTTCAGACAGATAGACCTAAAAGGAATGGATATATTTTTTTCCATATTTAATGATGATACCTTAATGAGTTATGGAATTAAACCTTTCTCATGAACCACTCTGTCTATTGGTGCGAACCGATTCAACATCCGTTCAGCAGTTGTTGAGATTTTCACGTTCAGACAAATCAACGGATTATATAAATAAACCTTTCTCATGAACTACTCTGTCTATTGGTGAGAACCGATTCAACATCCGTTCAGTAGTTGTTGAGATTTTCACGTTCAGACAGATAGACTTACAAGGAATGGATATATTTGTTTCCATATTTAATGATGATACCTCAATGAATTATGGAATACAACCTTTCTCATGAACCACTTTGTCTATTGGTGCGAACCGATTCAACATCCGTTCAGTAGTTGTTGAGATTTTCGCGTTCAGACAGATAGACCTACAAGGAATGGATATATTTTTTTAATGATGATACCTAAATGAGTTATGGAATTAAACCTTTCTCATGAACCACTCTGTCTATTGGTGCGAACCGATTCAACATCCGTTCAGCAGTTGTTGAGATTTTCACGTACAGACAAATCAACGGATTATGTTAATAAACCTTTCTCATGAACTACTCTGTCTATTGGTGCGAACCGATTCAACATGCGTTCAGTAGTTGTTGAGATTTTCACGTTCAGACAGATAGACCTAAAAGGAATGGATATATTTTTTTCCATATTTAATGATGATACCTTAATGAGTTATGGAATTAAACCTTTCTCATGAACCACTCTGTCTATTGATGCGAACCGATTCAACATCCGTTCAGTAGTTGTCGAGATTTTCGCGTTCAGACAGATAGACTTACAAGGAATGGATATATTTGTTTCCATATTTAATGATGATACCTCAATGAATTATGGAATACAACCTTTCTCATGAACCACTTTGTCTATTGGTGCGAACCGATTCAACATCCGTTCAGTAGTTGTTGAGATTTTCACGTTCAGACAGATAGGCCTAAAAGGAATGGATATATTTTTTTCCATATTTAATGATGATACCTTAATGAGTTATGGAATTAAACCTTTCTCATGAACCACTCTGTCTATTGGTGCGAACCGATTCAACATCCGTTCAGCAGTTGTTGAGATTTTCACGTTCAGACAAATCAACGGATTATGTAAATAAACCTTTCTCATGAACTACTCTGTCTATTGGTGCGAACCGATTCAACATCCGTTCAGTAGTTGTTGAGATTTTCACGTTCAGACAGATAGACCTAAAAGGAATGCATATATTTTTTTCCATATTTAATGATGATACCTTAATGAGTTATGGAATTAAACCTTTCTCATGAACCACTCTGTCTATTGATGCGAACCGATTCAACATCCGTTCAGTAGTTGTCGAGATTTTCGCGTTCAGACAGATAGACTTACGAGGAATGGATATATTTTTTTCCATATTTAATGATGATACCTAAATTAGTTATGGAATTAAACATTTCTCATGAACCACTCTGTCTATTGGTGCGAACCGATTCAACATCCGTTCAGCAGTTGTTGAGATTTTCACGTTCAGACAAATCAACGGATTATGTAAATAAACCTTTCTCATGAACTACTCTGTCTATTGGTGCGAACCGATTAAACATCCGTTCAGTAGTTGTTGAGATTTTCACGTTCAGACAGATAGACCTAAAAGGAATGCATATATTTTTTTCCATATTTAATGATGATACCTTAATGAGTTATGGAATTAAACCTTTCTCATGAACCACTCTGTCTATTGGTGCGAACCGATTCAACATCCGTTCAGCAGTTGTTGAGATTTTCACGTTCAGACAAATCAACGGATTATGTAAATAAACCTTTCTCATGAACTACTCTGTCTATTGGTGCGAACCGATTCAACATCCGTTCAGTAGTTGTTGAGATTTTCACGTTCAGACAGATAGACCTAAAAGGAATGCATATATTTTTTTCCATATTTAATGATGATACCTTAATGAGTTATGGAATTAAACCTTTCTCATGAACCACTCTGTCTATTGATGCGAACCGATTCAACATCCGTTCAGTAGTTGTCGAGATTTTCGCGTTCAGACAGATAGACTTACAAGGAATGGATATATTTTTTTAATGATGATACCTAAATGAGTTATGGAATTAAACCTTTCTCATGCACCACTCTGTCTATTGGTGCGAACCGATTCAACATCCGTTCAGCAGTTGTTGAGATTTTCACGTACAGACGAATCAACGGATTATGTTAATAAACCTTTCTCATGAACTACTCTGTCTATTGGTGAGAACCGATTCAACATGCGTTCAGTAGTTGTTGAGATTTTCACGTTCAGACAGATAGACCTAAAAGGAATGGATATATTTTTTTCCATATTTAATGATAATACCTAAATGAGTTATGGAATTAAACCTTTCTCATGAACCACTCTGCCTATTGATGCGAACCGATTCAACATCCGTTCAGTAGTTGTCGAGAGTTTCGCGTTCAGACAGTTAGACTTACAAGGAATGGATATATTTTTTTTTATATTTAATGATGATACCTAAATTAGTTATGGAATTAAACATTTCTCATGAACCACTCTGTCTATTGGTGCGAACCGATTCAACATCCGTTCAGCAGTTGTTGAGATTTTCACGTTCAGACAAATCAACGGATTATGTAAATAAACCTTTCTCATGAACCACTCTGTCTATTGGTGCGAACCGATTCAACCTCCGTTCAGTAGTTGTTGAGATTTTCACGTTCAGACAGATAGACTTACAAGGAATGGATATATTTGTTTCCATATTTAATGATGATACCTTAATGAGTTATGGAATTAAACCTTTCTCATGAACCACTCTGTCTATTGATGCGAACCGATTCAACATCCGTTCAGTAGTTGTCGAGATTTTCGCGTTCAGACAGATAGACTTACAAGGAATGGATATATTTGTTTCCATATTTAATGATGATACCTCAATGAATTATGGAATACAACCTTTCTCATGAACCACTTTGTCTATTGGTGCGAACCGATTCAACATCCGTTCAGTAGTTGTTGAGATTTTCACGTTCAGACAGATAGACCTAAAAGGAATGGATATATTTTTTTCCATATTTAATGATGATACCTTAATGAGTTATGGAATTAAAGCTTTCTCATGAACCACTCTGTCTATTGGTGCGAACCGATTCAACATCCGTTCAGCAGTTGTTGAGATTTTCACGTTCAGACAAATCAACGGATTATGTAAATAAACCTTTCTCATGAACTACTCTGTCTATTGGTGCGAACCGATTCAACATCCGTTCAGTAGTTGTTGAGATTTTCACGTTCTGACAGATAGACCTAAAAGGAATGCATATATTTTTTTCCATATTTAATGATGATACCTTAATGAGTTATGGAATTAAACCTTTCTCATGAACCACTCTGTCTATTGATGCGAACCGATTCAACATCCGTTCAGTAGTTGTCGAGATTTTCGCGTTCAGACAGATAGACTTACGAGGAATGGATATATTTTTTTCCATATTTAATGATGATACCTAAATTAGTTATGGAATTAAACATTTCTCAAAAACCACTCTGTCTATTGGTGCGAACCGATTCAACTTCCGTTCAGTAGTTGTTGAGATTTTCACGTTCAGACAGATAGACTTACAAGGAATGGATATATTTGTTTCCACATTTAATGATGATACCTCAATGAATTATGGAATACAACCTTTCTCATGAACCACTTTGTCTATTGGTGCGAACCGATTCAACATCCGTTCAGTAGTTGTTGAGATTTTCGCGTTCAGACAGATAGACTTACAAGGAATGGATCTATTTTTTTAATGATGATACCTAAATGAGTTATGGAATTAAACCTTTCTCATGAACCACTCTGTCTATTGGTGCGAACCGATTCAACATCCGTTCAGCAGTTGTTGAGATTTTCACGTACAGACGAATCAACGGATTATGTTAATAAACCTTTCTCATGAACTACTCTGTCTATTGGTGAGAACCGATTCAATATGCGTTCAGTAGTTGTTGAGATTTTCACGTTCAGACAGATAGACCTAAAAGGAATGGATATATATTTTTCCATATTTAATGATAATACCTAAATGAGTTATGGAATTAAACCTTTCTCATGAACCACTCTGCCTATTGATGCGAACCGATTCAACATCCGTTCAGTAGTTGTCGAGAGTTTCGCGTTCAGACAGTTAGACTTACAAGGAATGGATATATTTTTTTCCATATTTAATGATGATACCTAAATGAGTTATGGAATTAAACATTTCTCATGAACCACTCTGTCTATTGGTGCGAACCGATTCAACATCCGTTCAGTAGTTGTTGAGATTTTCACGTTCAGACAGATAGACCTAAAAGGAATGGATATATTTTTTTCCATATTTAATGATGATACCTTAATGAGTTATGGAATTAAACCTTTCTCATGAACCACTCTGTCTATTGATGCGAACCGATTCAACATCCGTTCAGTAGTTGTCGAGATTTTCGCGTTCAGACAGATAGACTTACGAGGAATGGATATATTTTTTTCCATATTTAATGATGATACCTAAATTAGTTATGGAATTAAACATTTCTCATAAACCACTCTGTCTATTGGTGCGAACCGATTCAACTTCCGTTCAGTAGTTGTTGAGATTTTCACGTTCAGACAGATAGACTTACAAGGAATGGATATATTTGTTTCCACATTTAATGATGATACCTCAATGAATTATGGAATACAACCTTTCTCATGAACCACTTTGTCTATTGGTGCGAACCGATTCAACATCCGTTCAGTAGTTGTTGAGATTTTCGCGTTCAGACAGATAGACTTACAAGGAATGGATCTATTTTTTTAATGATGATACCTAAATGAGTTATGGAATTAAACCTTTCTCATGAACCACTCTGTCTATTGGTGCGAACCGATTCAACATCCGTTCAGCAGTTGTTGAGATTTTCACGTTCAGACAAATCAACGGATTATGTAAATAAACCTTTCTCTTGAACTACTCTGTCTATTGGTGCGAACCGATTCAACATCCGTTCAGTAGTTGTTGAGATTTTCACGTTCAGACAGATAGACCTAAAAGGAATGGATATATTTTTTTCCATATTAAATGATGATACCTTAATGAGTTATGGAATTAAACCTTTCTCATGAACCACTCTGTCTATTGATGCGAACCGATTCAACATCCGTTCAGTAGTTGTCGAGATTTTCGCGTTCAGACAGATAGACTTACGAGGAATGGATATATTTTTTTTTATATTTAATGATGATACCTAAATTAGTTATGGAATTAAACATTTCTCATGAACCACTCTGTCTATTTGTGCGAACCGATTCAACATCCGTTCAGTAGTTGTTGAGATTTTCACGTTCAGACAAATCAACGGATTATGTAAATAAACCTTTCTCATGAACTACTCTGTCTATTGGTGCGAACCGATTCAACATCCGTTCAGTAGTTGTTGAGATTTTCACGTTCAGACAGATAGACCTAAAAGGAATGGATATATTTTTTTCCATATTTAATGATGTTACCTTAATGAGTTATGGAATTAAACCTTTCTCATGAACCACTCTGTCTATTGATGCGAACCGATTCAACATCCGTTCAGTAGTTGTCGAGATTTTCGCGTTCAGACAGATAGACTTACGAGGAATGGATATATTTTTTTCCATATTTAATGATGATACCTAAATTAGTTATGGAATTAAACATTTCTCATGAACCACTCTGTCTATTGGTGCGAACCGATTCAACCTCCGTTCAGTAGTTGTTGAGATTTTCACGTGCAGACAGATAGACTTACAAGGAATGGATATATTTGTTTCCATATTTAATGATGATACCTCAATGAATTATGGAATATAACCTTTCTCATGAACCACTTTGTCTATTGGTGCGAACCGATTCAACATCCGTTCAGTAGTTGTTGAGATTTTCGCGTTCAGACAGATAGACTTACAAGGAATGGATATATTTTTTTAATGATGATACCTAAATGAGTTATGGAATTAAACCTTTCTCATGAACCATTCTGTCTATTGGTGCGAACCGATTCAACCTCCGTTCAGTAGTTGTTGAGATTTTCACGTTCAGACAGATAGACTTACAAGGAATGGATATATTTGTTTCCATATTTAATGATGATACCTTAATGAGTTATGGAATTAAACCTTTCTCATGAACCACTCTGTCTATTGATGCGAACCGATTCAACATCCGTTCAGTAGTTGTCGAGATTTTCGCGTTCAGACAGATAGACTTACAAGGAATGGATATATTTGTTTCCATATTTAATGATGATACCTCAATGAATTATGGAATACAACCTTTCTCATGAACCACTTTGTCTATTGGTGCGAACCGATTCAACATCCGTTCAGTAGTTGTTGAGATTTTCACGTTCAGACAGATAGACCTAAAAGGAATGGATATATTTTTTTCCATATTTAATGATGATACCTTAATGAGTTATGGAATTAAAGCTTTCTCATGAACCACTCTGTCTATTGGTGCGAACCGATTCAACATCCGTTCAGCAGTTGTTGAGATTTTCACGTTCAGACAAATCAACGGATTATGTAAATAAACCTTTCTCATGAACTACTCTGTCTATTGGTGCGAACCGATTCAACATCCGTTGAGTAGTTGTTGAGATTTTCACGTTCAGACAGATAGACCTAAAAGGAATGCATATATTTTTTTCCATATTTAATGATGATACCTTAATGAGTTATGGATTTAAACCTTTCTCATGAACCACTCTGTCTATTGATGCGAACCGATTCAACATCCGTTCAGTAGTTGTCGAGATTTTCGCGTTCAGACAGATAGACTTACGAGGAATGGATATATTTTTTTCCATATTTAATGATGATACCTAAATTAGTTATGGAATTAAACATTTCTCATAAACCACTCTGTCTATTGGTGCGAATCGATTCAACTTCCGTTCAGTAGTTGTTGAGATTTTCACGTTCAGACAGATAGACTTACAAGGAATGGATATATTTGTTTCCACATTTAATGATGATACCTCAATGAATTATGGAATACAACCTTTCTCATGAACCACTTTTTCTATTGGTGCGAACCGATTCAACATCCGTTCAGTAGTTGTTGAGATTTTCGCGTTCAGACAGATAGACTTACAATTAATGGATATATTTTTTTAATGATGATACCTAAATGAGTTATGGAATTAAACCTTTCTCATGAACCACTCTGTCTATTGGTGCGAACCGATTCAACATCCGTTCAGCAGTTGTTGAGATTTTCACGTACAGACGAATCAACGGATTATGTTAATAAACCTTTCTCATGAACTACTCTGTCTATTGGTGAGAACCGATTCAACATGCGTTCAGTAGTTGTTGAGATTTTCACGTTCAGACAGATAGACCTAAAAGGAATGGATATATTTTTTTCCATATTTAATGATAATACCTAAATGAGTTATGGAATTAAACCTTTCTCATGAACCACTCTGCCTATTGATGCGAACCGATTCAACATCCGTTCAGTAGTTGTCGAGAGTTTCGCGTTCAGACAGTTAGTTGAGATTTTCACGTGCAGACAGATAGACTTACAAGGAATGGATATATTTGTTTCCATATTTAATGATGATACCTCAATGAATTATGGAATATAACCTTTCTCATGAACCACTTTGTCTATTGGTGCGAACCGATTCAACATCCGTTCAGTAGTTGTTGAGATTTTCGCGTTCAGACAGATAGACTTACAAGGAATGGATATATTTTTTTAATGATGATACCTAAATGAGTTATGGAATTAAACCTTTCTCATGAACCATTCTGTCTATTGGTGCGAACCGATTCAACATCCGTTCAGTAGTTGTTGAGATTTTCGCGTTCAGACAGATAGACTTACAAGGAATGGATATATTTTTTTAATGATGATACCTAAATGAGTTATGGAATTAAACCTTTCTCATGAACCATTCTGTCTATTGGTGCGAACCGATTCAACCTCCGTTCAGTAGTTGTTGAGATTTTCACGTTCAGACAGATAGACTTACAAGGAATGGATATATTTGTTTCCATATTTAATGATGATACCTTAATGAGTTATGGAATTAAACCTTTCTCATGAACCACTCTGTCTATTGATGCGAACCGATTCAACATCCGTTCAGTAGTTGTCGAGATTTTCGCGTTCAGACAGATAGACTTACAAGGAATGGATATATTTGTTTCCATATTTAATGATGATACCTCAATGAATTATGGAATACAACCTTTCTCATGAACCACTTTGTCTATTGGTGCGAACCGATTCAACATCCGTTCAGTAGTTGTTGAGATTTTCACGTTCAGACAGATAGACCTAAAAGGAATGGATATATTTTTTTCCATATTTAATGATGATACCTTAATGAGTTATGGAATTAAAGCTTTCTCATGAACCACTCTGTCTATTGGTGCGAACCGATTCAACATCCGTTCAGCAGTTGTTGAGATTTTCACGTTCAGACAAATCAACGGATTATGTAAATAAACCTTTCTCATGAACTACTCTGTCTATTGGTGCGAACCGATTCAACATCCGTTGAGTAGTTGTTGAGATTTTCACGTTCAGACAGATAGACCTAAAAGGAATGCATATATTTTTTTCCATATTTAATGATGATACCTTAATGAGTTATGGAATTAAACCTTTCTCATGAACCACTCTGTCTATTGATGCGAACCGATTCAACATCCGTTCAGTAGTTGTCGAGATTTTCGCGTTCAGACAGATAGACTTACGAGGAATGGATATATTTTTTTCCATATTTAATGATGATACCTAAATTAGTTATGGAATTAAACATTTCTCATAAACCACTCTGTCTATTGGTGCGAATCGATTCAACTTCCGTTCAGTAGTTGTTGAGATTTTCACGTTCAGACAGATAGACTTACAAGGAATGGATATATTTGTTTCCACATTTAATGATGATACCTCAATGAATTATGGAATACAACCTTTCTCATGAACCACTTTTTCTATTGGTGCGAACCGATTCAACATCCGTTCAGTAGTTGTTGAGATTTTCGTGTTCAGACAGATAGACTTACAATTAATGGATATATTTCTTTTAATGATGATACCTAAATGAGTTATGGAATTAAACCTTTCTCATGAACCACTCTGTCTATTGGTGCGAACCGATTCAACATCCGTTCAGCAGTTGTTGAGATTTTCACGTACAGACGAATCAACGGATTATGTTAATAAACCTTTCTCATGAACTACTCTGTCTATTGGTGAGAACCGATTCAACATGCGTTCAGTAGTTGTTGAGATTTTCACGTTCAGACAGATAGACCTAAAAGGAATGGATATATTTTTTTCCATATTTAATGATGATACCTAAATGAGTTATGGAATTAAACCTTTCTCATGAACCACTCTGTCTATTGGTGCGAACCGATTCAACATCCGTTCAGTAGTTGTCGAGAGTTTCGCGTTCAGACAGTTAGACTTACAAGGAATGGATATATTTTTTTCCATATTTAATGATGATACCTAAATTAGTTATGGAATTAAACATTTCTCATGAACCACTCTGTCTATTGGTGCGAACCGATTCAACATCCGTTCAGCAGTTGTTGAGATTTTCACGTTCAGACAAATCAACGGATTATGTAAATAAACCTTTCTCTTGAACTACTCTGTCTATTGGTGCGAACCGATTCAACATCCGTTCAGTAGTTGTTGAGATTTTCACGTTCAGACAGATAGACCTAAAAGGAATGGATATATTTTTTTCCATATTAAATGATGATACCTTAATGAGTTATGGAATTAAACCTTTCTCATGAACCACTCTGTCTATTGATGCGAACCGATTCAACATCCGTTCAGTAGTTGTCGAGATTTTCGCGTTCAGACAGATAGACTTACGAGGAGTGGATATATTTTTTTTTATATTTAATGATGATACCTAAATTAGTTATGGAATTAAACATTTCTCATGAACCACTCTGTCTATTGGTGCGAACCGATTCAACATCCGTTCAGTAGTTGTTGAGATTTTCACGTTCAGACAGATAGACTTACAAGGAATGGATATATTTGTTTCCATATTTAATGATGATACCTCAATGAATTATGGAATACAACCTTTCTCATGAACCACTTTGTCTATTGGTGCGAACCGATTCAACATCCGTTCAGTAGTTGTTGAGATTTTCACGTTCAGACAGATAGACCTAAAAGGAATGGATATATTTTTTTCCATATTTAATGATGATACCTTAATGAGTTATGGAATTAAACCTTTCTCATGAACCACTCTGTCTATTGGTGCGAACCGATTCAACATCCGTTCAGCAGTTGTTGCGATTTTCACGTTCAGACAAATCAACGGATTATGTAAATAAACCTTTCTCATGAACTACTCTGTCTATTGGTGCGAACCGATTCAACATCCGTTCAGTAGTTGTTGAGATTTTCACGTTCAGACAGATAGACCTAAAAGGAATGGATATATTTTTTTCCATATTTAATGATGTTACCTTAATGAGTTATGGAATTAAACATTTCTCATGAACCACTCTGTCTATTGGTGCGAACCGATTCAACATCCGTTCAGTAGTTGTTGAGATTTTCGCGTTCAGACAGATAGACTTACAAGGAATGGATATATTTTTTTAATGATGATACCTAAATGAGTTATGGAATTAAACCTTTCTCATGAACCACTCTGTCTATTGGTGCGAACCGATTCAACCTCCGTTCAGTAGTTGTTGAGATTTTCACGTTCAGACAGATAGACTTACAAGGAATGGATATATTTGTTTCCATATTTAATGATGATACCTTAATGAGTTATGGAATTAAACCTTTCTCATGAACCACTCTGTCTATTGATGCGAACCGATTCAACATCCGTTCAGAAGTTGTCGAGATTTTCGCGTTCAAACAGATAGACTTACAAGGAATGGATATATTTGTTTCCATATTTAATGATGATACCTCAATGAATTATGGAATACAACCTTTCTCATGAACCACTTTGTCTATTGGTGCGAACCGATTCAACATCCGTTCAGTAGTTGTTGAGATTTTCACGTTCAGACAGATAGACTTAAAAGGAATGGATATATTTTTTTCCATATTTAATGATGATACCTAAATTAGTTACGGAATTAAACATTTCTCATGAACCACTCTGTCTATTGGTGCGAACCGATTCAACCTCCGTTCAGTAGTTGTTGAGATTTTCACGTTCAGACAGATAGACTTACAAGGAATGGATATATTTGTTTCCATATTTAATGATGATACCTCAATGAATTATGGAATATAACCTTTCTCATGAACCACTTTGTCTATTGGTGCGAACCGATTCAACATCCGTTCAGTAGTTGTTGAGATTTTCGCGTTCAGACAGATAGACTTACAAGGAAAGGATATAATTTTTTTCCACATTTAATGATGATACCTCAATGAGTTATGGAATTAAACCTTTCTCATGAACCACTTTGTCTATTGGTGCGAACCGATTCAACATCCGTTCAGTAGTTGTTGAGATTTTCGCGTTCAGACAGATAGACTTATAAGGAATGGATATATTTTTTTCCATATTTAATGATGATACCTAAATGAGTTATGGAATTAAACCTTTCTCATGAACCACTCTGTCTATTATTGCAAACCGATTCAACATCCGTTTAGTAGTTGTTGAGATTTTCACGTTCAGGCAGATAGACTTTCAAGGAAGGGATATATTTTTTCCATATTTAATGATGATACTTCAATGAATTATGGAATTACACCTTTCTCATGAACCACTCTGTCTATTGGTGCGAACCGATTCAACATCCGTTCAGTAGTTGTTGAGATTTTCACGTTCAGGCAGATAGATTTTCAAGGAAGGGATATATTTTTTCCATATTTAATGATGATACCTCAATGAATTATGGAATTAAACCTTTCTCATGAACCACTCTGTCTATTGGTGCGAACCGATTCAACATCCGTTCAGTAGTTGTTGCGATTTTCACGTTCAGACAGATAGACCTAAAAGGAATGGACATATTTTTTTCCATATTTAATGATGATACCTCAATGAATTATGGAATTAAACCTTTCTCATGAACCACTCTGTCTATTGGTGCGAACCGATTCAACATCCGTTCAGTAGTTGTTGAGATTCTCACGTTCAGACAGATAGACTTACAAGGAATGGATATATTTTTTTCCATATTTAATGATGATACCTAAATTAGTTATGGAATTAAACATTTCTCCTGAGCCACTCTGTCTATTGGTGCGAACCGATTCAACATCCGTTCAGTAGTTGTTGAGATTTTCACGTTCAGACAGATAGACTTAGAAGGAATGGATATATTTTTTTCCATATTTAATGATGGTACCTCAATGTATTATGGAGTTAAACCGTTCTCTTGAACCACTCTGTCTATTTGTGCGAATGGATATATTTTTTCCAAATTGAATGATGATACCTCAATGAATTATGGAATTAAACCCGTATTAAATGACTCTGTCTATTGGTGAGAACCGATTCAACATCCGTTCAGTAGTTGTTGCGATTTTGACGTTCAGACAGATAGACCTAAAAGGAATGGATAAATTTTTTTCCATATTTAATGATGATACCTCAACGGATTATGTAAATAAATCTTTCTCATGAACCACTCTCTCTATTGGTGCGAACCGATTCAACATCCGTTCAGTAGTTGTTGAGATTTTCACGTTCAGACAGATAGACTTAGAAGGAATGGATATATTTTTTTCCATATTTAATGATGGTACCTCAATGTATTATGGAGTTAAACCGTTCTCTTGAACCACTCTGTCTATTTGTGCGAATGGATATATTTTTTCCAAATTGAATGATGATACCTCAATGAATTATGGAATTAAACCCGTATTAAATGACTCTGTCTATTGGTGAGAACCGATTCAACATCCGTTCAGTAGTTGTTGCGATTTTGACGTTCAGACAGATAGACCTAAAAGGAATGGATAAATTGTTTTCCATATTTAATGATGATACCTCAATGAAATATGTAAATAAACCTTTCTCATGAACCACTCAGTCCATTGGTTCGAACCGATTCAACATCCGTTCAGTAGTTGTTGAGATTTTCACGTTCAGGCAGATAGACTTTCAAGGAAGGGATATATTTTTTCCATATTTAATGATGATACCTCAATGATTTATGGAATAAAACATTTCTCATGAACCACTCTCTCCATTGAAGAAAACCGATTCAACACCCGCTCAGAAGTTGTTGAGATTTTCACGTTCAGACAGATAGACTTACAAGGAATGGAATTATTTTTTCCATATTAATGATGATACCTCAATCAGTTATGGAATTAAGCCTTTCTCATGAACCACTCTGTCTATTGGTGCGAACCGATTCAACATCCGTTCAGTAGTTGTTGAGATTTTCACGTTCAGGCAGATAGAATTAGAAGGAATGGATATATTTTTTTCCATATTTAATGATGGTACCTCAATGTATTATGGAATTAAACCGTTCTCATGAACCACTCTGTCTATTTGTGCGAACCGATTCAACATCCGTTCAGTAGTTGTTGAGATTTTCACGTTCAGACATATAGACTTACAAGGAATGGATATATTTGTTTCCATATTTAATGATGATACCTCAATGAATTATGGAACAAAACCTTTCTCATGAACCACTCTCTCCATTGGAGGAAACCGATTCAACACCCGCTCAGTAGTTGTTGAGATTTTCACGTTCAGACAGATAGACTTACAAGGAATGGAATTATTGTTTCCATATTAATGATGATACCTCAATCAGTTATGGAATTAAGCCTTTCTCATGAACCACTCTGTCTATTGGTGCGAACCGATTCAACATCCGTTCAGTAGTTGTTGAGATTTTCACGTTCAGGCAGATAGACTTTCAAGGAAGGGATATATTTTCTTCATATTTAATGATGATACCTCAATGAATTATGGAATTAAACCTTTCTCATGAACCACTCAGTCTATTGGTGAGAACCGATTCAACATCTGTTCAGTAGTTGTTGCGATTTTCAAGTTCAGACAGATAGATTTAAAAGGAATGGATATATTTTTTCCAAATTTAATGATGATACCTCAATGAATTATGGAATTAAACCCATATTAAATGACTCTGTCTATTGGTGAGAACCGATTCAACATCCGTTCAGTAGTTGTTGCGATTTTGACGTTCAGACAGATAGACCTAAAAGGAATGGATATATTTTTTTCCATATTTAATGATGACACCTCAATGAATTATGTAAATAAACCTTTCTCATGAACCACTCAGTCCATTGGTTCGAAACGATTCAACATCCGTTCAGTAGTTGTTGAGATTGTCACGTTCAGGCAGATAGACTTTCAAGGAAGGGATATATTTTTTCCATATTTGATGATGATACCTCAATGAATTATGGAATTAAACCTTTCTCATGAACCACTCTGTCTATTGGTGAGAACCGATTCAACATCTGTTCAGTAGTTGTTGCGATTTTCACGTTCAGACAGATAGACTTAAAAGGAATGGATATATTTTTGCCCATATTTAATGATGATACCTCAACGGATTATGTAAATAAATCTTTCTCATGAACCACTCTCTCTATTGGTGCGAACCGATTCAACATCCGTTCAGTAGTTGTTGAGATTTTCACGTTCAGACAGATAGACTTAGAAGGAATGGATATATTTTTTTCCATATTTAATGATGGTACCTCAATGTATTATGGAATTAAACCGTTCTCTTGAACCACTCTGTCTATTTGTGCGAACCGATTCAACATCTGTTCAGTAGTTGTTGCGATTTTCACGTTCAGACAGATAGACTTAAAAGGAATGGATATATTTTTGTCAATATTTCATGATGATACTTCAACGGACTATGTAAATAAACCTTTCTCATGAACCATCCTGTCTATTGGTGCGAACCGATTGAACACCCGCTCAGTAGTTCTTGAGATTTTCACGTTCAGACAGATAGACTTACAAGGAATGGATATATTGTTTTCCATATTTAATGATGATACCTAAATGAGTTATGGAATTAAAACTTTCTCATGAACCACGCTGCCTGTTGGTGCGAACCGATTCAACATCCGTTCAGAAGTTGTTGAGATTTTCACGTTCAGGCAGATAGACTTACAAGGAAGGGATATATTTGTTCCATATTTAATGACGATACCACAATGAACAACGGAAATAAAGCTTCCTCATGCACCTCTCTCTCCATTGGAGAAAACCGATTCAACACCCGCTCAGTAGTTGTAGAGATTTTCACGTTCAGACAGATAGACTTAGAAGGAATGGATATATTTTTTTTCATATTTAATGATGGTACCTCAATGTATTATGGAATTAAACCGTTCTCATGAACCACTCTGTCTATTTGTGCGAACGGATTCAACATCCGTTCAGTAGTTGTTGAGATTTTCACGTTCAGACAGATATACTTACAAGGAATGGATATATTTTTTTCCATATTTAATGATGGTACCTCAATCAATTATGGAATTAAGCCTTTCTCATGAACCACTCTGTCTATTGGTGCGAACCGATTCAACATCCGTTCAGTAGTTGTTGAGATTTTCGCGTTCAGACAGATAGACTTACAAGGAAGGGATATATTTTTTCCATATTTAATGACGATACCACAATGAAAAATGGAAATAAAGCTTCATCATGCACCACTCTGTCCATTGGAGAAAATCGATTTAACACCCGCTCAGTAGTTGTTGAGATTTTCACGTTCAGACAGATATACTTACAAGGAATGGATATATTTTTTTCCATATTTAGTTATGGTACCTAAATGAGTTATGGAATTAAACCTTTCTCATGAACCACTCCGTCTATTGGTGAGAACCGATTCAACATCTGTTCAGTAGTTGTTGCGATTTTCACTTGCAGACAGATATACTTACAAGGAATGGATATATTTTTTTCCATATTTAATGATGGTACCTCAATCAGTTATGGAATTAAGCCTTTCTCATGAACCACTCTGTCTATTGGTGCTAACCGATTCAACATCCGTTCAGTAGTTGTTGCGATTTTCACGTTTAGACAGATAGACTTATAAGGAAGGGATATATTTTTGCCATATTTAATAATGATACCACAATGAACAACGGAAATAAAGCTTCCTCTGGCACCACTCTCTCCATTGGAGAAAACCGATTCAACACCCGCTCAGTAGTTGTTGAGATTTTCACGTCCAGGCAGATAGGCTTTCAAGGTAGGGATATATTTTTGCCATATTTAATGATGATACCTCAATGAATTATGGAATTAAAAATTTCTCATGAACCACTCTGTCTATTTGTGCGAACGGATTCAACATCCGTTCAGTAGTTGTTGAGATTTTCACGTTCAGACAGATATACTTACAAGGAATGGATATATTTTTTTCCATATTTAATGATGATACCTCAATGAATTATGGAATTAAACCTTTCTCATGAACCACTCTGTCTACTGAGGAGAACCGATTCAACATCTGTTCAGTAGTTGTTGCGATTTTCACGTTTAGACAGATATACTTACAAGGAATGGATATATTTTTTTCCATATTTAATGATGATACCTCAATGAATTATGGAATAAAACCTTTCTCATGAACCACTCTCTCCATTGGAGAAAACCGATTCAACATACGCTCAGTAGTTGTTGAAATTTTCATGTTCAGACAGGTAGACTTAGAAGGAATGGATATATTTTTTTCCATATTTAATGATGGTACCTCAATCAGTTATGGAATTAAGCCTTTCTCATGAACCACTCTGTCTATTGGTGCGAACCGATTCAACATCCGTTCAGTAGTTGTTGAGATTTTCGCGTTCAGACAGATAGACTTACAAGGAAGGGATATATTTTTTCCATATTTAATGACGATACCACAATGAAAAATGGAAATAAAGCTTCATCATGCACCACTCTGTCCATTGGAGAAAATCGATTTAACACCCGCTCAGTAGTTGTTGAGATTTTCACGTTCAGACAGATATACTTACAAGGAATGGATATATTTTTTCCATATTTAGTTATGGTACCTAAATGAGTTATGGAATTAAACCTTTCTCATGAACCACTCCGTCTATTGGTGAGAACCGATTCAACATCTGTTCAGTAGTTGTTGCGATTTTCACGTGCAGACAGATATACTTACAAGGAATGGATATATTTTTTTTCATATTTAATGATGATACCTCAATGAATTATGGAATTAAACCTTTCTCATGAACCACTCTGTCTATAGGTGAGAACCGATTCAACATCTGTTCAGTAGTTGTTGCGATTTTCGCGTTCAGACAGATAGACTTAAAAGGAATGGATATATTTTTGTCCATATTTAATACCTCAACGGATTATGTAAATAAACCTTTCTCATGAACCACTCTCTCTATTGTTGCGAACCGATTCAACATCTGTTCAGTAGTTGTTGAGATTTTCACGTTCAGACAGATAGACTTAGAAGGAATGGATATATTTTTTTCCATATTTAATGATGGTATATCAATGTATTATGGAATTAAACCGTTCTCTTTAACCACTCTGTCTATTTGTGCGAACCGATTCAACATCCGTTCAGTAGTTGTTGAGATTTTCACGTTCAGGCAGATAGACTTACAAGGAAGGGATATATTTTTGCCATATTTAATGATGATACCTAAATGAGTTATGGAATTAAACCTTTCTCATGAACCACTCTGTCTATTGGTGCTAACCTATTCAACATCCGCTCAGTAGTTGTTGAGATTTTCACGTTCAGACAGATAGACTTACAAGGAATGGATATATTTGTTTCCATATTTAATGATGATACCTCAATGAATTATGTAAATAAACCTTTCTCATGAACCACTCAGTCCATTGGTTCGAACCGATTCAACATCCGTTCAGTTGTTGTTGAGATTTTCACGTTCAGGCAGATAGGCTTTCAAGGAAGGGATATATTTTTGCCATATTTAATGATGATACCTAAATGAGTTATGGAATTAGACCTTTCTCATGAGCCACTCTGTCTATTGGTGCGAACCGATTCAACATCCGCTCAGTAGTTGTTGCGATTTTCACGTTCAGACAGATAGACTTAAAAGGAATGGACATATTTTTGTCCATATTTAATGATGATACCTCAACGGATTATGTAAATAAATCTTTCTCATGAACCACTCTCTCTATTGGTGCGAACCGATTCAACATCCGTTCAGTAGTTGTTGAGATTTTCACGTTCAGGCAGATAGACTTTCAAGGAAGGGATATATTTTTGCCATATTTAATGATGATACCTAAATGAGTTATGGAATTAGACCTTTCTCATGAGCCACTCTGTCTATTGGTGCGAACCGATTCAACATCCGTTCAGTAGTTGTTGCGATTTTGACGTTCAGACAGATAGACCTAAAAGGAATGGATATATTTTTTTCCATATTTATTGATGATACCTCAATGAATTATGCAATTAAACCTTTCTTATGAACCACTCTGTCTACTGGTGCGAACCGATTCAACAGCCGTTCAGTAGTTGTTCAGATTTTCGCGTTCAGACAGATAGACTTACAAGGAAGGGATTTATTTTTTCCATATTTAATGCTGATACCACAATGAACAACGCAAATAAAGCTTCCTCATGCACCACTCTCTCCATTGGAGAAAACCGATTTAACACCCGCTTAGTAGTTGTTGAGATTTTCACGTTCAGACAGATATACTTACAAGGAATGGATATATTTTTTTCCATATTTAATGATGATACCTCAATGAATTATGGAATTAAACCTTTCTCATGAACCGCTCTGTCTATTGGTGAGAACCGATTCAACATCTGTTCAGTAGTTGTTGAGATTTTCACGTTCACGCAGATAGACTTACAAGGAAGGGATATATTTGTTTCCATATTTAATGATGATACCTCAATGAATTATGGAATAAAACCTTTCTCATGAACAACTCTCTCCATTGGAGAAAACCGATTCAACACCCGCTCAGTAGTTGTTGAGATTTTCACGTTCAGACAGATAGACTTAGAAGGAATGGATATATTTTTTTCCATATTTAATGATGGTACCTCAATGTATTATGGAATTAAACCTTTCTCATGAACCACTCTGTCTATTTGTGCTAACCGATTCAACATCCGTTCAGTAGTTGTTGAGATTTTCACGTTCAGGCAGATAGACTTACAAGGAAGGGATATATTTTTTCCATATTTAATGACGATACCTCAACGGATTATGTAAATAAACCTTTCTCATGAACCACTCTGTCTATTGGTGCGAACCGATTCAACACACGCTCAGTAGTTGCTGAGATTTTCACGTTCAGACAGATAGACTTACAAGGAATGGATATATTTTGTTCCATATTTAATGATGATACCTAAATGAGTTATGGAATTAAACCTTTCTCATGAACCACTCTGTCTATTGGTGCGAACCGAATCAACATGCGTTCAGTCGTTGTTGAGATTTTCGCGTTCAGACAGATAGACTTACAAGGAAGGGATTTATTTCCAGATTAAGTGCTGATACCACAATGAACAACGCAAATAAAGCTTCCTCATGCACCACTCTCTCCATTGGAGAAAACCGATTCAACACCCGCTCAGTAGTTGTTGAGATTTTCACGTTCAGACAGATATACTTACAAGGAATGGATATATTTTTTTCCATATTTAATTATGGTACCTAAATGAGTTATGGAATTAAACCTTTCTCATGAACCACTCCGTCTATTGGTGAGAACCGATTCAACGTGTGTTGAGTAGTTGTTGCGATTTTCACGTTCAGACAGATAGATTTAAAAGGAATGGATATATTTTGTTCCATATTTAATGATGATACCTCAATGGATTATGTAAATAAACCTTTCTCATGAACCACTCTGTCTATTGGTGAGAACCGATTCAACATCTGTTCAGTAATTGTTCCGATTTACACGTTCAGACAGATGGACTTAAAAGGAATGGATATATTTTTGTCGATATTTAATAATGATACCTCAACGGATTAAGTAAATAAACCTTTCTCATGAACCACTCTGTCCATTGGTGCGAACCGATTCAACACCAGCTCAGTAGTTGTTGAGATTTTCACGTTCAGACAGATAGACTTACAAGGAATGGATATATTTTTTTCCATAATTAATGATGATACCTAAATGAGTTATGGAATTAAACCTTTCTCATGAACCACTCTGTCTATCGGTGCAAACCGATTCAACATCCGTTCAGTAGTTGTTGCGATTTTCACGTTCAGACAGATAGACTTACAAGGAAGGGATTTATTTTTTCCATATTTAATTCTGATACCACAATGAACAACGCAAATAAAGCTTCCTCATGAACCACTCTCTCCATTGGAGAAAACCGATTCCACACCCGCTCAGTAGTTGTTGAGATTTTCACGTTCAGACAGATAGACTTAGAAGGAATGGATATATTTTTTTCCATATTTAATGATGGTACCTCAATGTATTATGGAATTAAACCTTTCTCATGAACCACTCTGTCTATTTGTGCGAACCGATTCAACATCCGTTCAGTAGTTGTTGAGATTTTCACGTTCAGGCAGATAGACTTACAAGGAAGGGATATATTTTTTCCATATTTAATGACGATACCTCAACGGATTATGTAAATAAACCTTTCTCATGAACCACTCTGTCTATTGGTGCGAACCGATTCAACACCCGCTCAGTAGTTGCTGAGATTTTCACGTTCAGACAGATAGACTTACAAGGAATGGATATATTTTCTTCCATATTTAATGATGATACCTAAATGAGTTATGGAATTAAACCTTTCTCATGAACCACTCTGTCTATTGGTGCGAACCGAATCAACATGCGTTCAGTAGTTGTTGAGATTTTCGCGTTCAGACAGATAGACTTACAAGGAAGGGATTTATTTTTTCCAGATTTAGTGCTGATACCACAATGAACAACGCAAATAAAGCTTCCTCATGCACGACTCTCTCCATTGGAGAAAACCGATTCAACATCCGTTCAGTAGTTGTTGAAATTTTCGCGTTCAGACAGATAGACTTACAAGGAAGGGATTTATTTTTTCCATATTTAATGCTGATACCACAATGAACAACGCAAATAAAGCTTCCTCATGAACCACTCTCTCCATTGGAGAAAACCGATTCAACATCCGTTCAGTAGTTGTTGAGATTTTCACGTTCAGGCAGATAGACTTTCAAGGAAGGGATATATTTTTTCCACATTTAATGATGATACCTCAACGAATTATGGAATTAAACCTTTCTCATGAACCACTCTGTCTATTGGTGCGAACCGATTCAACATCCGTGCAGTAGTTGCTGAGATTTTCACGTTCAGACAGATAGACTTACAAGGAATGGATATATTTTTTTCCATAATTAATGATGATACCTAAATGAGTTATGGAATTAAACCTTTCCCCTGAACCACTCTGTCTATCGGTGCGAACCGATTCAACATCCGTTCAGTAGTTGTTGCGATTTTCACGTTCAGACAGATAGACTTACAAGGAAGGGATTTATTTTTTCCATATTTAATTATGATACCACAATGAACAACGCAAATAAAGCTTCCTCATGCACAACTCTCTACATTGGAGAAAACCGATTCAACACCCGCTCAGTAGTTGTTGAGATTTTCACGTTCAGACAGATAGACTTTCAAGGAAGGGATATATTTTTTCCACATTTAATGATGATACCTCAACGAATTATGGAATTAAACCTTTCTCATGAACCACTCTGTCTATTGGTGCGAACCGATTCAACATCCGTGCAGTAGTTGCTGAGATTTTCACGTTCAGGCAGATAGACTTACAAGGAAGGGATATATTTGTTCCATATTTAATGAAGATAGCTTAACGGATTATGTAAATAAACCTTTCTCATGAACCACTCTGTCTTTTGGTGCGAACCGATTCAACACCCGCTCAGTAGTTGTTGATATTTTTACGTTCAGACAGATAGACTTGGAATTAATAGATATTTTTTTTTCCATATTTAATGATGGTACCTCAATGTATTGTGGAATTAAACCGTTCTCATGAACCACTCTGTCTATTTGTGCGAACCGATTCAACACCCGCTCAGTAGTTGTTGAGATTTTCACGTTCAGGCAGATAGACTTACAAGGAAGGGATATATTTGTTTCCATATTTAATGATGATACCTCAATGAATTATGGAATAAAACCTTTCTCATGAACCACTCTCTCCATTGGAGAAAACCGATTCAACACCCGCTCAGTAGTTGTTGAGATTTTCACGTTCAGACAGATAGACTTTCAAGGAAGGGATATATTTTTTCCATATTAATGATGATACTCCAATCAATTATGGAATTAAGCCTTTCTCATGAACCACTCTGTCTATTGGTGCGAACCGATTCTACATCCGTTCAGTAGTTGTTAAGATTTTCACGTTCAGGCAGATAGACTTACAAGGAAGGGATTTATTTTTTTCCATATTTAATTCTGATACCACAATGAACAACGCAAATAAAGCTTCCTCATGCATCACTCTCTCCATTGGAGAAAACCGATTCAACACCCGCTCAGTAGTTGTTGATATTTTCACGTTCAGGCAGATAGACTTTCAAGGAAGGGATATATTTTTTCCACATTTAATGATGATACCTCAACGAATTATGGAATTAAACCTTTCTCATGAACCACTCTGTCTATTGGTGCGAACCGATTCAACATCCGTGCAGTAGTTGCTGAGATTTTCACGTTCAGGCAGATAGACTTACAAGGAAGGGATATATTTGTTCCATATTTAATGAAGATAGCTTAACGGATTATGTAAATAAACCTTTCTCATTAACCACTCTGTCTTTTGGTGCGAACCGATTCAACACCCGCTCAGTAGTTGTTGATATTTTTACGTTCAGACAGATAGACTTGGAATTAATAGATATTTTTTTTTCCATATTTAATGATGGTACCTCAATGTAATGTGGAATTAAACCGTTCTTATGAACCACTCTGTCTATTTGTGCGAACCGATTCAACACCCGCTCAGTAGTTGTTGAGATTTTCACGTTCACGCAGATAGACTTACAAGGAAGGGATATATTTGTTTCCATATTTAATGATGATACCTCAATGAATTATGGAATAAAACCTTTCTCATGAACCACTCTCTCCATTGGAGAAAACCGATTCAACACCCGCTCAGTAGTTGTTGAGATTTTCACGTTCAGACAGATAGACTTTCAAGGAAGGGATATATTTTTTCCATATTAATGATGATACTCCAATCAATTATGGAATTAAGCCTTTCTCATGAACCACTCTGTCTATTGGTGCGAACCGATTCTACATCCGTTCAGTAGTTGTTAAGATTTTCGCGTTCAGGCAGATAGACTTACAAGGAAGGGATATATTTTTTCCAAATTTAATGATGATACCTCAATGAATTATGGAATTACACCTTTCTCATGAACCACTCTGTCTATTGGTGAGAACCGATTCAAAATCCGTTCAGTAGTTGGTGCGATTTTCACGTTCAGACAGATAGACCTAAAAGGAATGGATATATTTTTTTCCATATTTAATGATGGTACCTCAATGTATTATGGAATTAAACCGTTCTCATGAACCACTCTGTCTATTTGTGCGAACCGATTCAACATCCGTTCAGTAGTTGTTGAGATTTTCACGTTCAGACATATAGACTTACAAGGAATGCACATATTTGTTTCCATATTTAATGATGATACCTCAATGAATTATGGAATCCTTCTCATGAACCACTCTCTCCATTGGAGAAAACCGATTCAATACCCGCTCAGTAGTTGTTGAGATTTTCACGTTCAGACAGATAGACTTACAAGGAATGGAATTATTTTTTAAATATTAATGATGATACCTCAATCAATTATGGAATTGAGCCTTTCTCATGAACCACTCTGTCTATTGGTGCGAACCGATTCAACATCCGTTCAGTAGTTGTTGAGATTTTCACGTTCAGGCAGATAGACTTACAAGGAAGGGATATATTTTTTCCAAATTTAATGATGATACCTCAATGAATTATGGAATTACACCTTTCTCATGAACCACTCTGTCTATTGGTGAGAACCGATTCAAAATCCGTTCAGTAGTTGTTGCGATTTTCACGTTCAGACAGATAGACCTAAAAGGAATGGATATATTTTTTTCCATATTTAATGATGATACCTCAATGAATTATGTAAATAAACCTTTCTCATGAACCACTCTGTCTATTGGTTCGAACCGATTCAACATCCGTTCAGTAGTTGTTGAGATTTTCACGTTCAGACGGATAGACTTAAAAGGAATGGATATAATTTTGTCCATATTTAATGATGATACCTCAACGGATTATGCAAATAAACCTTTCTCATGAACCACTCTGTCTACTGCTGCGAACCGATTTAACATCCGTTTAGTAGTTGTTGAGATTTTCACGTTCAGGCAGTTAGGCTTTCAAGGAAGGGATCTTTTTTTTCCATATTTAATGATGATACCTCAATGAATTATGGAATTAAACCTTTCTCATGAACCACTCTGTCTATTGGTGCGAACCGATTCAACATCCGTTCAGTAGTTGCAGCGATTTTCACGTTCAGACAGATAGATCTAAAAGGAATGGATATATTTTTTTCCATATTTAATGATGATACCTCAATGAATTATAAAAATAAACCTTTGTCATGAACCACTCTGTCTATTGGTTCGAACCGATTCAACATCCGTTCAGTAGTTGTTGAGATTTTCACGTTCAGGCAGATAGACTTTCAAGGAAGGGATATTTTTTTCCATATTTAATGATGATACCTCAATGAATTATGTAAATAAACCTTTCTCATGAACCACTCTGTCTATTGGTTCGAACCGATTCAACATCCGTTCAGTAGTTGTTGAGATTTTCACGTTCAGGCAGATAGACTTACAAGGAATGGATATATTTTTTTCCAAATTTAATTGTGGTACGTAAATGAGTTATGGAATTAAACCCTGCTCATGAACCACTCTGTCTATTGGTGAGAACCGATTCAACATCTGTTCAGTAGTTGTGGCGATTTTCACGTTCAGACAGATAGACTTAAAAGGAATGGATATATTTGTGTCCATATTTAATGATGATACCTTAACGGATTATGTAAATAAACCTTTCTCACGAACCACTCTGTCTATTGGTGCGAACCGATTCAACATCCGTTCAGTAGTTGTTGAGATTTTCACGTTCTGACAGATAGACTTAAAATAAATGGTTATATTTTTGTCCATATTTAATGATGATACCTCAACGGATTATGTAAATAAACCTTTCTCATGAACCACTCTGTCTATTGGTGCGAACCGATTCAACATCTGTTCAGTAGTTGTTGAGATTTTCACGTTCAGGCAGATAGACTTACAAGGAAGGGATATATTTTTTCCATATTTAATGACGATACCACAATGAACAACTTAAATAAAGCTTCCTCATTCACTACTCTCTCCATTGAAGAAAACCGATTCAACACCCGCTCAGTAGTTGTTGAGATTTTTACGTTCAGACAGATAGACTTACAAGGAATGGATATATTTTTTTCCATATTTAATGATGATACATAAATGAGTTATGGAATTAAAATTAAAGCGAACCGATTCAACATCCGTTGAGTAGTTGTTGAGATTTTCACGTTCAGGCAGATAGACTTACAAGGAAGGGATATATTTTTTTCCATATTTAATGACGATACCACAATGAACAACGGATACTTCAACGGATTATGTAAATAAACCTTTCTCATGAACCACTCTCTCTATTGGTGCGAACCGATTCAACATCCGTTCAGTAGTTGTTGAGATTTTTACGTTCAGACAGATAGACTTACAAGGAATGGATTTTTTTTTTCCATATTTAATGATGATACCTAAATGAGTTTTGGAATTTACCGTTTCTCATGAACCACTCTGTCTATTGGTGCGAACCGATTCAACATCCGTTCAGTAGTTGTTGAGAGTTTCACGTTCTGACAGATAGACTTAGAAGGAATGGATATATTTTTGTCCATATTTAATGATGATACCTCAACGTATTATGTAAATAAACCTTTCTCATGAACCACTCTCTCTATTGGTGCTAACCGATTCAACACCCGCTGAGTAGTTGTTGAGATTTTCACTCTCTCCATTGGAGAAAACCGATTCAACACCCGCTCAGTAGTTGTTGAGATTTTCACGTTCAGACAGATATACTTACAAGGAATGGATATATTTTTTTCCATATTTAATGATGGTTCCTCAATTTATTATGGAATTAAACCGTTCTCATGAACCACTCTGTCTATTGGTGAGAACCGATTCAACATCTGTTCAGTAGTTGTTGCGATTTTCACGTTCAGACAGATAGACTTTCAAGGAAGGGATATTTTTTTTCCATATTTAATGATGATACCTAAATGAGCTATGGAATTAAACCTTTCTCATGAACCACTCTGTCTATTGATGCTAACCGATTCAACATCCGTTCAGTAGTTGTCGAGAGTTTCGCGTTCAGACAGTTAGACTTACAAGGAATGGATATATTTTTTTCCATATTTAATGATGATACCTAAATGAGCTATGGAATTAAACCTTTCTCATGAACCACTCTGTCTATTGATGCGAACCGATTCAACATCCGTTCAGTAGTTGTCGAGATTTTCGCGTTCATACAGATAGACTTACGAGGAATGGATATATTTGTTTCCATATTTAATGATGATACCTCAATGAATTATGGAATACAACCTTTCTCATGAACCACTTTGTCTATTGGTGCGAACCGATTCAACATCCGTTCAGTAGTTGTTGAGATTTTCGCGTTCAGACAGATAGACTTACAAGGAATGGATATATTTTTTTCCATATTTAATGATGATACCCAAATGAGTTATGGAATTAAACCTTTCTCATGAACCACTCTGTCTATTGGTGCGAACCGATTCAACATCCGTTCAGCAGTTGTTGAGATTTTCACGTTCAGACAAATCAACGGATTATGTAAATAAACCTTTCTCATGAACTACTCTGTCTATTGGTGCGAACCGATTCAACATCCGTTCAGTAGTTGTTGAGATTTTCACGTTCAGACAGATAGACCTAAAAGGAATGGATATATTTTTTTCCATATTTAATGATGATACCTTAATGAGTTATGGAATTAAACCTTTCTCATGAACCACTCTGTCTATTGATGCGAACCGATTCAACATCCGTTCAGTAGTTGTCGAGATTTTCGCGTTCAGACAGATAGACTTACGAGGAATGGATATATTTTTTTCCATATTTAGTGATGATACCTAAATAAGTTATGGAATTAAACATTTCTCATGAACCACTCTGTCTATTGGTGCGAACCGATTCAACATCCGTTCAGTAGTTGTTGAGATTTTCACGTTCAGACAGATAGACTTACAAGCAATGGATATATTTGTTTCCATATTTAATGATGATACCTCAATGAATTATGGAATACAACCTTTGTCATGATCCACTTAGTCTATTGGTGCGAACCGATTCCACATCCGTTCAGTAGTTGTTGAGATTTTCGCGTTCAGACAGATAGACTTACAAGGAATGGATATATTTTTTTCCATATTTATTGATGATACCTAAATGAGTTATGGAATTAAACCTTTCTCATGAACCACTCTGTCTATTGGTGCGAACCGATTCAACATCCGTGCAGCAGTTGTTGAGATTTTCACGTACAGACAAATCAACGGATTATGTTAATAAACCTTTCTCATGAACTACTCTGTCTATTGGTGAGAACCGATTCAACATGCGTTCAGTAGTTGTTGAGATTTTCACGTTCAGACAGATAGACCTAAAAGGAATGGATATATTTTTTTCCATATTTAATGATGATACCTAAATGAGCTATGGAATTAAACCTTTCTCATGAACCACTCTGTCTATTGATGCTAACCGATTCAACATCCATTCAGTAGTTGTCGAGAGTTTCGCGTTCAGACAGATAGACTTACAAGGAATGGATATATTTTTTTCCATATTTAATGATGATACCCAAATGAGTTATGGAATTAAACCTTTCTCATGAACCACTCTGTCTATTGGTGCGAACCGATTCAACATCCGTTCAGCAGTTGTTGAGATTTTCACGTTCAGACAAATCAACGGATTATGTAAATAAACCTTTCTCATGAACTACTCTGTCTATTGGTGCGAACCGATTCAACATCCGTTCAGTAGTTGTTGAGATTTTCACGTTCAGACAGATAGACCTAAAAGGAATGGATATATTTTTTTCCATATTTAATGATGATACCTTAATGAGTTATGGAATTAAACCTTTCTCATGAACCACTCTGTCTATTGATGCGAACCGATTCAACATCCGTTCAGTAGTTGTCGAGATTTTCGCGTTCAGACAGATAGACTTACGAGGAATGGATATATTTTTTTCCATATTTAATGATGATACCTAAATTAGTTATGGAATTAAACATTTCTCATGAACCACTCTGTCTATTGGTGCGAACCGATTCAACATCCGTTCAGTAGTTGTTGAGATTTTCACGTTCAGACAGATAGACTTACAAGGAATTGATATATTTGTTTCCATATTTAATGATGATACCTCAATGAATTATGGAATACAACCTTTCTCATGAACCACTTTGTCTATTGGTGCGAACCGATTCAACATCCGTTCAGTAGTTGTTGAGATTTTCGAGTTCAGACAGATAGACTTACAAGGAATGGATATATTTTTTTCCATATTTAATGATGATACCTAAATGAGTTATGGAACTAAACCTTTCTCATGAACCACTCTGTCTATTGGTGCGAACCGATTCAACATCCGTTCAGCAGTTGTTGAGATTTTCACGTACAGACAAATCAACGGATTATGTTAATAAACCTTTCTCATGAACTACTCTGTCTATTGGTGCGAACCGAATCAACATCCGTTCAGCAGTTGTTGCGATTTTCACGTACAGACAAATCAACGGATTATGTTAATAAACCTTTCTCATGAACTACTCTGTCTATTGGTGCGAACCGATTCAACATGCGTTCAGGTTGTTCAGATTTTCACGTTCAGACAGATAGACCTAAAAGGAATGGATATATTTTTTTCCATATTTAATGATGATACCTTAATGAGTTATGGAATTAAACCTTTCTCATGAACAACTCTGTCTATTGGTGCGAACCGATTCAACATCCGTTCAGCAGTTGTTGAGATTTTCACGTTCAGACAAATCAACGGATTATGTAAATAAACCTTTCTCATGAACTACTCTGTCTATTGGTGCGAACCGATTCAACATCCGTTCAGTAGTTGTTGAGATTTTCACGTTCAGACAGATAGACCTAAAAGGAATGGATATATTTTTTTCCATATTTAATGATGATACCTTAATGAGTTATGGAATTAAACCTTTCTCATGAACCACTCTGTCTATTGATGCGAACCGATTCAACATCCGTTCAGTAGTTGTCGAGATTTTCGCGTTCAGACAGATAGACTTACGAGGAATTATTTGTTTCCATATTTAATGATGATACCTCAATGAATTATGGAATACAACCTTTCTCATGAACCACTTTGTCTATTGGTGCGAACCGATTCAACATCCGTTCAGTAGTTGTTGAGATTTTCACGTTCATACAGATAGACTTACAAGGAATGGATATATTTGTTTCCATATTTAATGATGATACCTCAATGAATTATGGAATACAACCTTTCTCATGAACCACTTTGTCTATTGGTGCGAACCGATTCAACATCCGTTCAGTAGTTGTTGAGATTTTAGCGTTCAGACAGATAGACTTACAAGGAATGGATATATTTTTTTCCATATTGAATGATGATACCTAAATGAGTTATGGAATTAAACCTTTCTCATGAACCACTCTGTCTAGTGGTGCGAACCGATTCAACATCCGTTCAGCAGTTGTTGAGATTTTCACGTACAGACAAATCAACGGATTATGTTAATAAACCTTTTTCATGAACTACTCTGTCTATTGGAGCGAACCGATTCAACATGCGTTCAGTAGTTGTTGAGATTTTCACGTTCAGACAGATAGACCTAAAAGGAATGGATATATTTTTTTCCATATTTAATGATGATACATTAATGAGTTATGGAATTAAACCTTTCTCATGAACCACTCTGTCTATTGATGCGAACCGATTCAACATCCGTTCAGTAGTTGTCGAGATTTTCGCGTTCATACAGATAGACTTACAAGGAATGGATATATTTGTTTCCATATTTAATGATGATACCTCAATGAATTATGGAATACAACCTTTCTCATGAACCACTTTGTCTATTGGTGCGAACCGATTCAACATCCGTTCAGTAGTTGTTGAGATTTTCACGTTCAGACAGATTGACCTAAAAGGAATGGATATATTTTTTTCCATATTTGATGATGATACCTTAATGAGTTATGGAATTAAACCTTTCTCATGAACCACTCTGTCTATTGGTGCGAACCGATTCAACATCCGTTCAGCAGTTGTTGAGATTTTCACGTTCAGACAAATCAACGGATTATGTAAATAAACCTTTCTCATGAACTACTCTGTCTATTGGTGCGAACCGATTCAACATCCGTTCAGTAGTTGTTGAGATTTTCACGTTCAGACAGATAGACCTAAAAGGAATGGATATATTTTTTTCCATATTTAATGATGATACCTTAATGAGTTATGGAATTAAACCTTTCTCATGAACCACTCTGTCTATTGGTGCGAACCGATTCAACATCCGTTCAGTAGTTGTTGAGATTTTCACGTTCATACAGATAGACTTACAAGGAATGGATATATTTGTTTCCATATTTAATGATGATACCTCAATGAATTATGGAATACAACCTTTCTCATGAACCACTTTGTCTATTGGTGCGCAACGATTCAACATCCGTTCAGTAGTTGTTGAGATTTTCGCGTTCAGACAGATAGACTTACAAGGAATAGATATATTTTTTTAATGATGATACCTAAATGAGTTATGGAATTAAACCTTTCTCATGAACCACTCTGTCTATTGGTGCGAACCGATTCAACATCCGTTCAGCAGTTGTTGAGATTTTCACGTACAGACAAATCTACGGATTATGTTAATAAACCTTTCTCATGAACTACTCTGTCTATTGGTGCGAACCGATTCAACATCCGTTCAGCAGTTGTTGCGATTTTCACGTACAGACAAATCAACGGATTATGTTAATAAACCTTTCTCATGAACTACTCTGTCTATTGGTGCGAACCGATTCAACATGCGTTCAGGTTGTTGAGATTTTCACGTTCAGACAGATAGACCTAAAAGGAATGGATATATTTTTTTCCATATTTAATGATGATACCTTAATGAGTTATGGAATTAGACCTTTCTCATGAACCACTCTGTCTATTGGTGCGAACCGATTCAACATCCGTTCAGCAGTTGTTGAGATTTTCACGTTCAGACAAATCAACGGATTATGTAAATAAACCTTTCTCTTGAACTACTCTGTCTATTGGTGCGAACCGATTCAACATCCGTTCAGTAGTTGTTGAGATTTTCACGTTCAGACAGATAGACCTAAAAGGAATGGATATATTTTTTTCCATATTTAATGATGATACCTTAATGAGTTATGGAATTAAACCTTTCTCATGAACCACTCTGTCTATTGATGCGAACCGATTCAACATCCGTTCAGTAGTTGTCGAGATTTTCGCGTTCAGACAGATAGACTTACGAGGAAGATATATATTTTTTTCCATATTTAATGATGATACCTAAATTAGTTATGGAATTAAACATTTCTCATGAACCACTCTGTCTATTGGTGCGAACCGATTCAACATCCGTTCAGTGGTTGTTGAAATTTTCACGTTCAGACAGATAGACTTACAAGGAATGGATATATTTGTTTCCATATTTAATGATGATACCTCAATGAATTATGGAATACAACCTTTCTCATGAACCACTTTGTCTATTGGTGCGAACCGATTCAACATCCGTTCAGTAGTTGTTGAGATTTTCACGTTCAAACAGATAGACCTTAAAGGAATGGATATATTTTTTTCCATATTTAATGATGATACCTTAATGAGTTATGGAATTAAACCTTTCTCATGAACCACTCTGTCTATTGGTGCGAACCGATTCAACATCCGTTCAGCAGTTGTTGAGATTTTCACGTTCAGACAAATCAACGGATTATGTAAATAAGCCTTTCTCATGAACTACTCTGTCTATTGGTGCGAACCGATTCAACATCCGTTCAGCAGTTGTTGCGATTTTCACGTACAGACAAATCAACGGATTATGTTAATAAACCTTTCTCATGAACTACTCTGTCTATTGGTGCGAACCGATTCAACATGCGTTCAGGTTGTTGAGATTTTCACGTTCAGACAGATAGACCTAAAAGGAATGGATATATTTTTTTCCATATTTAATGATGATACCTTAATGAGTTATGGAATTAAACCTTTCTCATGAACCACTCTGTCTATTGGTGCGAACCGATTCAACATCCGTTCAGCAGTTGTTGAGATTTTCACGTTCAGACAAATCAACGGATTATGTAAATAAACCTTTCTCTTGAACTACTCTGTCTATTGGTGCGAACCGATTCAACATCCGTTCAGTAGTTGTTGAGATTTTCACGTTCAGACAGATAGACCTAAAAGGAATGGATATATTTTTTTCCATATTAAATGATGATACCTTAATGAGTTATGGAATTAAACCTTTCTCATGAACCACTCTGTCTATTGATGCGAACCGATTCAACATCCGTTCAGTAGTTGTCGAGATTTTCGCGTTCAGACAGATAGACTTACTAGGAATGGATATATTTTTTTCCATATTTAATGATGATACCTAAATTAGTTATGGAATTAAACATTTCTCATGAACCACTCTGTCTATTGGTGTGAACCGATTCAACATCCGTTCAGTAGTTGTTGAGATTTTCACGTTCAGACAGATAGACTTACAAGGAATGGATATATTTGTTTCCATATTTAATGATGATACCTCAATGAATTATGGAATACAACCTTTCTCATGAACCACTTTGTCTATTGGTGCGAACCGATTCAACATCCGTTCAGTAGTTGTTGAGATTTTCACGTTCAGACAGATAGACCTAAAAGGAATGGATATATTTTTTTCCATATTTAATGATGATACCTTAATGAGTTATGGAATTAAACCTTTCTCATGAACCACTCTGTCTATTGGTGCGAACCGATTCAACATCCGTTCAGCAGTTGTTGAGATTTTCACGTTCAGACAAATCAACGGATTATATAAATAAACCTTTCTCATGAACTACTCTGTCTATTGGTGAGAACCGATTCAACATCCGTTCAGTAGTTGTTGAGATTTTCGCGTTCAGACAGATAGACCTACAAGGAATGGATATATTTTTTTAATGATGATACCTAAATGAGTTATGGAATTAAACCTTTCTCATGAACCACTCTGTCTATTGGTGCGAACCGATTCAACATCCGTTCAGCAGTTGTTGAGATTTTCACGTACAGACAAATCAACGGATTATGTTAATAAACCTTTCTCATGAACTACTCTGTCTATTGGTGCGAACCGATTCAACATGCGTTCAGTAGTTGTTGAGATTTTCACGTTCAGACAGATAGACCTAAAAGGAATGGATATATTTTTTTCCATATTTAATGATGATACCTTAATGAGTTATGGAATTAAACCTTTCTCATGAACCACTCTGTCTATTGATGCGAACCGATTCAACATCCGTTCAGTAGTTGTCGAGATTTTCGCGTTCAGACAGATAGACTTACAAGGAATGGATATATTTGTTTCCATATTTAATGATGATACCTCAATGAATTATGGAATACAACCTTTCTCATGAACCACTTTGTCTATTGGTGCGAACCGATTCAACATCCGTTCAGTAGTTGTTGAGATTTTCACGTTCAGACAGATAGGCCTAAAAGGAATGGATATATTTTTTTCCATATTTAATGATGATACCTTAATGAGTTATGGAATTAAACCTTTCTCATGAACCACTCTGTCTATTGGTGCGAACCGATTCAACATCCGTTCAGCAGTTGTTGAGATTTTCACGTTCAGACAAATCAACGGATTATGTAAATAAACCTTTCTCATGAACTACTCTGTCTATTGGTGCGAACCGATTCAACATCCGTTCAGTAGTTGTTGAGATTTTCACGTTCAGACAGATAGACCTAAAAGGAATGCATATATTTTTTTCCATATTTAATGATGATACCTTAATGAGTTATGGAATTAAACCTTTCTCATGAACCACTCTGTCTATTGATGCGAACCGATTCAACATCCGTTCAGTAGTTGTCGAGATTTTCGCGTTCAGACAGATAGACTTACGAGGAATGGATATATTTTTTTCCATATTTAATGATGATACCTAAATTAGTTATGGAATTAAACATTTCTCATGAACCACTCTGTCTATTGGTGCGAACCGATTCAACATCCGTTCAGCAGTTGTTGAGATTTTCACGTTCAGACAAATCAACGGATTATGTAAATAAACCTTTCTCATGAACTACTCTGTCTATTGGTGCGAACCGATTCAACATCCGTTCAGTAGTTGTTGAGATTTTCACGTTCAGACAGATAGACCTAAAAGAAATGCATATATTTTTTTCCATATTTAATGATGATATCTTAATGAGTTATGGAATTAAACCTTTCTCATGAACCACTCTGTCTATTGGTGCGAACCGATTCAACATCCGTTCAGCAGTTGTTGAGATTTTCACGTTCAGACAAATCAACGGATTATGTAAATAAACCTTTCTCATGAACTACTCTGTCTATTGGTGCGAACCGATTCAACATCCGTTCAGTAGTTGTTGAGATTTTCACGTTCAGACAGATAGACCTAAAAGGAATGCATATATTTTTTTCCATATTTAATGATGATACCTTAATGAGTTATGGAATTAAACCTTTCTCATGAACCACTCTGTCTATTGATGCGAACCGATTCAACATCCGTTCAGTAGTTGTCGAGATTTTCGCGTTCAGACAGATAGACTTACAAGGAATGGATATATTTTTTTAATGATGATACCTAAATGAGTTATGGAATTAAACCTTTCTCATGCACCACTCTGTCTATTGGTGCGAACCGATTCAACATCCGTTCAGCAGTTGTTGAGATTTTCACGTACAGACGAATCAACGGATTATGTTAATAAACCTTTCTCATGAACTACTCTGTCTATTGGTGAGAATCGATTCAACATGCGTTCAGTAGTTGTTGAGATTTTCACGTTCAGACAGATAGACCTAAAAGGAATGGATATATTTTTTTCCATATTTAATGATAATACCTAAATGAGTTATGGAATTAAACCTTTCTCATGAACCACTCTGCCTATTGATGCGAACCGATTCAACATCCGTTCAGTAGTTGTCGAGAGTTTCGCGTTCAGACAGTTAGACTTACAAGGAATGGATATATTTTTTTCCATATTTAATGATGATACCTAAATTAGTTATGGAATTAAACATTTCTCATGAACCACTCTGTCTATTGGTGCGAACCGATTCAACATCCGTTCAGCAGTTGTGGAGATTTTCACGTTCAGACAAATCAACGGATTATGTAAATAAACCTTTCTCTTGAACTACTCTGTCTATTGGTGCGAACCGATTCAACATCCGTTCAGTAGTTGTTGAGATTTTCACGTTCAGACAGATAGACCTAAAAGGAATGGATATATTTTTTTCCATATTAAATGATGATACCTTAATGAGTTATGGAATTAGACCTTTCTCATGAACCACTCTGTCTATTGATGCGAACCGATTCAACATCCGTTCAGTAGTTGTCGAGATTTTCGCGTTCAGACAGATAGACTTACGAGGAATGGATATATTTTTTTTTATATTTAATGATGATACCTAAATTAGTTATGGAATTAAACATTTCTCATGAACCACTCTGTCTATTGGTGCGAACCGATTCAACATCCGTTCAGTAGTTGTTGAGATTTTCACGTTCAGACAGATAGACTTACAAGGAATGGATATATTTGTTTCCATATTTAATGATGATACCTCAATGAATTATGGAATACAACCTTTCTCATGAACCACTTTGTCTATTGGTGCGAACCGATTCAACATCCGTTCAGTAGTTGTTGAGATTTTCACGTTCAGACAGATAGACCTAAAAGGAATGGATATATTTTTTTCCATATTTAATGATGATACCTTAATGAGTTATGGAATTAAACCTTTCTAATGAACCACTCTGTCTATTGGTGCGAACCGATTCAACATCCGTTCAGCAGTTGTTGAGATTTTCACGTTCAGACAAATCAAAGGATTATGTAAATAAACCTTTCTCATGAACTACTCTGTCTATTGGTGCGAACCGATTCAACATCCGTTCAGTAGTTGTTGAGATTTTCACGTTCAGACAGATAGACCTAAAAGGAATGGATATATTTTTTTCCATATTTAATGATGTTACCTTAATGAGTTATGGAATTAAACCTTTCTCATGAACCACTCTGTCTATTGATGCGAACCGATTCAACATCCGTTCAGTAGTTGTCGAGATTTTCGCGTTCAGACAGAAAGACTTACGAGGAATGGATATATTTTTTTCCATATTTAATGATGATACCTAAATTAGTTATGGAATTAAACATTTCTCATGAACCACTCTGTCTATTGGTGCGAACCGATTCAACCTCCGTTCAGTAGTTGTTGAGATTTTCACGTTCAGACAGATAGACTTACAAGGAATGGATATATTTGTTTCCATATTTAATGATGATACCTCAATGAATTATGGAATATAACCTTTCTCATGAACCACTTTGTCTATTGGTGCGAACCGATTCAACATCCGTTCAGTAGTTGTTGAGATTTTCGCGTTCAGACAGATAGACTTACAAGGAATGGATATATTTTTTTAATGATGATACCTAAATGAGTTATGGAATTAAACCTTTCTCATGAACCACTCTGTCTATTGGTGCGAACCGATTCAACCTCCGTTCAGTAGTTGTTGAGATTTTCACGTTCAGACAGATAGACTTACAAGGAATGGATATATTTGTTTCCATATTTAATGATGATACCTTAATGAGTTATGGAATTAAACCTTTCTCATGAACCACTCTGTCTATTGATGCGAACCGATTCAACATCCGTTCAGTAGTTGTCGAGATTTTCGCGTTCAGACAGATAGACTTACAAGGAATGGATATATTTGTTTCCATATTTAATGATGATACCTCAATGAATTATGGAATACAACCTTTCTCATGAACCACTTTGTCTATTGGTGCGAACCGATTCAACATCCGTTCAGTAGTTGTTGAGATTTTCACGTTCAGACAGATAGACCTAAAAGGAATGGATATATTTTTTTCCATATTTAATGATGATACCTTAATGAGTTATGGAATTAAAGCTTTCTCATGAACCACTCTGTCTATTGGTGCGAACCGATTCAACATCCGTTCAGCAGTTGTTGAGATTTTCACGTTCAGACAAATCAACGGATTATGTAAATAAACCTTTCTCATGAACTACTCTGTCTATTGGTGCGAACCGATTCAACATCCGTTCAGTAGTTGTTGAGATTTTCACGTTCTGACAGATAGACCTAAAAGGAATGCATATATTTTTTTCCATATTTAATGATGATACCTTAATGAGTTATGGAATTAAACCTTTCTCATGAACCACTCTGTCTATTGATGCGAACCGATTCAACATCCGTTCAGTAGTTGTCGAGATTTTCGCGTTCAGACAGATAGACTTACGAGGAATGGATATATTTTTTTCCATATTTAATGATGATACCTAAATTAGTTATGGAATTAAACATTTCTCAAAAACCACTCTGTCTATTGGTGCGAACCGATTCAACTTCCGTTCAGTAGTTGTTGAGATTTTCACGTTCAGACAGATAGACTTACAAGGAATGGATATATTTGTTTCCATATTTAATAATGATACCTCAATGAATTATGGAATACAACCTTTCTCATGAACCACTTTGTCTATTGGTGCGAACCGATTCAACATCCGTTCAGTAGTTGTTGAGATTTTCGCGTTCAGACAGATAGACTTACAAGGAATGGATCTATTTTTTTAATGATGATACCTAAATGAGTTATGGAATTAAACCTTTCTCATGAACCACTCTGTCTATTGGTGCGAACCGATTCAACATCCGTTCAGCAGTTGTTGAGATTTTCACGTACAGACGAATCAACGGATTATGTTAATAAACCTTTCTCATGAACTACTCTGTCTATTGGTGAGAACCGATTCAATATGCGTTCAGTAGTTGTTGAGATTTTCACGTTCAGACAGATAGACCTAAAAGGAATGGATATATATTTTTCCATATTTAATGATAATACCTAAATGAGTTATGGAATTAAACCTTTCTCATGAACCACTCTGCCTATTGATGCGAACCGATTCAACATCCGTTCAGTAGTTGTCGAGAGTTTCGCGTTCAGACAGTTAGACTTACAAGGAATGGATATATTTTTTTCCATATTTAATGATGATACCTAAATTAGTTATGGAATTAAACATTTCTCATGAACCACTCTGTCTATTGGTGCGAACCGATTCAACATCCGTTCAGTAGTTGTTGAGATTTTCACGTTCAGACAGATAGACCTAAAAGGAATGCATATATTTTTTTCCATATTTAATGATGATACCTTAATGAGTTATGGAATTAAACCTTTCTCATGAACCACTCTGTCTATTGATGCGAACCGATTCAACATCCGTTCAGTAGTTGTCGAGATTTTCGCGTTCAGACAGATAGACTTACGAGGAATGGATATATTTTTTTCCATATTTAATGATGATACCTAAATTAGTTATGGAATTAAACATTTCTCATAAACCACTCTGTCTATTGGTGCGAACCGATTCAACTTCCGTTCAGTAGTTGTTGAGATTTTCACGTTCAGACAGATAGACTTACAAGGAATGGATATATTTGTTTCCACATTTAATGATGATACCTCAATGAATTATGGAATACAACCTTTCTCATGAACCACTTTGTCTATTGGTGCGAACCGATTCAACATCCGTTCAGTAGTTGTTGAGATTTTCGCGTTCAGACAGATAGACTTACAAGGAATGGATCTATTTTTTTAATGATGATACCTAAATGAGTTATGGAATTAAACCTTTCTCATGAACCACTCTGTCTATTGGTGCGAACCGATTCAACATCCGTTCAGCAGTTGTTGAGATTTTCACGTTCAGACAAATCAACGGATTATGTAAATAAACCTTTCTCTTGAACTACTCTGTCTATTGGTGCGAACCGATTCAACATCCGTTCAGTAGTTGTTGAGATTTTCACGTTCAGACAGATAGACCTAAAAGGAATGGATATATTTTTTTCCATATTAAATGATGATACCTTAATGAGTTATGGAATTAAACCTTTCTCATGAACCACTCTGTCTATTGATGCGAACCGATTCAACATCCGTTCAGTAGTTGTCGAGATTTTCGCGTTCAGACAGATAGACTTACGAGGAATGGATATATTTTTTTTTATATTTAATGATGATACCTAAATTAGTTATGGAATTAAACATTTCTCATGAACCACTCTGTCTATTGGTGCGAACCGATTCAACATCCGTTCAGTAGTTGTTGAGATTTTCACGTTCAGACAAATCAACGGATTATGTAAATAAACCTTTCTCATGAACTACTCTGTCTATTGGTGCGAACCGATTCAACATCCGTTCAGTAGTTGTTGAGATTTTCACGTTCAGACAGATAGACCTAAAAGGAATGGATATATTTTTTTCCATATTTAATGATGTTACCTTAATGAGTTATGGAATTAAACCTTTCTCATGAACCACTCTGTCTATTGATGCGAACCGATTCAACATCCGTTCAGTAGTTGTCGAGATTTTCGCGTTCAGACAGATAGACTTACGAGGAATGGATATATTTTTTTCCATATTTAATGATGATACCTAAATTAGTTATGGAATTAAACATTTCTCATGAACCACTCTGTCTATTGGTGCGAACCGATTCAACCTCCGTTCAGTAGTTGTTGAGATTTTCACGTGCAGACAGATAGACTTACAAGGAATGGATATATTTGTTTCCATATTTAATGATGATACCTCAATGAATTATGGAATATAACCTTTCTCATGAACCACTTTGTCTATTGGTGCGAACCGATTCAACATCCGTTCAGTAGTTGTTGAGATTTTCGCGTTCAGACAGATAGACTTACAAGGAATGGATATATTTTTTTAATGATGATACCTAAATGAGTTATGGAATTAAACCTTTCTCATGAACCATTCTGTCTATTGGTGCGAACCGATTCAACATCCGTTCAGTAGTTGTTGAGATTTTCACGTTCAGACAGATAGACTTACCAGGAATGGATATATTTGTTTCCATATTTAATGATGATACCTTAATGAGTTATGGAATTAAACCTTTCTCATGAACCAGTCTGTCTATTGATGCGAACCGATTCAACATCCGTTCAGTAGTTGTCGAGATTTTCGCGTTCAGACAGATAGACTTACAAGGAATGGATATATTTGTTTCCATATTTAATGATGATACCTCAATGAATTATGGAATACAACCTTTCTCATGAACCACTTTGTCTATTGGTGCGAACCGATTCAACATCCGTTCAGTAGTTGTTGAGATTTTCACGTTCAGACAGATAGACCTAAAAGGAATGGATATATTTTTTTCCATATTTAATGATGATACCTTAATGAGTTATGGAATTAAAGCTTTCTCATGAACCACTCTGTCTATTGGTGCGAACCGATTCAACATCCGTTCAGCAGTTGTTGAGATTTTCACGTTCAGACAAATCAACGGATTATGTAAATAAACCTTTCTCATGAACTACTCTGTCTATTGGTGCGAACCGATTCAACATCCGTTGAGTAGTTGTTGAGATTTTCAAGTTCAGACAGATAGACCTAAAAGGAATGCATATATTTTTTTCCATATTTAATGATGATACCTTAATGAGTTATGGAATTAAACCTTTCTCATGAACCACTCTGTCTATTGATGCGAACCGATTCAACATCCGTTCAGTAGTTGTCGAGATTTTCGCGTTCAGACAGGTAGACTTACGAGGAATGGATATATTTTTTTCCATATTTAATGATGATACCTAAATTAGTTATGGAATTAAACATTTCTCATAAACCACTCTGTCTATTGGTGCGAATCGATTCAACTTCCGTTCAGTAGTTGTTGAGATTTTCACGTTCAGACAGATAGACTTACAAGGAATGGATATATTTGTTTCCACATTTAATGATGATACCTCAATGAATTATGGAATACAACCTTTCTCATGAACCACTTTTTCTATTGGTGCGAACCGATTCAACATCCGTTCAGTAGTTGTTGAGATTTTCGCGTTCAGACAGATAGACTTACAAGGAATGGATATATTTTTTTAATGATGATACCTAAATGAGTTATGGAATTAAACCTTTCTCATGAACCACTCTGTCTATTGGTGCGAACCGATTCAACATCCGTTCAGCAGTTGTTGAGATTTTCACGTACAGACGAATCAACGGATTATGTTAATAAACCTTTCTCATGAACTACTCTGTCTATTGGTGAGAACCGATTCAACATGCGTTCAGTAGTTGTTGAGATTTTCACGTTCAGACAGATAGACCTAAAAGGAATGGATATATTTTTTTCCATATTTAATGATAATACCTAAATGAGTTATGGAATTAAACCTTTCTCATGAACCACTCTGCCTATTGATGCGAACCGATTCAACATCCGTTCAGTAGTTGTCGAGAGTTTCGCGTTCAGACAGTTAGACTTACAAGGAATGGATATATTTTTTTCCATATTTAATGATGATACCTAAATTAGTTATGGAATTAAACATTTCTCATGAACCACTCTGTCTATTGGTGCGAACCGATTCAACATCCGTTCAGCAGTTGTTGAGATTTTCACGTTCAGACAAATCAACGGATTATGTAAATAAACCTTTCTCTTGAACTACTCTGTCTATTGGTGCGAACCGATTCAACATCCGTTCAGTAGTTGTTGAGATTTTCACGTTCAGACAGATAGACCTAAAAGGAATGGATATATTTTTTTCCATATTAAATGATGATACCTTAATGAGTTATGGAATTAAACCTTTCTCATGAACCACTCTGTCTATTGGTGCGAACCGATTCAACATCCGTTCAGCAGTTGTTGCGATTTTCACGTTCAGACAGATAGACTTACAAGGAATGGATATATTTGTTTCCATATTTAATGATGATACCTCAATGAATTATGGAATACAACCTTTCTCATGAACCACTTTGTCTATTGGTGCGAACCGATTCAACATCCGTTCAGTAGTTGTTGAGATTTTCACGTTCAGACAGATAGACCTAAAAGGAATGGATATATTTTTTTCCATATTTAATGATGATACCTTAATGAGTTATGGAATTAAACCTTTCTCATGAACCACTCTGTCTATTGGTGCGAACCGATTCAACATCCGTTCAGCAGTTGTTGCGATTTTCACGTTCAGACAAATCAACGGATTATGTAAATAAACCTTTCTCATGAACTACTCTGTCTATTGGTGCGAACCGATTCAACATCCGTTCAGTAGTTGTTGAGATTTTCACGTTCAGACAGATAGACCTAAAAGGAATGGATATATTTTTTTCCATATTTAATGATGTTACCTTAATGAGTTATGGAATTAAACATTTCTCATGAACCACTCTGTCTATTGGTGCGAACCGATTCAACCTCCGTTCAGTAGTTGTTGAGATTTTCACGTTCAGACAGATAGACTTACAAGGAATGGATATATTTGTTTCCATATTTAATGATGATACCTCAATGAATTATGGAATATAACCTTTCTCATGAACCACTTTGTCTATTGGTGCGAACCGATTCAACATCCGTTCAGTAGTTGTTGAGATTTTCGCGTTCAGACAGATAGACTTACAAGGAATGGATATATTTTTTTAATGATGATACCTAAATGAGTTATGGAATTAAACCTTTCTCATGAACCACTCTGTCTATTGGTGCGAACCGATTCAACCTCCGTTCAGTAGTTGTTGAGATTTTCACGTTCAGACAGATAGACTTACAAGGAATGGATATATTTGTTTCCATATTTAATGATGATACCTTAATGAGTTATGGAATTAAACCTTTCTCATGAACCACTCTGTCTATTGATGCGAACCGATTCAACATCCGTTCAGAAGTTGTCGAGATTTTCGCGTTCAGACAGATAGACTTACAAGGAATGGATATATTTGTTTCCATATTTAATGATGATACCTCAATGAATTATGGAATACAACCTTTCTCATGAACCACTTTGTCTATTGGTGCGAACCGATTCAACATCCGTTCAGTAGTTGTTGAGATTTTCACGTTCAGACAGATAGACCTAAAAGGAATGGATATATTTTTTTCCATATTTAATGATGATACCTAAATTAGTTACGGAATTAAACATTTCTCATGAACCACTCTGTCTATTGGTGCGAACCGATTCAACCTCCGTTCAGTAGTTGTTGAGATTTTCACGTTCAGACAGATAGACTTACAAGGAATGGATATATTTGTTTCCATATTTAATGATGATACCTCAATGAATTATGGAATATAACCTTTCTCATGAACCACTTTGTCTATTGGTGCGAACCGATTCAACCTCCGTTCAGTAGTTGTTGAGATTTTCACGTTCAGACAGATAGACTTACAAGGAATGGATATATTTGTTTCCATATTTAATGATGATACCTCAATGAATTATGGAATATAACCTTTCTCATGAACCACTTTGTCTATTGGTGCGAACCGATTCAACATCCGTTCAGTAGTTGTTGAGATTTTCGCGTTCAGACAGATAGACTTACAACGAATGGATATATTTTTTTAATGATGATACCTAAATGAGTTATGGAATTAAACCTTTCTCATGAACCACTCTGTCTATTGGTGCGAACCGATTCAACATCCGTTCAGCAGTTGTTGAGATTTTCACGTACAGACAAATCAACGGATTATGTTAATAAACCTTTCTCATGAACTACTCTGTCTATTGGTGCGAACCGATTCAACATGCGTTCAGTAGTTGTTGAGATTTTCACGTTCAGACAGATAGACCTTAAAGGAATGGATATATTTTCTTCCATATTTAATGACGATACCTTAATGAGTTATGGAATTAAACCTTTCTCATGAACCACACTGTCTATTGGTGCGAACCGATTCAACATCCGTTCAGCAGTTGTTGAGATTTTCACGTTCAGACAAATCAACGGATTATGTAAATAAACCTTTCTCATGAACTACTCTGTCTATTGGTGCGAACCGATTCAACATCCGTTCAGTAGTTGTTGAGATTTTCACGTTCAGAGAGATAGACCTAAAAGGAATGGATATATTTTTTTCCATATTTAATGATGATACCTTAATGAGTTATGGAATTAAACCTTTCCCATGAACCACTCTGTCTATTGATGCGAACCGATTCAACATCCGTTCAGTAGTTGTCGAAATTTTCGCGTTCAGACAGATAGACTTACGAGGAATGGATATATTTTTTTCCATATTTAATGATGATACCTAAATTAGTTATGGAATTAAACATTTCTCCTGAGCCACTCTGTCTATTGGTGCGAACCGATTCAACATCCGTTCAGTAGTTGTTGAGATTTTCATGTTTAGACAGATAGACTTACAAGGAATGGATATATTTGTTTCCATATTTAATGATGATACCTCAATGAATTATGGAATATAACCTTTCTCATGAACCACTTTGTCTATTGGTGCGAACCGATTCAACATCCGTTCAGTAGTTGTTGAGATTTTCGCGTTCAGACAGATAGACTTACAAGGAATGGATATATTTTTTTAATGATGATACCTAAATGAGTTATGGAATTAAACCTTTCTCATGAACCACTCTGTCTATTGGTGCGAACCGATTCAACCTCCGTTCAGTAGTTGTTGAGATTTTCACGTTCAGACAGATAGACTTACAAGGAATGGATATATTTGTTTCCATATTTAATGATGATACCTTAATGAGTTATGGAATTAAACCTTTCTCATGAACCACTCTGTCTATTGATGCGAACCGATTCAACATCCGTTCAGAAGTTGTCGAGATTTTCGCGTTCAGACAGATAGACTTACAAGGAATGGATATATTTGTTTCCATATTTAATGATGATACCTCAATGAATTATGGAATACAACCTTTCTCATGAACCACTTTGTCTATTGGTGCGAACCGATTCAACATCCGTTCAGTAGTTGTTGAGATTTTCACGTTCAGACAGATAGACTTAAAAGGAATGGATATATTTTTTTCCATATTTAATGATGATACCTAAATTAGTTACGGAATTAAACATTTCTCATGAACCACTCTGTCTATTGGTGCGAACCGATTCAACCTCCGTTCAGTAGTTGTTGAGATTTTCACGTTCAGACAGATAGACTTACAAGGAATGGATATATTTGTTTCCATATTTAATGATGATACCTCAATGAATTATGGAATATAACCTTTCTCATGAACCACTTTGTCTATTGGTGCGAACCGATTCAACATCCGTTCAGTAGTTGTTGAGATTTTCGCGTTCAGACAGATAGACTTACAACGAATGGATATATTTTTTTAATGATGATACCTAAATGAGTTATGGAATTAAACCTTTCTCATGAACCACTCTGTCTATTGGTGCGAACCGATTCAACATCCGTTCAGCAGTTGTTGAGATTTTCACGTACAGACAAATCAACGGATTATGTTAATAAACCTTTCTCATGAACTACTCTGTCTATTGGTGCGAACCGATTCAACATGCGTTCAGTAGTTGTTGAGATTTTCACGTTCAGACAGATAGACCTTAAAGGAATGGATATATTTTCTTCCATATTTAATGATGATACCTTAATGAGTTATGGAATTAAACCTTTCTCATGAACCACACTGTCTATTGGTGCGAACCGATTCAACATCCGTTCAGCAGTTGTTGAGATTTTCACGTTCAGACAAATCAACGGATTATGTAAATAAACCTTTCTCATGAACTACTCTGTCTATTGGTGCGAACCGATTCAACATCCGTTCAGTAGTTGTTGAGATTTTCACGTTCAGACAGATAGACCTAAAAGGAATGGATATATTTTTTTCCATATTTAATGATGATACCTTAATGAGTTATGGAATTAAACCTTTCCCATGAACCACTCTGTCTATTGATGCGAACCGATTCAACATCCGTTCAGTAGTTGTCGAAATTTTCGCGTTCAGACAGATAGACTTACGAGGAATGGATATATTTTTTTCCATATTTAATGATGATACCTAAATTAGTTATGGAATTAAACATTTCTCCTGAGCCACTCTGTCTATTGGTGCGAACTGATTCAACATCCGTTCAGTAGTTGTTGAGATTTTCACGTTTAGACAGATAGACTTACAAGGAATGGATATATTTGTTTCCATATTTAATGATGATACCTCAATGAATTATGGAATACAACCTTTCTCATGAACCACTTTGTCTATTGGTGCGAACCGATTCAACATCCGTTCAGTAGTTGTTGAGATTTTCGCGTTCAGACAGATAGACTTACAAGGAAAGGATATAATTTGTTTCCACATTTAATGATGATACCTCAATGAGTTATGGAATTAAACCTTTCTCATGAACCACTTTGTCTATTGGTGCGAACCGATTCAACATCCGTTCAGTAGTTGTTGAGATTTTCGCGTTCAGACAGATAGACTTATAAGGAATGGATATATTTGTTTCCATATTTAATGATGATACCTCAATGAATTATGGAATATAACCTTTCTCATGAACCACTTTGTCTATTGGTGCGAACCACGTTCAGACAGATAGACCTAAAAGGAATGGATATATTTTTTTCCATATTTAATGATGATACCTTAATGAGTTATGGAATCAAACCTTTCCCATGAACCACTCTGTCTATTGATGCGAACCGATTCAACATCCGTTCAGTAGTTGTCGAAATTTTCGCGTTCAGACAGATAGACTTACGAGGAATGGATATATTTTTTTCCATATTTAATGATGATACCTAAATTAGTTATGGAATTAACCATTTCTCCTGAGCCACTCTGTCTATTGGTGCGAACCGATTCAACATCCGTTCAGTAGTTGTTGAGATTTTCACGTTTAGACAGATAGACTTACAAGGAATGGATATATTTGTTTCCATATTTAATGATGATACCTCAATGAATTATGGAATACAACCTTTCTCATGAACCACTTTGTCTATTGGTGCGAACCGATTCAACATCCGTTCAGTAGTTGTTGAGATTTTCGCGTTCAGACAGATAGACTTACAAGGAAAGGATATAATTTTTTTCCACATTTAATGATGATACCTCAATGAGTTATGGAATTAAACCTTTCTCATGAACCACTTTGTCTATTGGTGCGAACCGATTCAACATCCGTTCAGTAGTTGTTGAGATTTTCGCGTTCAGACAGATAGACTTATAAGGAATGGATATATTTTTTTCCATATTTAATGATGATACCTAAATGAGTTATGGAATTAAACCTTTCTCATGAACCACTCTGTCTATTATTGCAAACCGATTCAACATCCGTTTAGTAGTTGTTGAGATTTTCACGTTCAGGCAGATAGACTTTCAAGGAAGGGATATATTTTTTCCATATTTAATGATGATACTTCAATGAATTATGGAATTACACCTTTCTCATGAACCACTCTGTCTATTGGTGCGAACCGATTCAACATCCGTTCAGTAGTTGTTGAGATTTTCACGTTCAGGCAGATAGATTTTCAAGGAAGGGATATATTTTTTCCATATTTAATGATGATACCTCAATGAATTATGGAATTAAACCTTTCTCATGAACCACTCTGTCTATTGGTGCGAACCGATTCAACATCCGTTCAGTAGTTCAGACATATAGACTTACAAGGGAGGGATTTATTTTTTCCATATTTAATGCTGATACCACAATGAACAACGCAAATAAAGCTTCCTCATGCACCACTTTCTCCATTGGAGAAAACCGATTCAACACCCGCTCAGTAATTGTTGAGATTTTCACGTTCAGACAGATAGACTTTCAAGGAAGGGATATATTTTTTCCATATTTAATGATGATACCTCAATGAATTATGGAATTAAACCTTTCTCATGAACCACTCTGTCTATTGGTGCGAACCGATTCAACATCCGTTCAGTAGTTGTTGCGATTTTCACGTTCAGACAGATAGACCTAAAAGGAATGGATATATTTTTTTCCATATTTAATGATGATACCTCAATGAATTATGGAATTAAACCTTTCTCATGAACCACTCTGTCTATTGGTGCGAACCGATTCAACATCCGTTCAGTAGTTGTTGAGATTCTCACGTTCAGACAGATAGACTTACAAGGAATGGATATATTTTTTTCCATATTTAATGATGATACCTCAATGAATTATGGAATTAAACCTTTCCCATGAAGCACTCTGTCTATTGGTGCGAACCGATTCAACATCCGTTCAGTAGTTGTTGCGATTTTCACGTTCAGACAGATATACCTAAAAGGAATGGATACATTTTTTTCCATATTTAATCACCATATTTAATCACCTCATCCATATTTAATGATGATACCTCAATGAATTATGGAATAAAAACTTACTCATGAACCACTCTGTCTATTGGTGTGAACCGATTCAACATCCGTTCAGTAGTTGTTGAGATTTTCACGTTCAAACAGATAGACTTACAAGGAATAGATATTTATTTTTTTTCCATATTTAATGATGACACCTAAATGAGTTATGAAATTAAACCTTTCTCATGAACCACTCTGTCTATTGGTGCGAACCGATTCAACATCCGCTCAGTGGTTGTTGAGATTTTCACGTTCAGGAAGATAGACTTACAAGGGAGGGATATAATTTTTCCATATTTAATGACGATACCACAATGAACAACGGAAATAAAGCTTCCTCATGCACCACTCTCTCCATTGGAGAAAACCGATTCAACACCCGCTCAGTAGTTGTTGAGATTTTCACGTTCAGACATATATACTTACAAGGAATGGATATATTTTTTTCCATATTTAATTATGGTACCTAAATGAGTTATGGAATTAAACCTTTCTCATGAACCACTCTGTCTATTGGTGAGAACCGATTCAACACCCGCTCAGTAGTTGTTGCGATTTCCACGTTCAGACCGATAAACTTAAAAGGAATGGATATATTTTGTTCCATATTTAATGATGATATCTCAATGGATTATGTAAATAAACCTTTCTCATGAACCACTCTGTCTATTGGTGCGAACCGATTCAACATCCGTTCAGTAGTTGTTGAGATTTTCACGTTGAGACAGATAGACTTAAAACGAATGGATATATTTTTGTCCATATTTAATGATGATACCTCAACGGATTATGGAATTAAACCTTTCTCATGAACCACTCTGTCTACTGGTGCGAACCGATTCAACATCCGTTCAGTAGTTGTTGAGATTTTCGCGTTCAGACAGATAGACTTAAAAGGAATGGATATATTTTTGTCCATTTTTAATGATGATACCTCAACGGATTATGTAAATAAACCTTTCTCATGAACCACTCTGTCTATTGGTGCGAACCGATTCAACATCCGTTCAGTAGTTGTTGAGATTTTCACGTTCAGACAGATAGACTTACAAGGAATGGATATATTTTTTTCCATATTTAATGATGATACCTCAATGGATTATGTAAATAAGCCTTTCTCATGAACCACTCTGTCTATTGGTGTGAACCGATTCAACACCCGCTCAGTAGTTGTTGAGATTTTTACGTTCAGACAGATAGACTTACAAGGAATGGATATATTTTTTTCAATATTTAATAATGATACCACAATGAACAACGGAAATAAAGCTTCCTCATGCACCACTCTCTCCATTGGAGAAAACCGATTCATCACCCGCTCAGTAGTTGTTGAGATTTTCACGTTCAGACAGATATACTTACAAGGAATGGATATATTTTTTTCCATATATAATTATGGTACCTAAATGAGTTATGGAGTTAAACCTTTCTCATGAACCACGCTGTCTATTGGTGAGAACCGATTCAACATCTGTTCTGTTGTTGTTGGTATTTTCACGTTCAGACAGATAGACTTAAAAGGAATGGATATATTTTTGTCCATATTTAATGATGATACCTCAACGGATTATGTTAATAAACCTTTCTCATGAACCACTCTGTCTACTTTTGCGAACCGATTCAACACCCGCTCAGTAGTTGTTGAGATTTTCACGTTCAGACAGATAGACTTACAAAGAAGGGATATATTTTTTCCATATTTAATGACGATACCACAATGAACAACGGAAATAAAGCTCCCTCATGCTCCACTCTCTCCATTGGAGAAAACCGATTCAACACCCGCTCAGTAGTTGTTGCGATTTTCACGTTCAGACAGATATACTTACAAGGAATGGATATATTTTTTTCCATATTTAATTATGGTACCTAAATGAGTTATGGAATTAAACCTTTCTCATGAACCACTCTCTCCATTGGAGAAAACCGATTCAGCACCCGCTCAGTAGTTGTTGAGATCTTCACGTTCAGACAGATAGACTTTCAAGGAAGGGATATATTTTTTCCATATTTAATGATGATACCTCAATGAATTATGGAATTAAACCTTTCTCATGAACCACTCTGTCTATTGGTGCGAACCGATTCAACATCCGTTCAGTAGTTGTTGATATTTTCGCGTTCAGACAGATAGACTTAAAAGGAATGGATATGTTTTTTTCCATATTTAATAATGGTACCTCAATGAGTTATGGAATTAAACCTTTCTCATGCACCACTCTGTCTACTGGTGCGAATCGATTCAATATCCGTTCAGTAGTTGTTGCGATTTTCACGTTCAGACAGATACACTTACAAGGAATAAATATATTTTTTTCCATATTTAATTATGGTACCTAAATGAGTTATGGAATTAAATCTCTCTCATGAACCACTCTGTCTATTGGTGCGAACCGATTCAACATCCGTTCAGTAGTTGTTGAGATTTTCACGTTCAGACAGATAGACTTACAAGGAATGGATATATTTTTTTCCATATTTAATGATGATACCTCAACGGATTATGTAAATAAGCCTTTCTCATGAACCACTCTGTCTATTGGTGTGAACCGATTCAACACCCGCTCAGTAGTTGTTGAGATTTTTACGTTCAGACAGATAGACTTACAAGGAAGGGATATATTTTGTTCTATATTTAATGCTGATACCTAAATGAATTATGGAATTAAACCTTTCTCATGAACCACTCTGTCTATTGGTGCGAACCGATTCAACATCCGTTCAGTAGTTGTTGAGATTTTCACGTTCAGGCAGATAGACTTACCAGGAATGGATATATTTTTTTCCATATTTAATGATGATACCTAAATGAATTATGGAATTAAACCTTTCTGATGAACCACTCTGTCTATTGGTGCGAACCGATTCAACATCCGTTCAGTAGTTGTTGAGATTTTCACGTTCAGGCAGATAGACTTACCAGGAATGGATATATTTTTTTCCATATTTAATGATGATACCTAAATGAGTTATGGAATTAAACGTTTCTCATGAACCACTCTGTCTATTGGTGCGAACCGATTCAACATCCGTTCAGTAGTTGTTGAGATTTTCACGTTCAGGCAGACAGACTTACAAGGAAGGGATATATTTTTTCCATATTTAATGACGATACCACAATGTATTATGGAATTAAACCGTTCTCATGAACCACTCTGTCTAATGGTGCGAACCGATTCAACATCCGTTCAGTAGTTGTTGAGATTTTCACGTTCAGACAGATAGACTTATAAGGAAGGGATATATTTTTTCCATATTTAATGACGATACCACAATGAACAACGGAAATAAAGCTTCCTCATGCACCACTCTCTCCATTGGAGAAAACCGATTCAACACCCGCTCAGTAGTTGTTGAGATTTTCACGTTCAGGCAGATAGACTTACAAGGAATGGATATATTTTTTTCCATATTTAACGATGGTACCTCAATGTATTATGGAATTAAACCGTTCTCATGAACCACTCTGTCTAATGGTGCGAACCGATTCAACATCCGTTCAGTAGTTGTTGAGATTTTCACGTTCAGACAGATAGACTTACAAGGAATGGATTATTATTTAATGATGATACCTAAATGAGTTAAGGAATTAAACCTTTCTCATGAACCACTCTGTCTAATGGTGCGAACCGATTCAACATCCGTTCAGTAGTTGTTGAGATTTTCACGTTCTGACAGATAGACTTACAAGGAAAGGATATATTTTTTTCCATATTTAATGATGATACCTAAATGAGTTATGGAATTAAACCTTTCTCATGAACCACTCTGTCTAATGGTGCGAACCGATTCAACATCCGTTCAGTAGTTGTTGAGATTTTCACGTTCAGACAGATAGACTTACAAGGAAGGGATATATTTTTTCCATATTTAATGACGATACCACAATGTATTATGGAATTAAACCTTTCTCATGAACCACTCTGTCTATTGGTGCGAACCGATTCAACATCCGTTCAGTAGTTGTTGAGATTTTCACGTTCAGGCAGATAGACTTACCAGGAATGGATATATTTTTGTCCATATTTAATGATGATACCTAAATGAGTTATGGAATTAAACGTTTCTCATGAACCACTCTGTCTATTGGTGCGAACCGATTCAACATCCGTTCAGTAGTTGTTGAGATTTTCACGTTCAGGCAGACAGACTTACAAGGAAGGGATATATTTTTTCCATATTTAATGACGATACCACAATGTATTATGGAATTAAACCGTTCTCATGAACCACTCTGTCTAATGGTGCGAACCGATTCAACATCCGTTCAGTAGTTGTTGAGATTTTCACGTTCAGACAGATAGACTTATAAGGAAGGGATATATTTTTTCCATATTTAATGACGATACCACAATGAACAACGGAAATAAAGCTTCCTCATGCACCACTCTCTCCATTGGAGAAAACTGATTCAACACCCGCTCAGTAGTTGTTGAGATTTTCACGTTCAGGCAGATAGACTTACAAGGAATGGATATATTTTTTTCCATATTTAACGATGGTACCTCAATGTATTATGGAATTAAACCGTTCTCATGAACCACTCTGTCTAATGGTGCGAACCGATTCAACATCCGTTCAGTAGTTGTTGAGATTTTCACGTTCAGACAGATAGACTTACAAGGAATGGATTATTATTTAATGATGATACCTAAATGAGTTAAGGAATTAAACCTTTCTCATGAACCACTCTGTCTAATGGTGCGAACCGATTCAACATCCGTTCAGTAGTTGTTGAGATTTTCACGTTCTGACAGATAGACTTACAAGGAAAGGATATATTTTTTTCCATATTTAATGATGATACCTAAATGAGTTATGGAATTAAACCTTTCTCATGAACCACTCTGTCTAATGGTGCGAACCGATTCAACATCCGTTCAGTAGTTGTTGAGATTTTCACGTTCAGACAGATAGACTTACAAGGAAGGGATATATTTTTTCCATATTTAATGACGATACCACAATGTATTATGGAATTAAACCTTTCTCATGAACCACTCTGTCTATTGGTGCGAACCGATTCAACATCCGTTCAGTAGTTGTTGAGATTTTCACGTTCAGGCAGATAGACTTACCAGGAATGGATATATTTTTGTCCATATTTAATGATGATACCTAAATGAGTTATGGAATTAAACGTTTCTCATGAACCACTCTGTCTATTGGTGCGAACCGATTCAACATCCGTTCAGTAGTTGTTGAGATTTTCACGTTCAGGCAGACAGACTTACAAGGAAGGGATATATTTTTTCCATATTTAATGACGATACCACAATGTATTATGGAATTAAACCGTTCTCATGAACCACTCTGTCTAATGGTGCGAACCGATTCAACATCCGTTCAGTAGTTGTTGAGATTTTCACGTTCAGACAGATAGACTTATAAGGAAGGGATATATTTTTTCCATATTTAATGACGATACCACAACGAACAACGGAAATAAAGCTTCCTAATGCACCACTCTCTCCATTGGAGAAAACCGATTCAACACCCGCTCAGTAGTTGTTGAGATTTTCACGTTCAGGCAGATAGACTTACAAGGAATGGATATATTTTTTTCCATATTTAACGATGGTACCTCAATGTATTATGGAATTAAACCGTTCTCATGAACCACTCTGTCTAATGGTGCGAACCGATTCAACATCCGTTCAGTAGTTGTTGAGATTTTCACGTTCAGACAGATAGACTTACAAGGAATGGATTATTATTTAATGATGATACCTAAATGAGTTAAGGAATTAAACCTTTCTCATGAACCACTCTGTCTAATGGTGCGAACCGATTCAACATCCGTTCAGTAGTTGTTGAGATTTTCACGTTCTGACAGATAGACTTACAAGGAAAGGATATATTTTTTTCCATATTTAATGATGATACCTAAATGAGTTATGGAATTAAACCTTTCTCATGAACCACTCTGTCTAATGGTGCGAACCGATTCAACATCCGTTCAGTAGTTGTTGAGATTTTCACGTTCTGACAGATAGACTTACAAGGAAGGGATATATTTTTTCCATATTTAATGACGATACCACAATGTATTATGGAATTAAACCTTTCTCATGAACCACTCTGTCTATTGGTGCGAACCGATTCAACATCCGTTCAGTAGTTGTTGAGATTTTCACGTTCAGACAGATAGACTTACAAGGAATGGATATATTTTTTTCCATATTTAATGATGATACCTAAATGAGTTATGGAATTAAACCTTTCTCATGAACCACTCTGTCTAATGGTGCGAACCGATTCAACATCCGTTCAGTAGTTGTTGAGATTTTCACGTTCAGGCAGATAGACTTACAGGGAAGGGATATATTTTTTCCATATTTAATGATGATACCTAAATGAGTTATGGAATTAAACCTTTCTCATGAACCACTCTGTCTATTGGTGCAAACCGATTCAACATCCGTTCAGTAGTTGTTGAGATTTTCACGTTCAGACAGATAGACTTACAAGGAAGGGATATATTTTTTCCATATTTACTGACGATACCACAATGAACAACGGAAATAAAGCTTCCTCATGCACCACTCTCTCCATTGGAGAAAACCGATTCAACACCCGCTCAGTTGTTGCTGAGATTTTCACGTTCAGGCAGATAGACTTACAGGGAATGGATATATTTTTTCCATATTTAATGATGATACCTAAATGAGTTATGGAATTAAACCTTTCTCATGAACCACTCTGTCTAATGGTGCGAACCGATTCAACATCCGTTCAGTAGTTGTTGAGATTTTCACGTTCTGACAGATAGACTTACAAGGAAGGGATATATTTTTTCCATATTTAATGACGATACCACAATGTATTATGGAATTAAACCTTTCTCATGAACCACTCTGTCTATTGGTGCGAACCGATTCAACATCCGTTCAGTAGTTGTTGAGATTTTCACGTTCAGACAGATAGACTTACAAGGAATGGATATATTTTTTTCCATATTTAATGATGATACCTAAATGAGTTATGGAATTAAACCTTTCTCATGAACCACTCTGTCTAATGGTGCGAACCGATTCAACATCCGTTCAGTAGTTGTTGAGATTTTCACGTTCAGGCAGATAGACTTACAGGGAAGGGATATATTTTTTCCATATTTAATGATGATACCTAAATGAGTTATGGAATTAAACCTTTCTCATGAACCACTCTGTCTATTGGTGCGAACCGATTCAACATCCGTTCAGTAGTTGTTGAGATTTTCACGTTCAGACAGATAGACTTACAAGGAAGGGATATATTTTTTCCATATTTAATGACGATACCACAATGAACAACGGAAATAAAGCTTCCTCATGCACCACTCTCTCCATTGGAGAAAACCGATTCAACACCCGCTCAGTAGTTGTTGAGATTTTCACGTTCAGGCAGATAGACTTACAGGGAAGGGATATATTTTTTCCATATTTAATGATGATACCTAAATGAGTTATGGAATTAAACCTTTCTCATGAACCACTCTGTCTAATGGTGCGAACCGATTCAACATCCGTTCAGTAGTTGTTGAGATTTTCACGTTCAGACAGATAGACTTACAAGGAAGGGATATATTTTTTTCCATATTTAATGATGATACCTAAATGAGTTATGGAATTAAACTTTTCTCATGAACCACTCTGTCTAATGGTGCGAACCGATTCAACATCCGTTCAGTAGTTGTTGAGATTTTCACGTTCTGACAGACAGACTTACAAGGAAGGGATATATTTTTTCCATATTTAATGACGATACCACAATGAACAACGGAAATAAAGCTTCCTCATGCACCACTCTCTCCATTGGAGAAAACCGATTCAACACCCGCTCAGTTGTTGCTGAGATTTTCACGTTCAGGCAGATAGACTTACAGGGAATGGATATATTTTTTCCATATTTAATGATGATACCTAAATGAGTTATGGAATTAAACCTTTCTCATGAACCACTCTGTCTAATGGTGCGAACCGATTCAACATCCGTTCAGTAGTTGTTGAGATTTTCACGTTCTGACAGATAGACTTACAAGGAAGGGATATATTTTTTTCCATATTTAATGATGATACCTAAATGAGTTATGGAATTAAACTTTTCTCATGAACCACTCTGTCTAATGGTGCGAACCGATTCAACATCCGTTCAGTAGTTGTTGAGATTTTCACGTTCAGACAGATAGACTTACAAGGAAGGGATATATTTTTTCCATATTTAATGACGATACCACAATGTATTATGGAATTAAACCTTTCTCATGAACCACTCTGTCTATTGGTGCGAACCGATTCAACATCCGTTCAGTAGTTGTTGAGATTTTCACGTTCAGACAGATAGACTTACAAGGAATGGATATATTTTTTTCCATATTTAATGATGATACCTAAATAAGTTATGGAATTAAACCTTTCTCATGAACCACTCTGTCTAATGGTGCGAACCGATTCAACATCCGTTCAGTAGTTGTTGAGATTTTCACGTTCAGGCAGATAGACTTACAGGGAAGGGATATATTTTTTCCATATTTAATGATGATACCTAAATGAGTTATGGAATTAAACCTTTCTCATGAACCACTCTGTCTATTGGTGCGAACCGATTCAACATCCGTTCAGTAGTTGTTGAGATTTTCACGTTCAGACAGATAGACTTACAAGGAAGGGATATATTTTTTCCATATTTAATGACGATACCACAATGAACAACGGAAATAAAGCTTCCTCATGCACCACTCTCTCCATTGGAGAAAACCGATTCAACACCCGCTCAGTTGTTGCTGAGATTTTCACGTTGAGGCAGATAGACTTACAGGGAAGGGATATATTTTTTCCATATTTAATGATGATACCTAAATGAGTTATGGAATTAAACCTTTCTCATGAACCACTCTGTCTAATGGTGCGAACCGATTCAACATCCGTTCAGTAGTTGTTGAGATTTTCACGTTCTGACAGATAGACTTACAAGGAAGGGATATATTTTTTTCCATATTTAATGATGATACCTAAATGAGTTATGGAATTAAACCTTTCTCATGAACCACTCTGTCTAATGGTGCGAACCGATTCAACATCCGTTCAGTAGTTGTTGAGATTTTCACGTTCTGACAGACAGACTTACAAGGAAGGGATATATTTTTTCCATATTTAATGACGATACCACAATGAACAACGGAAATAAAGCTTCCTCATGCACCACTCTCTCCATTGGAGAAAACCGATTCAACACCCGCTCAGTTGTTGCTGAGATTTTCACGTTCAGGCAGATAGACTTACAGGGAATGGATATATTTTTTCCATATTTAATGATGATACCTAAATGAGTTATGGAATTAAGCCTTTCTCATGAACCACTCTGTCTAATGGTGCGAACCGATTCAACATCCGTTCAGTAGTTGTTGAGATTTTCACGTTCTGACAGATAGACTTACAAGGAAGGGATATATTTTTTTCCATATTTAATGATGATACCTAAATGAGTTATGGAATTAAACTTTTCTCATGAACCACTCTGTCTAATGGTGCGAACCGATTCAACATCCGTTCAGTAGTTGTTGAGATTTTCACGTTCAGACAGATAGACTTACAAGGAAGGGATATATTTTTTCCATATTTAATGACGATACCACAATGTATTATGGAATTAAACCTTTCTCATGAACCACTCTGTCTATTGGTGCGAACCGATTCAACATCCGTTCAGTAGTTGTTGAGATTTTCACGTTCAGACAGATAGACTTACAAGGAATGGATATATTTTTTTCCATATTTAATGATGATACCTAAATGAGTTATGGAATTAAACCTTTCTCATGAACCACTCTGTCTAATGGTGCGAACCGATTCAACATCCGTTCAGTAGTTGTTGAGATTTTCACGTTCAGGCAGATAGACTTACAGGGAAGGGATATATTTTTTCCATATTTAATGATGATACCTAAATGAGTTATGGAATTAAACCTTTCTCATGAACCACTCTGTCTATTGGTGCGAACCGATTCAACATCCGTTCAGTAGTTGTTGAGATTTTCACGTTCAGACAGATAGACTTACAAGGAAGGGATATATTTTTTCCATATTTAATGACGATACCACAATGAACAACGGAAATAAAGCTTCCTTATGCACCACTCTCTCCATTGGAGAAAACCGATTCAACACCCGCTCGGTAGTTGTTGAGATTTTCACGTTCAGACAGATAGACTTACCAGGAATGGATATATTTTTTTCCATATTTAATGATGATACCTAAATGAGTTATGGAATTAAACGTTTCTCATGAACCATTCTGTCTATTGGTGCGAACCGATTCAACATCCGTTCAGTAGTTGTTGAGATTTTCACGTTCAGGCAGATAGACTTACAAGGAAGGGATACATTTTTTCCATATTTAATGACGATACCACAATGAACAACGGAAATAAAGCTTCCTCATGCACCACTCTCTCCATTGGAGAAAACCGATTCAACACCCGCTCAGTAGTTGTTGAGATTTTCACGTTCAGGCAGATAGACTTACAGGGAAGGGATATATTTTTTCCATATTTAATGATGATACCTAAATGAACAACGGAATTAAACCTTTCTCATGAACCACTCTGTCTATTGGTGCGAACCGATTCAACATCCGTTCAGTAGTTGTTGAGATTTTCACGTTCAGACAGATAGACTTACAAGGAATGGATATATTTTTTTCCATATTTAATGATGTTATGGAATTAAACCTTTCTCATGAACCACTCTGTCTATTGGTGCGAACCGATTCAACATCCGTTCAGTAGTTGTTGAGATTTTCACGTTCAGGCAGATAGACTTACAAGGAAGGGATATATTTTTTCCATATTTAATGACGATACCACAATGAACAACGGAAATAAAGCTTCCTCATGCACCACTCTCTCCACCGGAGAAAACCGATTTAACACCCGCTCGGTAATTGTTGAGATTTTCACGTTCAGACAGATAGACTTACCAGGAATGGATATATTTTTTTTTCCATATTTAATGATGATACCTAAATGAGTTATGGAATTAAACGTTTCTCATGAACCACTCTGTCTATTGGTGCGAACCGATTCAACATCCGTTCAGTAGTTGTTGAGATTTTCACGTTCAGGCAGACAGACTCTCCATTGGAGAAAACCGATTCAACACCCGCTCAGTAGTTGTTGAGATTTTCACGTTCAGGCAGATAGACTTACAAGGAAGGGATATATTTTTTCCATATTTAATGACGATACCACAATGAACAATGGAAATAAAGCTTCCTCATGCACCACTCTCTCCATTGGAGAAAACCGATTAAACACCCGCTCAGTAGTTGTTGAGATTTTCACGTTCAGGCAGATAGACTTACAGGGAAGGGATATATTTTTTCCATATTTAATGATGATACCTAAATGAACAACGGAATTAAACCTTTCTCATGAACCACTCTGTCTATTGGTGCGAACCGATTCAACATCCGTTCAGTAGTTGTTGAGATTTTCACGTTCAGACAGATAGACTTACAAGGAATGGATATATTTTTTTCCATATTTAATGATGTTATGGAATTAAACCTTTCTCATGAACCACTCTGTCTATTGGTGCGAACCGATTCAACATCTGTTCAGTAGTTGTTGAGATTTTCACGTTCAGGCAGATAGACTTACAAGGAAGGGATATATTTTTTCCATATTTAATGACGATACCACAATGAACAACGGAAATAAAGCTTCCTCATGCACCACTCTCTCCACCGGAGAAAACCGATTCAACACCCGCTCGGTAATTGTTGAGATTTTCACGTTCAGACAGATAGACTTACCAGGAATGGATATATTTTTTTTTCCATATTTAATGATGATACCTAAATGAGTTATGGAATTAAACGTTTCTCATGAACCACTCTGTCTATTGGTGCGAACCGATTCAACATCCGTTCAGTAGTTGTTGAGATTTTCACGTTCAGGCAGATAGACTTACAGGGAAGGGATATATTTTTTCCATATTTAATGATGATACCTAAATGAGCTACGGAATTAAACCTTTCTCATGAACCACTCTGTCTATTGGTGCGAACCGATTCAACATCCAGTAGTTGTTGAGATTTTCACGTTCAGACAGATAGACTTACAAGGAATGGATATATTTTTTTCCATATTTAATGATGTTATGGAATTAAACCTTTCTCATGAACCACTCTGTCTATTGGTGCGAACCGATTCAACATCTGTTCAGTAGTTGTTGAGATTTTCACGTTCAGGCAGATAGACTTACAAGGAAGGGATATATTTTTTCCATATTTAATGACGATACCACAATGAACAACGGAAATAAAGCTTCCTCATGCACCACTCTCTCCACCGGAGAAAACCGATTTAACACCCGCTCGGTAATTGTTGAGATTTTCACGTTCAGACAGATAGACTTACCAGGAATGGATATATTTTTTTTTCCATATTTAATGATGATACCTAAATGAGTTATGGAATTAAACGTTTCTCATGAACCACTCTGTCTATTGGTGCGAACCGATTCAACATCCGTTCAGTAGTTGTTGAGATTTTCACGTTCAGGCAGACAGACTCTCCATTGGAGAAAACCGATTCAACACCCGCTCAGTAGTTGTTGAGATTTTCACGTTCAGGCAGATAGACTTACAAGGAAGGGATATATTTTTTCCATATTTAATGACGATACCACAATGAACAATGGAAATAAAGCTTCCTCATGCACCACTCTCTCCATTGGAGAAAACCGATTCAACACCCGCTCAGTAGTTGTTGAGATTTTCACGTTCAGGCAGATAGACTTACAGGGAAGGGATATATTTTTTCCATATTTAATGATGATACCTAAATGAGCTACGGAATTAAACCTTTCTCATGAACCACTCTGTCTATTGGTGCGAACCGATTCAACATCCGTTCAGTAGTTGTTGAGATTTTCACGTTCAGACAGATAGACTTACAAGGAATGGATATATTTTTTTCCATATTTAATGATGTTATGGAATTAAACCTTTCTCATGAACCACTCTGTCTATTGGTGCGAACCGATTCAACATCCGTTCAGTAGTTGTTGAGATTTTCACGTTCAGGCAGATAGACTTACAAGGAAGGGATATATTTTTTCCATATTTAATGACGATACCACAATGAACAACGGAAATAAAGCTTCCTCATGCACCACTCTCTCCACCGGAGAAAACCGATTCAACACCCGCTCGGTAATTGTTGAGATTTTCACGTTCAGACAGATAGACTTACCAGGAATGGATATATTTTTTTTCCATATTTAATGATGATACCTAAATGAGTTATGGAATTAAACGTTTCTCATGAACCACTCTGTCTATTGGTGCGAACCGATTCAACATCCGTTCAGTAGTTGTTGAGATTTTCACGTTCAGGCAGACAGACTTACAAGGAAGGGATATATTTTTTCCATATTTAATGACGATACCACAATGTATTATGGAATTAAACCGTTCTCATGAACTACTCTGTCTAATGGTGCGAACCGATTCAACATCCGTTCAGTAGCAGTTGAGATTTTCACGTTCAGACAGATAGACTTACAAGGAAGGGATATATTTTTTCCATATTTAATGACGATACCACAATGTATTATGGAATTAAACCGTTCTCATGAACTACTCTATCTAATGGTGCGAACCGATTCAACATCCGTTCAGTAGTTGTTGACATTTTCACGTTCAGACAGATAGACTTACAAGGAAGGGATATATTTTGCCATATTTAATGACGATACCACTACGCACCACTCTCTCCATTGGAGAAAACCGATTCAACACCCGCTCTGTAGTTGTTGAGATTTTCACGTTCAGGCAGATAGACTTACAAGGAAGGGATATATTTTTTCCATATTTAATGACGATACCACAATGTATTATGTAATTAAACCTTTCTCATGAACCACTCTGTCTATTGGTGCGAACCGATTCAACATCCGTTCAGTAGTTGTTGAGATTTTCACGTTCAGACAGATAGACTTACAAGGAATGGTTATATTTTTTTCCATATTTAATGATGATACCTAAATGAGTTATGGAATTAAACCTTTCTCATGAACCACTCTGTCTATTGGTGCGAACCGATTCAACATCCGTTCAGTAGTTGTTGAGATTTTCACGTTCAGGCAGATAGACTTACAAGGAAGGGATATATTTTTTTCCATATTTAATGATGATACCTAAATGAGTTATGGAATTAAACTTTTCTCATGAACCACTCTGCCTATTGGTGAGAACCGATTCAACATCCGTTCAGTAGTTGTTGAGATTTTCACGTTCAGGCAGATAGACTTACAAGGAAGGGATATATTTTTTCCATATTTAATGACGATACCACAATGAACAACGGAAATAAAGCTGTCTAATGCACCACTCTCTCCATTGGAGAAAACCGATTCGACACCCGCTCAGTAGTTGTTGAGATTTTCACGTTCAGGCAGATAGACTTACAAGGAAGGGATATATTTTTTCCATATTTAATGACGATACCACAATGTATTATGTAATTAAACCTTTCTCTTGAACCACTCTGTCTATTGGTGCGAACCGATTCAACATACGTTCAGTAGTTGTTGAGATTTTCACGTTCAGACAGATAGACTTACAAGGAATGGATATATTTTTTTCCATATTTAATGATGATACCTAAATGAGTTATGGAATTAAACCTTTCTCATGAACCACTCTGCCTATTGGTTCGAACCGATTCAACATCCGTTCAGTAGTTGTTGAGATTTTCACGTTCAGGCAGATAGACTTACAAGGAAGGGATATATTTTTTCCATATTTAATGACGATACCACAATGAACAATGGAAATAAAGCTTCCTCATGCACCACTCTCTCCATTGGAGAAAACCGATTAAACACCCGCTCAGTAGATGTTGAGATTTTCACGTTCAGACAGATAGACTTACAAGGAATGGTTATATTTTTTTCCATATTTAATGATGATACCTAAATGAGTTATGGAATTAAACCTTTCTCATGAACCACTCTGTCTATTGGTGCGAACCGATTCAACATCCGTTCAGTAGTTGTTGAGATTTTCACTTTCAGGCAGACAGACTTACAATGAAGGGATATATTTTTTCCATATTTAATGACGATACCACAATGTATTATGTAATTAAACCTTTCTCATGAACCACTCTGTCTATTGGTGCGAACCGATTCAACATCCGTTCAGTAGTTGTTGAGATTTTCACGTTCAGACAGATAGACTTACAAGGAATGGTTATATTTTTTTCCATATTTAATGATGATACCTAAATGAGTTATGGAATTAAACCTTTCTCATGAACCACTCTGTCTATTGGTGCGAACCGATTCAACATCCGTTCAGTAGTTGTTGAGATTTTCACGTTCAGGCAGATAGACTTACAAGGAAGGGATATATTTTTTTCCATATTTAATGATGATACCTAAATGAGTTATGGAATTAAACTTTTCTCATGAACCACTCTGCCTATTGGTGAGAACCGATTCAACATCCGTTCAGTAGTTGTTGAGATTTTCACGTTCAGGCAGATAGACTTACAAGGAAGGGATATATTTTTTCCATATTTAATGACGATACCACAATGAACAACGGAAATAAAGCTGTCTAATGCACCACTCTCTCCATTGGAGAAAACCGATTCGACACCCGCTCAGTAGTTGTTGAGATTTTCACGTTCAGGCAGATAGACTTACAAGGAAGGGATATATTTTTTCCATATTTAATGACGATACCACAATGTATTATGTAATTAAACCTTTCTCTTGAACCACTCTGTCTATTGGTGCGAACCGATTCAACATACGTTCAGTAGTTGTTGAGATTTTCACGTTCAGACAGATAGATTTACAAGGAATGGATATATTTTTTTCCATATTTAATGATGATACCTAAATGAGTTATGGAATTAAACCTTTCTCATGAACCACTCTGCCTATTGGTTCGAACCGATTCAACATCCGTTCAGTAGTTGTTGAGATTTTCACGTTCAGGCAGATAGACTTACAAGGAAGGGATATATTTTTTCCATATTTAATGACGATACCTCATGCACCACTCTCTCCATTGGAGAAAACCGATTAAACACCCGCTCAGTAGATGTTGAGATTTTCACGTTCAGACAGATAGACTTACAAGAAATTGATATATTTTTTTCCATATTTAATGATGATACCTCAATGTATTATGGAATTAAACCGTTCTCATGAAACACTCTGCCTATTGGTTCGAACCGATTCAACATCCGTTCAGTAGTTGTTGAGATTTTCACGTTCAGGCAGATAGACTTACAAGGAAGGGATATATTTTTGAACGGATGTTGAATCGGTTCGCACCATTAGACAGAGTGGTTCATGAGAACGGTTTAATTCCATAATACATTGTGGTATCGTCATTAAATATGGAAAAAATATACCCCTTCCTTGTAAGTCTGTCTGCCTGAACGTGAAAGTCTCAACAACTACTGAACGGATGTTGAATCGGTTCGCACCAATAGACAGAGTGGTTCATGAGAAAGGTTTAATTCCATAACTCATTTAGGTATCATCATTAAATATGGAAAAAAATATATCCATTCCTTGTAAGTCTATCTGTCTGAACGTGAAAATCTCAACAACTACTGAACGGATGTTGAATCGGTTCGCACCAATAGACAGAGTGGTTCATGAGACCACTCTGTTTATTGGTGCTACTGAACTACTGGTGGTTCATGAGACCACTCTGTCTATTGGTGCGAACCGATTCAACATCCGTTCAGTAGTTGTTGGTCTCATGAACCACTCTATCTATTGGTGCGAACCGATTCAACATACGTTCAGTAGTTGTTGAGATTTTCACGTTCAGACAGATAGACTTACAATGAATGGATATATTTTTTTCCATATTTAATGATGATACCTAAATGAGTTATGGAATTAAACCTTTCTCATGAACCACTCTGTCTATTGGTGCGAACCGATTCAACATCCGTTCAGTAGTTGTTGAGATTTTCACTTTCAGGCAGACAGACTTACAATGAAGGGATATATTTTTTCCATATTTAATGACGATACCACAATGTATTATGGAATTAAACCGTTCTCATGAACCACTCTGTCTAATGGTGCGAACCGATTCAACATCCGTTCAGTATTTGTTGAGATTTTCACGTTCAGACAGATAGACTTATAAGGAAGGGATATATTTTTTCCATATTTAATGACGATACCACAATGAACAACGGAAATAAAGCTTCCTCAAGCACCACTCTCTCCATTGGAGAAAACCGATTCAACACCCGCTCAGTAGTTGTTGAGATTTTCACGTTCAGGCAGATAGACTTACAAGGAATGGATATATTTTTTTCCATATTTAACGATGGTACCTCAATGTATTATGGAATTAAACCGTTCTCATGAACCACTCTGTCTAATGGTGCGAACCGATTCAACATCCGTTCAGTAGTTGTTGAGATTTTCACGTTCAGACAGATAGACTTACAAGGAAGGGATATATTTTTTCCATATTTAATGACGATACCACAATGAACAACGGAAATAAAGCTTTCTCATGCACCACTCTCTCCATTGGAGAAAACCGATTCAACACCCGATCGGTAGTTGTTGAGATTTTCACGTTCAGACAGATAGACTTACCAGGAATGCATATATTTTTTTCCATATTTAATGATGATACCTAAATGAGTTATGGAATTAAACGTTTCTCATGAACCATTCTGTCTATTGGTGCGAACCGATTCAACATCCGTTCAGTAGTTGTTGAGATTTTCACTTTCAGGCAGATAGACTTACAAGGAAGGGATATATTTTTTCCATATTTAATGACGATACCACAATGTATTATGTAATTAAACCTTTCTCTTGAACCACTCTGTCTATTGGTGCGAACCGATTCAACATACGTTCAGTAGTTGTTGAGATTTTCACGTTCAGACAGATAGACTTACAAGGAATGGATATATTTTTTTCCATATTTAATGATGATACCTAAATGAGTTATGGAATTAAACCTTTCTCATGAACCACTCTGCCTATTGGTTCGAACCGATTCAACATCCGTTCAGTAGTTGTTGAGATTTTCACGTTCAGGCAGATAGACTTACAAGGAAGGGATATATTTTTTCCATATTTAATGACGATACCACAATGAACAATGGAAATAAAGCTTCCTCATGCACCACTCTCTCCATTGGAGAAAACCGATTAAACACCCGCTCAGTAGATGTTGAGATTTTCACGTTCAGACAGATAGACTTACAAGCAAGGGATATATTTTTTTCCATATTTAATGATGATACCTCAATGTATTATGGAATTAAACCGTTCTCATGAACCACTCTGCCTATTGGTTCGAACCGATTCAACATCCGTTCAGTAGTTGTTGAGATTTTCACGTTCAGGCAGATAGACTTACAAGGAATGGATACATTTTTTTCCATATTTAATTATGGTACCTAAATGAGTTATGGAATTAAACCTTTCTCATGAACCACTCTGTCTATTGGTGCGAACCGATTCAACATCCGTTCAGTAGTTGTTGAGATTTTCACTTTCAGGCAGACAGACTTACAATGAAGGGATATATTTTTTCCATATTTAATGACGATACCACAATGTATTATGGAATTAAACCGTTCTCATGAACCACTCTGTCTAATGGTGCGAACCGATTCAACATCAGTTCAGTATTTGTTGAGATTTTCACGTTCAGACAGATAGACTTATAAGGAAGGGATATATTTTTTCCATATTTAATGACGATACCACAATGAACAACGGAAATAAAGCTTCCTCAAGCACCACTCTCTCCATTGGAGAAAACCGATTCAACACCCGCTCAGTAGTTGTTGAGATTTTCACGTTCAGGCAGATAGACTTACAAGGAATGGATATATTTTTTTCCATATTTAACGATGGTACCTCAATGTATTATGGAATTAAACCGTTCTCATGAACCACTCTGTCTAATGGTGCGAACCGATTCAACATCCGTTCAGTAGTTGTTGAGATTTTCACGTTCAGACAGATAGACTTACAAGGAAGGGATATATTTTTTCCATATTTAATGACGATACCACAATGAACAACGGAAATAAAGCTTTCTCATGCACCACTCTCTCCATTGGAGAAAACCGATTCAACACCCGATCGGTAGTTGTTGAGATTTTCACGTTCAGACAGATAGACTTACCAGGAATGCATATATTTTTTTCCATATTTAATAATGATACCTAAATGAGTTATGGAATTAAACGTTTCTCATGAACCATTCTGTCTATTGGTGCGAACCGATTCAACATCCGTTCAGTAGTTGTTGAGATTTTCACTTTCAGGCAGATAGACTTACAAGGAAGGGATATATTTGTTCCATATTTAATGACGATACCACAATGAACAACGGAAATAAAGCTTCCTCATGCACCACTCTCTCCATTGGAGAAAACCGATTCAACACCCGCTCAGTAGTTGTTGAGATTTTCACGTTCAGGCAGATAGACTTACAGGGAAGGGATATATTTGTTCCATATTTAATGATGATACCTAAATGAGTTATGGAATTAAACCTTTCTCATGAACCACTCTGTCTATTGGTGTGAACCGATTCAACATCCGTTCAGTAGTTGTTGAGATTTTCACGTTCAGACAGATAGACTTACAAGGAATGGATATATTTTTTCCATATTTAATGACGATACCACAATGTATTATGGAATTAAACCGTTCTCATGAACCACTCTGTCTAATGGTGCGAACCGATTCAACATCCGTTCAGTAGTTGTTGAGATTTTCACGTTCAGACAGATAGACTTATAAGGAAGGGATATACTTTTTCCATATTTAATGACGATACCACAATGAACAACGAAAATAAAGCTTCCTCATGCACCACTCTCTCCATTGGAGAAAACCGATTCAACACCCGCTCAGTAGTTGTTGAGAATTTCACGTTCAGGCAGATAGACTTACAAGGAATGGATATATTTTTTTCCATATTTAACGATGGTACCTCAATGTATTATGGAATTAAACCGTTCTCATGAACTACTCTGTCTAATGGTGCGAACCGATTCAACATCCGTTCAGTAGTTGTTGAGATTTTCACGTTCAGGCAGATAGACTTACAGGGAAGGGATATATTTTTTCCATATTTAATGATGATACCTAAATGAGTTATGGAATTAAACGTTTCTCATGAACCACTCTGTCTATTGGTGCGAACCGATTCAACATCCGTTCAGTAGTTGTTGAGATTTTCACGTTCAGACAGATAGACTTACAAGGAACGGATACATTTTTTTCCATATTTAATGATGATACCTAAATGAGTTATGGAATGAAACCTTTCTCATGAACCACTCTGTCTATTGGTGCGAACCGATTCAACATCCGTTCAGTAGTTGTTGAGATTTTCACGTTCAGGCAGATAGACTTACAAGGAAGGGATATATCTTTTCCATATTTAATGACGATACCACAATGAACAACGGAAATAAAGCTTCCTTATGCACCACTCTCTCCATTGGAGAAAACCGATTCAACACCCGCTCGGTAGTTGTTGAGATTTTCACGTTCAGACAGATAGACTTACCAGGAATGGATATATTTTTTTCCATATTTAATGATGATACCTAAATGAGTTATGGAATTAAACGTTTCTCATGAACCATTCTGTCTATTGGTGCGAACCGATTCAACATCCGTTCAGTAGTTGTTGAGATTTTCACATTCAGGCAGATAGACTTACAAGGAAGGGATACATTTTTTCCATATTTAATGACGATACCACAATGAACAACGGAAATAAAGCTTCCTCATGCACCACTCTCTCCATTGGAGAAAACCGATTCAACACCCGCTCAGTAGTTGTTGAGATTTTCACGTTCAGGCAGATAGACTTACAGGGAAGGGATATATTTTTTCCATATTTAATGATGATACCTAAATGAGTTATGGAATTAAACCTTTCTCATGAACCACTCTGTCTATTGGTGCGAACCGATTCAACATCCGTTCAGTAGTTGTTGAGATTTTCACGTTCAGACAGATAGACTTACAAGGAATGGATATATTTTTTTCCATATTTAATGATGTTATGGAATTAAACCTTTCTCATGAACCACTCTGTCTATTGGTGTGAACCGATTCAACATCTGTTCAGTAGTTGTTGAGATTTTCACGTTCAGGCAGATAGACTTACAAGGAAGGGATATATTTTTTCCATATTTAATGACGATACCACAATGAACAACGGAAATAAAGCTTCCTCATGCACCACTCTCTCCACCGGAGAAAACCGATTCAACACCCGCTCGGTAATTGTTGAGATTTTCACGTTCAGACAGATAGACTTACCAGGAATGGATATATATTTTTTCCATATTTAATGATGATACCTAAATGAGTTATGGAATTAAACGTTTCTCATGAACCACTCTGTCTATTGGTGCGAACCGATTCAACATCCGTTCAGTAGTTGTTGAGATTTTCACGTTCAGGCAGACAGACTTACAAGGAAGGGATATATTTTTTCCATATTTAATGACGATACCACAATGTATTATGGAATTAAACCGTTCTCATGAACTACTCTGTCTAATGGTGCGAACCGATTCAACATCCGTTCAGTAGCAGTTGAGATTTTCACGTTCAGGCAGATAGACTTACAAGGAAGGGATATATTTTTTCCATATTTAATGACGATACCACAATGTATTATGGAATTAAACCGTTCTCATGAACTACTCTGTCTAATGGTGCGAACCGATTCAACATCCGTTCAGTAGTTGTTGACATTTTCACGTTCAGACAGATAGACTTACAAGGAAGGGATATATTTTGCCATATTTAATGACGATACCACAATGAACAACGGCAATAAAGCTGTCTAATGCACCACTCTCTCCACTGGAGAAAACCGATTCGACACCCGCTCAGTAGTTGTTGAGATTTTCACGTTCAGGCAGATAGACTTACAAGGAAGGGATATATTTTTTCCATATTTAATGACGATACCACAATGTATTATGGAATTAAACCTTTCTCATGAACCACTCTGTCTATTGGTGCGAACCGATTCAACATCCGTTCAGTAGTTGTTGAGATTTTCACGTTCAGACAGATAGACTTACAAGGAATGGATATATTTTTTTCCATATTTAATGATGATACCTAAATGAGTTATGGAACTAAACCTTTCTCATGAACCACTCTGTCTATTGGTGCGAACCGATTCAACATCCGTTCAGTAGTTGTTGAGATTTTCACGTTCAGGCAGATAGACTTACAAGGAAGGGATATATTTTTTTCCATATTTAATGATGATACCTAAATGAGTTATGGAATTAAACCTTTCCCATGAACCACTCTGCCTATTGGTGCGAACCGATTCAACATCCGTTCAGTAGTTGTTGAGATTTTCACGTTCAGACAGATAGACTTACAAGGAAGGGATATATTTTTTCCATATTTAATGACGATACCACAATGAACAACGGAAATAAAGCTTCCTCATGCACCACTCTCTCCATTGGAGAAAACCGATTCGACACCCGCTCAGTAGTTGTTGAGATTTTCACGTTCAGGCAGATAGACTTACAAGGAAGGGATATATTTTTTCCATATTTAATGACGATACCACAATGTATTATGGAATTAAACCTTTCTCATGAACCACTCTGTCTATTGGTGCGAACCGATTCAACATCCGTTCAGTAGTTGTTGAGATTTTCACGTTCAGACAGATAGACTTACAAGGAATGGATATATTTTTTTCCATATTTAATGATGATACCTAAATGAGTTATGGAACTAAACCTTTCTCATGAACCACTCTGCCTATTGGTTCCACAATGAACAATGGAAATAAAGCTTCCTCATGCACCACTCTCTCCATTGGAGAAAACCGATTAAACACCCGCTCAGTAGATGTTGAGATTTTCACGTTCAGACAGATAGACTTACAAGAAAGGGATATATTTTTTTCCATATTTAATGATGATACCTCAATGTATTATGGAATTAAACCGTTCTCATGAACTACTCTGTCTAATGGTGCGAACCGATTCAACATCCGTTCAGTAGTTATTGACATTTTCACGTTCAGACAGATAGACTTACAAGGAAGGGATATATTTTGCCATATTTAATGACGATACCACAATGAACAACGGCAATAAAGCTGTCTAATGCACCACTCTCTCCATTGGAGAAAACCGATTCGACACCCGCTCAGTAGTTGTTGAGATTTTCACGTTCAGGCAGATAGACTTACAAGGAAGGGATATATTTTTTCCATATTTAATGACGATACCACAATGTATTATGGAATTAAACCTTTCTCATGAACCACTCTCTCCATTGGAGAAAACCGATTCAACACCCGCTCAGTAGTTGTTGAGATTTTCACGTTCAGGCAGATAGACTTACAAGGAAGGGATATATTTTTTCCATATTTAATGACGATACCACAATGTATTATGTAATTAAACCTTTCTCATGAGACCACTCTGTCTATTGGTGCGAACCGATTCAACATCCGTTCAGTAGTTGTTGGTCTCATGAACCACTCTATCTATTGGTGCAGATAGACTTACAATGAATGGATATATTTTTTTCCATATTTAATGATGATACCTAAATGAGTTATGGAATTAAACCTTTCTCATGAACCACTCTGTCTATTGGTGCGAACCGATTCAACATCCGTTCAGTAGTTGTTGAGATTTTCACGTTCAGGCAGACAGACTTACAAGGAAGGGATATATTTTTTCCATATTTAATGACGATACCACAATGTATTATGGAATTAAACCGTTCTCATGAACCACTCTGTCTAATGGTGCGAACCGATTCAACATCCGTTCAGTAGTTGTTGAGATTTTCACGTTCAGACAGATAGACTTACAAGGAAGGGATATATTTTTTCCATATTTAATGACGATACCACAATGAACAACGGAAATAAAGCTTCCTCATGCACCACTCTCCCCATTGGAGAAAACCGATTCAACACCCGCTCAGTAGTTGTTGAGATTTTCACGTTCAGGCAGATAAACTTACAAGGAATGGATATATTTTTTTCCATATTTAACGATGGTACCTCAATGTATTATGGAATTAAACCGTTCTCATGAACCACTCTGTCTAATGGTGCGAACCGATTCAACATCCGTTCAGTAGTTGTTGAGATTTTCACGTTCAGACAGATAGACTTACAAGGAAGGGATATATTTTTTCCATATTTAATGACGATACCACAATGAACAACGGAAATAAAGCTTTCTCATGCACCACTCTCGTCATTGGAGAAAACCGATTCAACACCCGATCGGTAGTTGTTGAGATTTTCACGTTCAGACAGATAGACTTACCAGGAATGCATATATTTTTTTCCATATTTAATGATGATACCTAAATGAGTTATGGAATTAAACGTTTCTCATGAACCATTCTGTCTATTGGTGCGAACCGATTCAACATCCGTTCAGTAGTTGTTGAGATTTTCACTTTCAGGCAGATAGACTTACAAGGAAGGGATATATTTGTTCCATATTTAATGACGATACCACAATGAACAACGGAAATAAAGCTTCCTCATGCACCACTCTCTCCATTGGAGAAAACCGATTCAACACCCGCTCAGTAGTTGTTGAGATTTTCACGTTCAGGCAGATAGACTTACAGGGAAGGGATATATTTTTTCCATATTTAATGATGATACCTAAATGAGTTATGGAATTAAACCTTTCTCATGAACCACTCTGTCTATTGGTACGAACCGATTCAACATCCGTTCAGTAGTTGTTGAGATTTTCACGTTCAGGCAGATAGACTTACAAGGAATGGATATATTTTTTTCCATATTTAATGATGATACCTAAATGAGTTATGGAATTAAACATTTTTCATGAACCACTCTGTCTATTGGTGCGAACCGATTCAACATCCGTTCAGTAGTTGTTGAGATTTTCACGTTCAGGCAGATAGACTTACAAGGAAGGGATATATCTTTTCCATATTTAATGACGATACCACAATGAACAACGGAAATAAAGCTTCCTCATGCACCACTCTCTCCATTGGAGAAAACCGATTCAACACCCGCTCGGTAGTTGTTGAGATTTTCACGTTCAGACAGATAGACTTACCAGGAATGCATATATTTTTTTCCATATTTAATGATGATACCTAAATGAGTTATGGAATTAAACGTTTCTCATGAACCACTCTGTCTATTGGTGCGAACCGATTCAACATCCGTTCAGTAGTTGTTGAGATTTTCACGTTCAGGCAGATAGACTTACAAGGAAGGGATATATTTGTTCCATATTTAATGACGATACCACAATGAACAACGGAAATAAAGCTTCCTCATGCACCACTCTCTCCATTGGAGAAAACCGATTCAACACCCGCTCAGTAGTTGTTGAGATTTTCACGTTCAGGCAGATAGACTTACAGGGAAGGGATATATTTGTTCCATATTTAATGATGATACCTAAATGAGTTATGGAATTAAACCTTTCTCATGAACCACTCTGCCTATTGGTACGAACCGATTCAACATCCGTTCAGTAGTTGTTGAGATTTTCACGTTCAGGCAGATAGACTTACAAGGAATGGATATATTTTTTTCCATATTTAATGATGATACCTAAATGAGTTATGGAATTAAACATTTCTCATGAACCACTCTGTCTATTGGTGCGAACCGATTCAACATCCGTTCAGTAGTTGTTGAGATTTTCACGTTCAGGCAGATAGACTTACAAGGAAGGGATATATCTTTTCCATATTTAATGACGATACCACAATGAACAACGAAAATAAAGCTTCCTCATGCACCACTCTCTCCATTGGAGAAATCCGATTCAACAACCGCTCGGTAGTTGTTGAGATTTTCACGTTCAGACAGATAGACTTACCTGGAATGGATATATTTTTTCCCATATTTAATGATGATACCAAAAAGAGTTATGGAATTAAACGTTTCTCATGAACCACTCTGTCTATTGGTACGAACCGATTCAACATCCGTTCAGTAGTTGTTGAGATTTTCACGTTCAGGCAGACAGACTTACAAGGAAGGGATATATTTTGTCCATATTTAATGACGATACCACAATGTATTATGGAATTAAACCGTTCTCATGAACTACTCTGTCTAATGGTGCGAACCGATTCAACATCCGTTCAGTAGCAGTTGAGATTTTCACGTTCAGGCAGATAGACTTACAAGGAATGGATATATTTTTTCCATATTTAATGACGATACCACAATGTATTATGGAATTAAACCGTTCTCATGAACTACTCTGTCTAATGGTGCGAACCGATTCAACATCCGTTCAGTAGTTGTTGACATTTTCACGTTCAGACAGATAGACTTACAAGGAAGGGATATATTTTGCCATATTTAATGACGATACCACAATGAACAACGGCAATAAAGCTGTCTAATGCACCACTCTCTCCACTGGAGAAAACCGATTCGACACCCGCTCAGTAGTTGTTGAGATTTTCACGTTCAGGCAGATAGACTTACAAGGAAGGGATATATTTTTTCCATATTTAATGACGATACCACAATGTATTATGTAATAAAACCTTTCTCATGAACCACTCTGTCTATTGGTGCGAACCGATTCAACATCCGTTCAGTAGTTGTTGAGATTTTCACGTTCAGACAGATAGACTTACAAGGAATGGTTATATTTTTTTCCATATTTAATGATGATACCTAAATGAGTTATGGAACTAAACCTTTCTCATGAACCACTCTGTCTATTGGTGCGAACCGATTCAACATCCGTTCAGTAGTTGTTGAGATTTTCACGTTCAGGCAGATAGACTTACAAGGAAGGGATATATTTTTTTCCATATTTAATGATGATACCTAAATGAGTTATGGAATTAAACTTTTCTCATGAACCACTCTGCCTATTGGTGCGAACCGATTCAACATCCGTTCAGTAGTTGTTGAGATTTTCACGTTCAGACAGATAGACTTACAAGGAAGGGATATATTTTTTCCATATTTAATGACGATACCACAATGAACAACGGAAATAAAGCTGTCTAATGCACCACTCTCTCCATTGGAGAAAACCGATTCGACACCCGCTCAGTAGTTGTTGAGATTTTCACGTTCAGGCAGATAGACTTACAAGGAAGGGATATATTTTTTCCATATTTAATGACGATACCACAATGTATTATGGAATTAAACCTTTCTCTTGAACCACTCTGTCTATTGGTGCGAACCGATTCAACATACGTTCAGTAGTTGTTGAGATTTTCACGTTCAGACAGATAGACTTACAAGGAATGGATATATTTTTTTCCATATTTAATGATGATACCTAAATGAGTTATGGAACTAAACCTTTCTCATGAACCACTCTGCCTATTGGTTCCACAATGAACAATGGAAATAAAGCTTCCTCATGCACCACTCTCTCCATTGGAGAAAACCGATTAAACACCCGCTCAGTAGATGTTGAGATTTTCACGTTCAGACAGATAGACTTACAAAAAAGGGATATATTTTTTTCCATATTTAATGATGATACCTCAATGTATTATGGAATTAAACCGTTCTCATGAACTACTCTGTCTAATGGTGCGAACCGATTCAACATCCGTTCAGTAGTTGTTGACATTTTCACGTTCAGATAGATAGACTTACAAGGAAGGGATATATTTTGCCATATTTAATGACGATACCACAATGAACAACGGCAATAAAGCTGTCTAATGCACCACTCTCTCCATTGGAGAAAACCGATTCGACACCCGCTCAGTAGTTGTTGAGATTTTCACGTTCAGGCAGATAGACTTACAAGGAAGGGATATATTTTTTCCATATTTAATGACGATACCACAATGTATTATGGAATTAAACCTTTCTCATGAACCACTCTCTCCATTGGAGAAAACCGATTCGACACCCGCTCAGTAGTTGTTGAGATTTTCACGTTCAGGCAGATAGACTTACAAGGAAGGGATATATTTTTTCCATATTTAATGACGATACCACAATGTATTATGTAATTAAACCTTTCTCATGAGACCACTCTGTCTATTGGTGCGAACCGATTCAACATCCGTTCAGTAGTTGTTGGTCTCATGAACCACTCTATCTATTGGTGCAGATAGACTTACAATGAATGGATATATTTTTTTCCATATTTAATGATGATACCTAAATGAGTTATGGAATTAAACCTTTCTCATGAACCACTCTGTCTATTGGTGCGAACCGATTCAACATCCGTTCAGTAGTTGTTGAGATTTTCACGTTCAGGCAGACAGACTTACAAGGAAGGGATATATTTTTTCCATATTTAATGACGATACCACAATGTATTATGGAATTAAACCGTTCTCATGAACCACTCTGTCTAATGGTGCGAACCGATTCAACATCCGTTCAGTAGTTGTTGAGATTTTCACGTTCAGACAGATAGACTTACAAGGAAGGGATATATTTTTTCCATATTTAATGACGATACCACAATGAACAACGGAAATAAAGCTTCCTCAAGCACCACTCTCCCCATTGGAGAAAACCGATTCAACACCCGCTCAGTAGTTGTTGAGATTTTCACGTTCAGGCAGATAAACTTACAAGGAATGGATATATTTTTTTCCATATTTAACGATGGTACCTCAATGTATTATGGAATTAAACCGTTCTCATGAACCACTCTATCTAATGGTGCGAACCGATTCAACATCCGTTCAGTAGTTGTTGAGATTTTCACGTTCAGACAGATAGACTTACAAGGAAGGGATATATTTTTTCCATATTTAATGACGATACCACAATGAACAACGGAAATAAAGCTTTCTCATGCACCACTCTCGTCATTGGAGAAAACCGATTCAACACCCGATCGGTAGTTGTTGAGATTTTCACGTTCAGACAGATAGACTTACCAGGAATGCATATATTTTTTTCCATATTTAATGATGATACCTAAATGAGTTATGGAATTAAACGTTTCTCATGAACCATTCTGTCTATTGGTGCGAACCGATTCAACATCCGTTCAGTAGTTGTTGAGATTTTCACGTTCAGGCAGATAGACTTACAAGGAAGGGATATATTTGTTCCATATTTAATGACGATACCACAATGAACAACGGAAATAAAGCTTCCTCATGCACCACTCTCTCCATTGGAGAAAACCGATTCAACACCCGCTCAGTAGTTGTTGAGATTTTCACGTTCAGGCAGATAGACTTACAGGGAAGGGATATATTTGTTCCATATTTAATGATGATACCTAAATGAGTTATGGAATTAAACCTTTCTCATGAACCACTCTGCCTATTGGTACGAACCGATTCAACATCCGTTCAGTAGTTGTTGAGATTTTCACGTTCAGGCAGATAGACTTACAAGGAATGGATATATTTTTTTCCATATTTAATGATGATACCTAAATGAGTTATGGAATTAAACATTTTTCATGAACCACTCTGTCTATTGGTGCGAACCGATTCAACATCCGTTCAGTAGTTGTTGAGATTTTCACGTTCAGGCAGATAGACTTACAAGGAAGGGATATATCTTTTCCATATTTAATGACGATACCACAATGAACAACGGAAATAAAGCTTCCTCATGCACCACTCTCTCCATTGGAGAAAACCGATTCAACACCCGCTCGGTAGTTGTTGAGATTTTCACGTTCAGACAGATAGACTTACCAGGAAAGGATATATTTTTTTCCATATTTAATGATGATACCTAAATGAGTTATGGAATTAAACGTTTCTCATGAACCATTCTGTCTATTGGTGCGAACCGATTCAACATCCGTTCAGTAGTTGTTGAGATTTTCACTTTCAGGCAGATAGACTTACAAGGAAGGGATATATTTGTTCCATATTTAATGACGATACCACAATGAACAACGGAAATAAAGCTTCCTCATGCACCACTCTCTCCATTGGAGAAAACCGATTCAACACCCGCTCAGTAGTTGTTGAGATTTTCACGTTCAGGCAGATAGACTTACAGGGAAGAGATATATTTGTTCCATATTTAATGATGATACCTAAATGAGTTATGGAATTAAACCTTTCTCATGAACCACTCTGCCTATTGGTACGAACCGATTCAACATCCGTTCAGTAGTTGTTGAGATTTTCACGTTCAGGCAGATAGACTTACAAGGAATGGATATATTTTTTTCCATATTTAATGATGATACCTAAATGAGTTATGGAATTAAACATTTCTCATGAACCACTCTGTCTATTGGTGCGAACCGATTCAACATCCGTTCAGTAGTTGTTGAGATTTTCACGTTCAGGCAGATAGACTTACAAGGAAGGGATATATCTTTTCCATATTTAATGACGATACCACAATGAACAACGAAAATAAAGCTTCCTCATGCACCACTCTCTCCATTGGAGAAATCCGATTCAACAACCGCTCGGTAGTTGTTGAGATTTTCACGTTCAGACAGATAGACTTACCTGGAATGGATATATTTTTTTCCATATTTAATGATGATACCAAAAAGAGTTATGGAATTAAACGTTTCTCATGAACCACTCTGTCTATTGGTACGAACCGATTCAACATCCGTTCAGTAGTTGTTGAGATTTTCACGTTCAGGCAGATAGACTTACAAGGAATGGATATATTTTTTTCCATATTTAATGATGATACCTAAATGAGTTATGGAATTAAACATTTCTCATGAACCACTCTGTCTATTGGTGCGAACCGATTCAACATCCGTTCAGTAGTTGTTGAGATTTTCACGTTCAGGCAGATAGAATTACAACGAAGGGATATATTTTTTCCATATTTAATGACGATACCACAATGTATTATGGAATTAAACCGTTCTCATGAACCACTCTGTCTAATGGTGCGAACCGATTCAACATCCGTTCAGTAATTGTTGAGATTTTCACGTTCAGACAGATAGACTTACAAGGAAGGGATATATTTTTTCCATATTTAATGACGATACCACAATGAACAACGGAAATAAAGCTTCCTCATGCACCACCCTCTCCATTGGAGAAAACCGATTCAACACCCGCTCAGTAGTTGTTGAGATTTTCACGTTCAGGCAGATAGACTTACAAGGAAGGGATATATTTTTTCCATATTTAATGACGATACCACAATGAACAACGGAAATAAAGCTTCCTCATGCACCACCCTCTCCATTGGAGAAAACCGATTCAACACCCGCTCAGTAGTTGTTGAGATTTTCACGTTCAGGCAGATAGACTTACAAGGAAGGGATATATTTTTTCCATATTTAATGACGATACCACAATGAACAACGGAAATAAAGCTTCCTCATGCACCACTCTCTCCATTGGAGAAAACCGATTCGCACCGTTCTCATGAACCACTCTGTCTAATGGTGCGAACCGATTCAACATCCGTTCAGTAGTTGTTGAGATTTTCACGTTCAGACAGATAGACTTACAAGGAAGGGATATATTTTTTCCATATTTAATGACGATACCACAATGAACAACGGAAGTAAAGCTTCCTCATGCCCCACTCTCTCCATTGGAGAAAACCGATTCAACACCCGCTCAGTAGTTGTTGAGATTTTCACGTTCAGGCAGATAGACTTACAAGGAAGTGATATATTTTTTCCATATTTAATGATGATACCTAAATGAGTTATGGAATTAAGCCTTTCTCATGAACCACTCTGTCTATTGGTGCGAACCGATTCAACATCCGTTCAGTAGTTGTTGAGATTTTCACGTTCAGACAGATAGACTTATAAGGAATGGATATATTTTTTTCCATATTTAATGATGATACCTAAATGAGTTATGGAATTAAACCTTTCTCATGAACCACTCTGTCTATTGGTGCGAACCGATTCAACATCCGTTCAGTAGTTGTTGATATTTTCACGTTCAGACAGATAGACTTACAAAGAAGGGATATATTTTTTCCATATTTAATGACGATACCACAATGAACAACGGAAATAAAGCTTCCTCATGCACCACTCTCTCCATTGGAGAAAACCGATGCAACACCCGCTCAGTTGTTGTTGAGATTTTCACGTTCAGGCAGATAGACTTACAAGGAAGGGATATATTTTTTCCATATTTAATGACGTTACCACAATGAACAACGGAATTAAAGCTTCCTCATACACCACTCTCTCCATTGGAGAAAACCGATTCGCACCGTTCTCATGAACCACTCTGTCTAATGGTGCGAACCGATTCAACATCCGTTCAGTAGTTGTTGAGATTTTCACGTTCAGACAGATAGACTTACAAGGAATGGATATATTTTTTTCCATATTTAATGATGATACCTAAATGAGTTATGGAATTAAACCTTTCTCATGAACCACTCTGTCTATTGGTGCGAACCGATTCAACATCCGTTCAGTAGTTGTTGAGATTTTCACGTTCAGACAGATAGACTTACAAGGAATGGATATATTTTTTTCCATATTTAATGATGATACCTCAACGGATTATGTAAATAAACCTTTCTCATGAACCACTCTGTCTATTGGTGCGAACCGATTCAACACCCGCTCACTAGTCGTTGAGATTTTCACGTTCAGACAGATAGACTTACAAGGAATGGATATATTTTTTTCCATATTTAATGATAGTACCTCAATGTATTATGGAATTAAACCGTTCTCATGAACCACTCTGTCTAATGGTGCGAACCGATTCCACATCCGTTCAGTAGTTGTTGAGATTTTCACGTTTAGACAGATAGACTTACAAGGAAGGGATATATTTTTTCCATATTTAATGACGATACCACAATGAAATAAAGCTTCCTCATGCACCACTCTCTCCATTGGAGAAAACCGATTCAACACCCGCTCAGTAGTTGTTGAGATTTTCACGTTCAGGCAGATAGACTTACAAGGAAGTGATATATTTTTTCCATATTTAATGATGATACCTAAATGAGTTATGGAATTAAACCTTTCTCATGAACCACTCTGTCTATTGGTGCGAACCGATTCAACACCCGCTCACTAGTCGTTGAGATTTTCACGTTCAGACAGATAGACTTACAAGGAATGGATACATTTTTTTCCATATTTAATGATAGTACCTCAATGTATTATGGAATTAAACCGTTCTCATGAACCACTCTGTCTAATGGTGCGAACCGATTCCACATCCGTTCAGTAGTTGTTGAGATTTTCACGTTTAGACAGATAGACTTACAAGGAAGGGATATATTTTTTCCATATTTAATGACGATACCATAATGAAATAAAGCTTCCTCATGCACCACTCTCTCCATTGGAGAAAACCGATGCAACACCCGCTCAGTTGTTGTTGAGATTTTCACGTTCAGGCAGATAGACTTACAAGGAAGGGATATATTTTTTCCATATTTAATGACGTTACCCCAATGAACAACGGAATTAAAGCTTCCTCATACACCACTCTCTCCATTGGAGAAAACCGATTCGCACCGTTCTCATGAACCACTCTGTCTAATGGTGCGAACCGATTCAACATCCGTTCAGTAGTTGTTGAGATTTTCACGTTCAGACAGATAGTTTTACAAGGAAGGGATATATTTTTTCCATATTTAATGACGATACCACAATGAACAACGGAAATAAAGCTTCCTCATGCACCACTCTCTCCATTGGAGAAAACCGATTCAACACCCGCTCAGCAGTTGTTGAGATTTTCACGTTCAGGCAGATAGACTTACAAGGAAGTGATATATTTTTTCCATATTTAATGACGATACCTAAATGAGTTATGGAATTAAGCCTTTCTCATGAACCACTCTGTCTATTGGTGCGAACCGATTCAACATCCGTTCAGTAGTTGTTGAGATTTTCACGTTCAGACAGATAGACTTACAAGGAATGGATATATTTTTTTCCATATTTAATGATGATACCTAAATGAGTTATGGAATTAAACGTTTCTCATGAACCACTCTGTCTATTGGTGCGAAACGATTCAACATCCGTTCAGTAGTTGTTGAGATTTTCACGTTCAGACAGATAGACTTACAAGGAATGGATATATTTTTTTCCATATTTAATGATAGTACCTCAATGTATTATGGAATTAAACCGTTCTCATGGACCACTCTGTCTAATGGTGCGAACCGATTCCACATCCGTTCAGTAGTTGTTGAGATTTTCACGTTTAGACAGATAGACTTACAAGGAAGGGATATATTTTTTCCATATTTAATGACGATACCACAATGAAATAAAGCTTCCTCATGCACCACTCTCTCCATTGGAGAAAACCGATTCAACACCCGCTCAGTAGTTGTTGAGATTTTCACGTTCAGGCAGATAGACTTACAAGGAAGTGATATATTTTTTCCATATTTAATGATGATACCTAAGTGAGTTATGGAATTAAACCTTTCTCATGAACCACTCTGTCTATTGGTGCGAACCGATTCAACATCCGTTCAGTAGTTGTTGAGATTTTCACGTTCAGACAGATAGACTTACAAGGAATTAATTTATTTTTTTCCATATTTAATGATGGTACCTAAATGAGTTATGGAATTAAACCTTTCTCATGAACCACTCTGTCTATTGGTGTGAACCGATTCAACATCCGTTCAGTAGTTGTTCAGATTTTCACGTTCAGGCAGATAGACTTACAAGGAAGGGATATATTTTTTCCATATTTAATGACGATACCACAATGAACAACGGAAATAAAGCTTCCTCATGCACCACTCTCTCCATTGGAGAAAACCGATACAACACCCGCTCAGTAGTTGTTGAGATTTTCACGTTCAGACAGATAGACTTACAAGGAATGGATATATTTTTTTCCATATTTAATGATGATACCTAAATGCGTTATGGAATTAAACGTTTCTCATGAACCACTCTGTCTATTGGTGCGAAACGATTCAACATCCGTTCAGTAGTTGTTGAGATTTTCACGTTCAGGCAGATATATATACTTACAAGGATATACTTACAAGGAATGGATATATTTTTTTCCGTATTTAATTATGGTAGCTAAATGAGTTATGGAATTAAACCTTTCTCATGAACCACTCTGTCTATTGGTGAGAACAGATTCAACATCTGTTCAGTATTTGTTGCGATTTTAACGTTCAGACAGATATACTTACAATTAATGGATATATTTTTTTCCATATTTAATTATGGTACCTAAATAAGTTATGGAATTAAACCTTTCTCATGAACCACTCTGTCTATTGGTGCGAACCGATTCAACACCCGCTCAGTAGTTGTTGAGATTTTCACGTTCAGACAGATAGACTTACAAGGAATGGATATATTTTGTTCCATATTTAATGATAGTACCTCAATGTATTATGGAATTAAACCGTTCTCATGAACCACTCTGTCTAATGGTGCGAACCGATTCAACATCCGTTCAGTAGTTGTTGAGATTTTCACGTTTAGACAGATAGACTTACAAGGAAGGGATATATTTTTTCCATATTTAATGACGATACCACAATGAACAACGGAAATAAAGCTTCCTCATGCACCACTCTCTCCATTGGAGAAAACCGATTCAACACCCGCTCAGCAGTTGTTGAGATTTTCACGTTCAGGCAGATAGACTTACAAGGAAGTGATATATTTTTTCCATATTTAATGACGATACCTAAATGAGTTATGGAATTAAGCCTTTCTCATGAACCACTCTGTCTATTGGTGCGAACCGATTCAACATCCGTTCAGTAGTTGTTGAGATTTTCACGTTCAGACAGATAGACTTACAAGGAATGGATATATTTTTTTCCATATTTAATGATGATACCTAAATGAGTTATGGAATTAAACCTTTCTCATGAACCACTCTGTCTATTGGTGCGAACCGATTCAACACCCGCTCACTAGTCGTTGAGATTTTCACGTTCAGACAGATAGACTTACAAGGAATGGATATATTTTTTTCCATATTTAATGATAGTACCTCAATGTATTATGGAATTAAACCGTTCTCATGGACCACTCTGTCTAATGGTGCGAACCGATTCCACATCCGTTCAGTAGTTGTTGAGATTTTCACGTTTAGACAGATAGACTTACAAGGAAGGGATATATTTTTTCCATATTTAATGACGATACCACAATGAAATAAAGCTTCCTCATGCACCACTCTCACCATTGGAGAAAACCGATTCAACACCCGCTCAGTAGTTGTTGAGATTTTCACGTTCAGGCAGATAGACTTACAAGGAAGTGATATATTTTTTCCATATTTAATGATGATACCTAAATGAGTTATGGAATTAAACCTTTCTCATGAACCACTCTGTCTATTGGTGCGAACCGATTCAACATCCGTTCAGTAGTTGTTGAGATTTTCACGTTCAGACAGATAGACTTACAAGGAATTAATTTATTTTTTTCCATATTTAATGATGGTACCTAAATGAGTTATGGAATTAAACCTTTCTCATGAACCACTCTGTCTATTGGTGCGAACCGATTCAACATCCGTTCAGTAGTTGTTCAGATTTTCACGTTCAGGCAGATAGACTTACAAGGAAGGGATATATTTTTTCCATATTTAATGACGATACCACAATGAACAACGGAAATAAAGCTTCCTCATGCACCACTCTCTCCATTGGAGAAAACCGATACAACACCCGCTCAGTAGTTGTTGAGATTTTCACGTTCAGACAGATAGACTTACAAGGAATGGATATATTTTTTTCCATATTTAATGATGATACCTAAATGAGTTATGGAATCAAACCTTTCTCATGAACCACTCTGTCTATTGGTGCGAAACGATTCAACATCCGTTCAGTAGTTGTTGAGATTTTCACGTTCAGGCAGATATATATACTTACAAGGATATACTTACAAGGAATGGATATATTTTTTTCCGTATTTAATTATGGTAGCTAAATGAGTTATGGAATTAAACCTTTCTCATGAACCACTCTGTCTATTGGTGAGAACAGATTCAACATCTGTTCAGTATTTGTTGCGATTTTCACGTTCAGACAGATATACTTACAATTAATGGATATATTTTTTTCCATATTTAATTATGGTACCTAAATAAGTTATGGAATTAAACCTTTCTCATGAACCACTCTGTCTATTGGTGCGAACCGATTCAACACCCGCTCAGTAGTTGTTGAGATTTTCACGTTCAGACAGATAGACTTACAAGGAATGGATATATTTTTTTCCATATTTAATGATAGTATCTCAATGTATTATGGAATTAAACCGTTCTCATGAACCACTCTGTCTAATGGTGCGAACCGATTCAACATCCGTTCAGTAGTTGTTGAGATTTTCACGTTTAGACAGATAGACTTACAAGGAAGGGATATATTTTTTCCATATTTAATGACGATACCACAATGAACAACGGAAATAAAGATTCCTCATGCACCACTCTCTCCATTGGAGAAAACCGATTCAACACCCGCTCAGTAGTTGTTGAGATTTTCACGTTCAGACAGATAGACTTACAAGGAATGGATATATTTTTTTCCATATTTAATGATAGTACCTCAATGTATTATGGAATTAAACCGTTCTCATGAACCACTCTGTCTAATGGTGCGAACCGATTCAACATCCGTTCAGTATTTGTTGCGATTTTCACGTTCAGACAGATATACTTACAATTAATGGATATATTTTTTTCCATATTTAATGATGATACCTAAATGCGTTATGGAATTAAACGTTTCTCATGAACCACTCTGTCTATTGGTGCGAACCGATTCAACATCCGTTCAGTAGTTGTTGAGATTTCACGTTCAGGCAGATATATGTACTTACAAGGATATACTTACAAGGAATGGATATATTTTTTTCCATATTTAATTATGATAGCTAAATGAGTTATGGAATTAAACCTTTCTCATGAACCACTCTGTCTATTGGTGAGAACCGATTCAACATCTGTTCAGTATTTGTTGCGATTTTCACGTTCAGACAGATATACTTACAATTAATGGATATATTTTTTTCCATATTTAATTATGGTACCTAAATGAGTTATGGAATTAAACCTTTCTCATGAACCACTCTGTCTATTGGTGCGAACCGATTCAACATCCGTTCAGTAGTTGTTGAGATTTTCACGTTCAGACAGATAGACTTACAAGGAATATATTTTTTTCCATATTTAATGATGATACCTAAATGAGTTATGGAATTAAACCTTTCTCATGAACCACTCTGTCTATTGGTGCGAACCGATTCAACATCCGTCCAGTAGTTGTTGAGATTTTCACGTTCAGACAGATATACTTACAATTAATGGATATATTTTTTTCCATATTTAATTATGGTGCCTAAATAAGTTCTAGAATTAAACCTTTCTCATGAACCACTCTGTCTATTGGTGAGAACCGATTCAACATCTGCTCAGTAATTGTTGCGATTTTCACGTTCAGACAGATAGACTTAAAAGGAATGGATATATTTTTGTCCATATTTAATGACGATACCTCAACGGATTATGTAAATAAACCTTTCTCATGAACCACTCTGTCTATTGGTGCGAACCGATTCAACACCCGCTCAGTAGTCGTTGAGATTTTCACGTTCAGACAGATAGACTTACAAGGAATGGATATATTTTTTTCCATATTTAATGATGATACCTCAACGGATTATGTAAATAAACCTTTCTCATGAACCACTCTGTCTATTGGTGCGAACCATACTTACAATTAATGGATATATTTTTTTCCATATTTAATTATGGTGCCTAAATAAGTTATGGAATTAAACCTTTCTCATGAACCACTCTGTCTATTGGTGAGAACCGATTCAACATCTGCTCAGTAATTGTTGCGATTTTCACGTTCAGACAGATAGACTTAAAAGGAATGGATATATTTTTGTCCACATTTAATGACGATACCTCAACGGATTATGTAAATAAACCTTTCTCATGAACCACTCTGTCTATTGGTGCGAACCGATTCAACACCCGCTCAGTAGTCGTTGAGATTTTCACGTTCAGACAGATAGACTTACAATTAATGGATATATTTTTTTCCATATTTAATGATGATACCTCAACGGATTATGTAAATAACCCTTTTTCATGAACCACTCTGTCTATTGGTGCGAACCGATTCAACACCCGCTCAGTAGTCGTTGAGATTTTCACGTTCAGACAGATAGACTTACAAGGAATGGATATATTTTTTTCCATATTTAATGATAGTACCTCAATGTATTATGGAATTAAACCGTTCTTATGAACCACTCTGTCTAATGGTGCGAACCGATTCCACATCCGTTCAGTAGTTGTTGAGATTTTCACGTTTAGACAGATAGACTTACAAGGAAGGGATATATTTTTTCCATATTTAATGACGATACCACAATGAAATAAAGCTTCCTCATGCACCACTCTCTCCATTGGAGAAAACCGATTCAACACCCGCTCAGTAGTTGTTGAGATTTTCACGTTCAGGCAGATAGACTTACAAGGAAGTGATATATTTTTTCCATATTTAATGATGATACCTAAATGAGTTATGGAATTAAACCTTTCTCATGAACCACTCTGTCTATTGGTGCGAACCGATTCAACATCCGTTCAGTAGTTGTTGAGATTTTCACGTTCAGGCAGATAGACTTACAAGGAACGGATATATTTTTTCCATATTTAATGACGATACCACAATGAACAACGGAAATAAAGCTTCCTCATGCACCACTCTCTCCATTGGAGAAAACCGATTCAACACCCGCTCAGTAGTTGTTGAGATTTTCACGTTCAGACAGATAGACTTACAAGGAATGGATATATTTTTTTCCATATTTAATTATGGTACCTAAATGAGTTATGGAATTAAACCTTTCTCATGAACCACTCTGTCTATTGGTGCGAACCGATTCAACATCCGTTCAGTAGTTGTTGAGATTTTCACGTTCAGGCAGATATATATACTTACAAGGATATACTTACAAGGAATGGATATATTTTTTTTCCATATTTAATTATGGTAGCTAAATGAGTTATGGAATTAAACCTTTCTCATGAACCACTCTGTCTATTGGTGAGAACCGATTCAACATCTGTTCAGTATTTGTTGCGATTTTCACGTTCAGACAGATATACTTACAATTAATGGATATATTTTTTTCCATATTTAATTATGGTACCTTAATGAGTTATGGAATTAAACCTTTCTCATGAACCACTCTGTCTATTGGTGCGAACCGATTCAACATCCGTTCAGTAGTTGTTGAGATTTTCACGTTCAGACAGATAGACTTACAAGGAATGGATATATTTTTTTCCATATTTAATTATGGTGCCTAAATAAGTTCTAGAATTAAACCTTTCTCATGAACCACTCTGTCTATTGGTGAGAACCGATTCAACATCTGCTCAGTAATTGTTGCGATTTTCACGTTCAGACAGATAGACTTAAAAGGAATGGATATATTTTTGTCCATATTTAATGACGATACCTCAACGGATTATGTAAATAAACCTTTCTCATGAACCACTCTGTCTATTGGTGCCAACCGATTCAACACCCGCTCAGTAGTTGTTGAGATTTTCACGTTCAGACAGATAGACTTACAAGGAATGGATATATTTTTTTCCATATTTAATGATGATACCTCAACGGATTATGTAAATAAACCTTTCTCATGAACCACTCTGTCTATTGGTGCGAACCGATTCAACACCCGCTCAGTAGTCGTTGAGATTTTCACGTTCAGACAGATAGACTTACAAGGAATGGATATATTTTTTTCCATATTTAATGATGGTACCTCAATGTATTATGGAATTAAACCGTTCTCATGAACCACTCTGTCTAATGGTGCGAACCGATTCCACATCCGTTCAGTAGTTGTTGAGATTTTCACGTTTAGACAGATAGACTTACAAGGAAATGATATATTTTTTCCATATTTAATGACGATACCACAATGAAATAAAGCTTCCTCATGCACCACTCTCTCCATTGGAGAAAACCGATTCAACACCCGCTCAGTAGTTGTTGAGATTTTCACGTTCAGGCAGAGAGACTTACAAGGAAGTGATATATTTTTTCCATATTTAATGAGGGTACCTAAATGAGTTATGGAATTAAACCTTTCTCATGAACCACTCTGTCTATTGGTGCGAACCGATTCAACATCCGTTCAGTAGTTGTTGAGATTTTCACGTTCAGGCAGATAGACTTACAAGGAAGGGATATATTTTTTCCATATTTAATGACGATACCACAGTGAACAACGGAAATAAAGCTTCCTCATGCACCACTCTCTCCATTGGAGAAAACCGATTCAACACCCGCTCAGTAGTTGTTGAGATTTTCACGTTCAGACAGATAGACTTACAAGGAATGGATATATTTTTTTCCATATTTAATGATGATACCTAAATGAGTTATGGAATTAAACCTTTCTCATGAACCACTCTGTCTATTGGTGCGAACCGATTCAACATCCGTTCAGTAGTTGTTGAGATTTTCACGTTCAGGCAGATATATATACTTACAAGGATATACTTACAAGGAATGGATATATTTTTTTTCCATATTTTATTATGGTAGCTAAATGAGTTATGGAATTAAACCTTTCTCATGAACCACTCTGTCTATTGGTGAGAACCGATTCAACATCTGTTCAGTATTTGTTGCGATTTTCACGTTCAGACAGATATACTTACAATTAATGGATATATTTTTTTCCATATTTAATTATGGTACCTTAATAAGTTATGGAATTAAACCATTCTCATGAACCACTCTGTCTATTGGTGCGAACCGATTCAACATCCGTTCAGTAGTTGTTGAGATTTTCACGTTCAGACAGATAGACTTACAAGGAATGGATATATTTTTTTCCATATTTAATGATGATACCTAAATGAGTTATGGAATTAAACCTTTCTCATGAACCACTCTGTCTATTGGTGCGAACCGATTCAACATCCGTTCAGTAGTTGTTGAGATTTTCACGTTCAGGCAGATAGACTTACAAGGAAGGGATATATTTTTTCCATATTTAATGACGATACCACAATGAACAACGGAAATAAAGCTTCCTCATGCACCACTCTCTCCAGTGGAGAAAACCGATTCAACACCCGCTCAGTAGTTGTTGAGATTTTCAAGTTCAGACAGATAGACTTACAAGGAATGGATATATTTTTTTCCATATTTAATGATGATACCTAAATAAGTTATGGAATTAAACCTTTCTCATGAACCACTCTGTCTATTGGTGCGAACCGATTCAACATCCGTCCAGTAGTTGTTGAGATTTTCACGTTCAGACAGATATACTTACAATTAATGGATATATTTTTTTCCATATTTAATTATGGTACCTAAATAAGTTATGGAATTAAACCTTTCTCATGAACCACTCTGTCTATTGGTGAGAACCGATTCAACATCTGCTCAGTAATTGTTGCGATTTTCACGTTCAGACAGATAGACTTAAAAGGAATGGATATATTTTTGTCCATATTTAATGACGATACCTCAACGGATTATGTAAATAAACCTTTCTCATGAACCACTCTGTCTATTGGTGCGAACCGATTCAACACCCGCTCAGTAGTTGTTGAGATTTTCACGTTCAGACAGATAGACTTACAAGGAATGGATATATTTTTTTCCATATTTAATGATAGTACCTCAATGTATTATGGAATTAAACCGTTCTCATGAACCACTGTGTCTAATGGTGCGAACCGATTCAACATCCGTTCAGTAGTTGTTGAGATTTTCACCTTTAGCCAGATAGACTTACAAGGAAGGGATATATTTTTTCCATATTTAATGACGATACCACAATGAACAACGGAAATAAAGATTCCTCATGCACCACTCTCTCCATTGGAGAAAACCGATTCAACACCCGCTCAGTAGTTGTTGAGATTTTCACGTTCAGGCAGATAGACTTACAAGGAAGTGATATATTTTTTCCATATTTAATGATGATACCTAAATGAGTTATGGAATTAAACCTTTCTCATGAACCACTCTGTCTATTGGTGCGAACCGATTCAACATCCGTTCAGTAGTTGTTGAGATTTTCACGTTCAGAGAGATAGACTTACAAGGAATGGATTTATTTTTTTCCATATTTAATGATGATACCTAAATGAGTTATGGAATTAAACCTTTCTCATGAACCACTCTGTCTATTGGTGCGAACCGATTCAACATCCGTTCAGTAGTTGTTGAGATTTTCACGTTCAGGCAGATAGACTTACAAGGAAGGGATATATTTTTTCCATATTTAATGACGATACCACAATGAACAACGGAAATAAAGCTTCCTCATGCACCACTCTCTCCATTGGAGAAAACCGATTCAACACCCGCTCAGTAGTTGTTGAGATTTTCACGTTCAGACAGATAGACTTACAAGGAATGGATATATTTTTTCCATATTTAGTGATGATACCTAAATGCGTTATGGAATTAAACGTTTCTCATGAACCACTCTGTCTATTGGTGCGAAACGATTCAACATCCGTTCAGTAGTTGTTGAGATTTTCACGTTCAGGCAGATAGACTTACAAGGAAGGGATATATTTTTTCCATATTTAATGACGATACCACAATGAACAACGGAAATAAAGCTTCCTCATGCACCACTCTCTCCATTGGAGAAAACCGATTCAACACCCGCTCAGTAGTTGTTGAGATTTTCACGTTCAGACAGATAGACTTACAAGGAATGGATATATTTTTTTCCATATTTAATGATGATACCTAAATGCGTTATGGAATTAAACGTTTCTCATGAACCACTCTGTCTATTGGTGCGAAACGATTCAACATCCGTTCAGTAGTTGTTGAGATTTTCACGTTCAGCCAGATATATATACTTACAAGGATATACTTACAAGGAATGGATATATTTTTTTCCATATTTAATTATGGTAGCTAAATGAGTTATGGAATTAAACCTTTCTCATGAACCACTCTGTCTATTGGTGAGAACCGATTCAACATCTGTTTAGTATTTGTTGCAATTTTCACGTTCAGACAAATATACTTACAAAAAGGTTAGTGTCATTTGACCTGTCAAGCGGTTTAGATCGTTCGCGTCAAATCATTTGTTCTTATTTTTTTTTAATATAAATAAATTAATTAAAATACTCGAAAATGGTGGATAATTGTAGTGAATGTGATACTGGCATTCTGTCTGCAGAATTTATTAGCTGCGGAGGATTTTGCTGCAGAAAGTTTCACACCAAGTGTGTTGAATTGTCTGCGACAACCCTCCAGCTCATTAAATCAACAGACAGTGTATGCTACAAGTGCAAAATCTGCAATAATGTTCCATTTTTGGGATTGATAAATAAGCTCACTTCTATGACAAAGGAATTGAGCATAATAAAATCGGAAATTCGTGAAATGAAGTGTAATTCTTCACAGAACACGAATGCCAGTGAAACGCCATTGGTAACGGACGGCTCAGTTGAACCACCCGTTGCCCCAACATCGGGAATTAATGAAAACGCGGAAAAATGGGAGAAGGTTTTGCCGAAAAAACCTCGAAAAAAATCTAAACGCGAAAAAAAACATAAACAAATCGTAGGCAACGACGCGTCTGCTTCCGATCTTGTCGCGACTCCCACGAAAGAGATTCACGCAGCTGGTTTTCATGTTAAAACTACGGAAACTGCTGTGAAGAATTACATTTCATCCAAATTGAACTCGCCGGACGGTGGCATTAAATGTATTAAACTTGTTAAGTCAACCGCGGACTCAAACAAATTAAACTTTATTAATTTTAAAATAACTCTGCCCGAAAGTGCATACGCCCGCGCATTAGATCCGTCAAATTGGCCGTCGGGAATTAAAATAAAAAAATTCATTAAAAAAAACGGAGTTGCTTTGCCCGTCGCAAAGATCAAAACATAAACACTGATCAGCTGCGAGGGCAAGGCACCTCCGTTAAAACCTATTCTCTGTATTATCAAAATGTTGGTGGTATGAGAACGAAATTAAAAGAAATTTTCATTTCTCTCTCTGACCACCAATATGACATTGTTGTTTTAACAGAGACTTGGTTATACCCACACATCTGTTCTGCAGAAATTTTTGATCACTCATACGTTGTTTACCGGAATGATCGCTGCAGATCTAGTGAGGAGAGAGGTGGGGGAAGTTTTAATAGCTGTCTCATCTCGTCTACTCAGCCGGCAAGTTATGTTGGTGCATCAAACAATTGATGTAGAGCAGATGTGTGTGTCTATTGATTTTGTTGATGACCTCCGTTATCAGATGTTTATTTTCGTCTCCTACGTTCCACCAAAAAGTGTTGCCAATGTGTATCAAAAACACATTGATAACATTAGTAGTGTCGTTACTCGTCTTGAAGCCAATCAATTACCTTGTATATTGGGGGACTTTAATATTGGTGACGTTACTTGGAGGAACGTGGATGGTGATGATAATTCAATCCCATTTAATGTTATTCATGAATGGGAGCGCTTGATAATAGATGGTCTCTTATCTTTGAGCTTATTTCAAGTAAACAATATTCGAAATAGTTTAGATCGAATTTTAGATTTAGTATTCTTAAACAATGAAGTAAACTTTATAATATCAGAAGCCTTGAATGTGATCGATTCGAATAAAATTCATCACAAGGCCTTACTTTTGGATTTAAAATTTTTTTGTTACGGAAATTGTAGTAATATCGATACCGGCTTAACTTATAAATTCGCTAAGACCAATTTTGTTGCACTGAATGAGTACCTAAATCAATTCAATTGGGATGACTTGTTGGATTCCCCCAATTTGAAAGGTAACTATGATATAATCATGAATAAAATTAATTCTGGTGTAGAGTCATTTGTTCCTAAAACGCGTCATAGAAATCGATTTAGAATTCCATGGACAAACAAAAGCTTAGTAAATCTACGAAATGTTAAAAGGAAAGCATATTCAAACTATGTTTCAAATAAAACGAGTTTAAATCGTGAACGGTTTTTGAGATTCAGGAAAGAATATGAGTTCTTGAATAGATTTTTATATAAACAATACATCTTGTCCGTAGAAACTTCGGTAAGGAACAATGGTGCATCATTTTGGAATTACGTTAATTCAAAAAGAAATTCCTTGGGCTTGCCCAAGGTAATGGAATTTGGTAACGTAACTTCAACAAACTTGGATGAAACCTGTGACCTATTTGCCAACTTTTTTGAGTCTGTCTATAATGGGTCTCCGGTCCAGACAACGATGAACCATTACTCTAATATACCCGAGGTTCTGGATATAGGTGTATTGGAATTTACGGATCAGGATGTAATAAATGCCTTAACTAATCTTAAAGTAAATTACAGCCCAGGCCCCGATGGGGTCCCGGCTGGTATTTTAAAAAAAAGTTGGAATTCGCTTTATCGTCCACTAAGAATTATCTTTAATCAATCCCTAAAAATGGTAGAATTTTTAAATGAATGGAAGTATTCTTTTCTGACGCCTATATATAAAAGTGGTTTTAGGCAAAAAGTAGAAAACTATCGACCAATATCCAAGCTTTCAAGTATTGTAAAAGAAAAATTATATTTCATGGTAAAAGAAATTATTTCTAATAACCAGCATGGCTTTATGAAAGGCAGGTCTTGTACAACTAATTTATCATTATTTTCAAATTACATTTATACAAATTTAGAAAATCAATAACAAGTTGATGTACTTTACACCGATTTCTCGAAAGCCTTCGATAAAGTACATCACACTTTGCTTTTAAACAAACTAAAGTCTTTGGGATTCCATTCGTCAATGTTAGAGTGGTTTTCCAATTACTTTTCCAAAGGCAGGATGCAATTGGTAATGATCGATAGTTTTAGATCTCGAGTAATAAAAGTTACATCGGGCGTTCCACAAGGTAGCCATATGGGGCCATTACTCTTTCTATTGTTTATAAACGATGTTCACGAAATTTTCAAATATTGTAAAATTCTAACATTCGCAGACGACTTTAAATTGTATTTATCTATTAATAGTTTAACTGATTGTAATAATTTCCAATTGGATATACATGCACTAGTGGAATGGTGCAAGCACAATGGACTAGAGCTGAATATTCAAAAATGTAATATCTTTACAGCATATCGAATTACATCCCCGATTGTCTATGATTATTTCATAAATGATCATAGACTTAGTCGCCTAGAAGAGGTTAAAGATCTGGGTGTAATTTTTGATACTAACTTAAATTTTGCATCACATTATGATTATACAATTGCGAAGTCTAATGCTATGTTAGGTTTTCTGAAAAGAAGTAGTAGAGATTTTCGGGATATAACTAGTCTTAAGTCCATCTATTGTTCGTTAGTCAGACCGTATTTAGAATATTCTTCCATCATTTGGGATTCGCCATATGATACACAAGAACTCAGATTCGAAAGAGTACAAAAAAATTTCACGAGATATGCTGTCCGTAAATTGTACTCCTTCGAAGAACTCCCTAAATATGACGATAGATGTAAAATAATAGGCTTACAAACCTTAAGTTTCAGGCGTAAGGCAGCGTCAGCCATGTTCATCCGCGATATTATTAATTGCCGTGTAAATTCACCAGACTTACTTTTTCTCATGAATATATATGCTCCCCAAAGATCTCTTCGGATGAGAAATTTACTATATGATAAGAGGCATAGAACCAACTATGGTTGTAATGAACCTATTACAAGGTGTATAAACACTTTTAATGAACTTTGCAACGAAATTGATTTTAGCTTGTCTCGATTGGAGTTTAAAAAATTGATCAATGCACTATGCTGTAATTAAAACTGTTTATTTGATGTAATCTATGAGATGCAAAATCGGTAGATGATCCTTAGTCGCGCAGCAAAATCTGCTGTGTAAAGCGATACTGAGAGTTAACACTTAGAGAACGTAGTGTTTTGTGTACTCTGTGATGGAATTAATGGATATATTTTTTTCCATATTTAATTATGGTACCTAAATGAGTTATGGAATTAAACCTTTCTCATAAACCACTCTGTCTATTGGTGCGAACCGATTCAACATCCGTTCAGTAGTTGTTGAGATTTTCACGTTCAGACAGATAGACTAACAAGGAAGGGATATATTTTTTCCATATTTAATGACGATACCACAATGAACAACGGAAATAAAGCTTCCTCATGCACCACTCTCTCCATTGGAGAAAACCGATTCAACACCCGCTCAGTAGTTGTTGAGATTTTCACGTTCAGACAGATAGACTTAAAAGGAATGGCGATATTTTTGTCCATATTTTATGATGATACCTCAACGGAATATGTAAATAAACCTTTCTGATGAACCACTCTGTCTATTGGTGCGAACCGATTCAACATCCGTTCAGTAGTTGTTGAGATTTTCACGTTCAGACAGATAGACTTACAAGGAATGGATATATTTTTTTCCATATTTAATGATGATACCTAAATGAGTTATGGAATTAAACCTTTCTCATGAACCACTCTGTCTATTGGTGCGAACCGATTCAACATCCGTTCAGTAGTTGTTGAGATTTTCACGTTCAGGCAGATAGACTTACAAGGAAGGGATATATTTTTTCAATATTTAATGATGATACCTAAATGAGTTATGGAATTAAACCTTTCTCATTAACCACTCTGTCTAATGGTGCGAACCGATTCAACACCCGCTCAGTAGTTGTTGAGATTTTCACGTTCAGGCAGATAGACTTATAAGGAATGGGTATATTTTTTTCCATATTTAATGATGATACCTAAATGAGTTATGGAATTAAACCTTTCTCATGAACCACTCTGTCTATTGGTGCAAACCGATTCAACATCCGTTCAGTAGTTATTGAAATGTTCACGTTCAGACAGATAGACTTAAAAAAGGGGGGATTTATTTTTTCCATATTTCATGATGATACCACAATGAACAACGGAAATAAAGCTTCCTCACGCACCACTTTCTCCATTGGAGAAAACCGATACAACACCCGCTCAGTAGTTGTTGAGATTTTCACGTTCAGGCAGATATGCTTACAAGGAATGGATAATTTTTTTTTCATATTTAATTATGGTACCTAAATGAGTTATGGAAATAAACCTTTCTCATGAACCACTCTGTCTATTGGTGAGAACCGATTCAACATCTGTTCGGTATTTGTTGCGATTTTCACGTTCAGACAGATATACTTACAATTAATGGATATATTTTTTTCCATATTTAATTATGGTACCTAAATGAGTTATGGAATTAAACCTTTCTCGTGAATCACTCTGTCTATTGGTGAGAACCGATTCAACATCTGTTCAGTAGTTGTTGCGATTTTCACGTTCAGACAGATAGACTTAAAAGGAATGGATATATTTTTGTCCATATTTAATGATGATACCTCAACGGATTATGTAAATAAACCTTTCTCATGAACCACTCTGTCTATTGGTGCGAACCGATTCAACACCCGCTCAGTAGGTGTTGAGATTTTCACATTCAGACAGATAGATTTACAAAGAATGGATATATTTTTTTCCATATTTAATGATGATACCTAAATGAATTACGGAATTAAACCTTTCTCATGAACCACTCTGTCTATTGGTGCGAACCGATTCAACATCCGTTCAGTAGTTGTTGAGATTTTCACTTTCAGGCAGATAGACATACAAGGAAGGGATATATTTTTTCCATATTTAATGACGATACCACAATGAACAACGGAAATAAAGCTTCCTCATGCACCACTCTCTCCATTGGAGAAAACCGATTCAACACCCGCTCAGTAGTTGTTGAGATTTTCACGTTCAGGCAGATAGACTTACAAGGAATGGATATATTTTTGTCCATATTTAATGATGATACCTCAACGGATTATGTAAAGAAACCTTTCTCATGAACCACTCTGTCTATTGGTGCGAACCGATTCAACATCCGTTCAGTAGTTGTTGAGATTTTCACGTTCAGGCAGATATACTTACAAGGAATGGATAATTTTTTTTTCATATTTAATTATGGTACCTAAATAAGTTATGGAATTAAACCTTTCTCATGAACCACTCTGTCTATTGGTGAGAACCGATTCAACATCTGTTCAGTAGTTGTTGCGATTTTCGCGTTCAGACAGGTTGACTTAAAAGGAATGGATATATTTTTGTCCATATTTAATGATGATACCTCAACGGATTATGTAAATAAACCTTTCTCATGAACCACTCTGTCTATTGGTGCGAAACGATTCAACACCCGCTCAGTAGTTGTTGAGATTTTCACGTTCAGACAGATAGACTTACAAAGAATGAAAATATTTTTTTCCATATTTAATGATGATACCTAAATTAATTATGGAATTAAACCTTTCTCATGAACCACTCTGTCTATTGGTGCGAACCGATTCAACATCCGTTCAATAGTTGTTGAGATTTTCACGTTCAGGCAGATAGACTTACAAGGAAGGGATATATTTTTTCCATATTTAATGACGATACCTAAATGAACAACGGAAAAAAAGCTTCCTCATGCACCACTCTCTCCATTGGAGAAAACCGATTCAACATGCGTTGAGTAGTTGTAGAGATTTTTACGTTGAGACAGATATACTTACAAGGAATGGATATATTTTTGTCCATATTTAATGATGATACCTCAACGGATTATGTAAATAAACCTTTCTCATGAACCACTCTGTCTATTGGTGCGAACCGATTCAACACCCGTTCAGTAGTTGTTGAGATTTTCACGTTCAGGCAGATAGACTTACAAGGAAGGGATATATTTTTTCCATATTTAATGATGATACCTAAATTAGTTATGGAATTAAACCTTTCTCATGAACCACTCTGTCTATTGGTGAGAACCGATTCAACATCTGTTCAGTATTTGTTGCGATTTTCACGTTCAGACAGATATACTTACAATTAATGGATATATTTTTTTCCATATTTAATTATGGTACCTAAATGAGTTATGGAATTAAACCTTTCTCATGAACCACTCTGTCTATTGGTGAGAACCGATTCAACATCCGTTCAATAGTTGTTGAGATTTTCACGTTCAGGCAGATAGACTTACAAGGAAGGGATATATTTTTTCCATATTTAATGACGATACCACAATGAACAACGGAAAAAAAGCTTCCTCATGCACCACTCTCTCCATTGGAGAAAACCGATTCAACATGCGTTCAGTAGTTGTAGAGATTTTTACGTTGAGACAGATATACTTACAAGGAATGGATATATTTTTGTCCATATTTAATGATGATACCTCAACGGATTATGTAAATAAACCTTTCTCATGAACCACTCTGTCTATTGGTGCGAACCGATTCAACACCCGTTCAGTAGTTGTTGAGATTTTCACGTTCAGGCAGATAGACTTACAAGGAAGGGATATATTTTTTCCATATTTAATGATGATACCTAAATTAGTTATGGAATTAAACCTTCCTCACGCACCACTCTCTCCATTGGAGAAAACCGATTCAACATGCGTTCAGTAGTTGTTGAGATTTTCACGTTCAGACAGATATACTTACAGGGAATGGATATATTTTTTTCCATATTTAATTATGGTACCTAAATGAGTTATGGAATTAAACCTTTCTCATGGACCACTCTGTCTATTGGTGAGAACCGATTCAACATCTGTTCAGTATTTGTTGCGATTTTCACGTTCAGACAGATATACTTACAATTAATGGATATATTTTTTTCCATATTTAATTATGGTATCTAAATGAGTTATGGAATTAAGCCTTTCTCATGAACGACTCTGTCTATTGGTGAGAACCGATTCAACATCTGTTCAGTAGTTGCTGCGATTTTCACGTTCAGACAGATAGACTTACAAAGAATGGATATATTTTTTTCCATATTTAATTATGATACCTAAATGAATTATTGAATTAAACCTTTCTCATGAACCACTCTGTCTATTGGTGCGAACCGATTCAACATCCGTTCAGTAGTTGTTGAGATTTTCACGTTCAGGCAGATAGACTTACGAGGAAGGGATATATTTTTTCAATATTTAATGACGATACCACAATGAACAACGGAAATAAAGCTTCCTCATGCACCACTCTATCCATTGGAGAAAACCGATTCAACACCCGCTCAGTAGTTGTTGAGATTTTCACGTTCAGACAGATATACTTACAAGGAATGGATATATTTTTTTCCATATTTAATTATGGTACCTAAATGAGTTATGGAATTAAACCTTTCTCATGAACCGCTCTGTCTATTGGTGAGAACCGATTCAACATCTGTTCCGTATTTGTTGCGATTTTCACGTTCAGACAGATATACTTACAATTAATGGATATATTTTTTTCCATATTTAATTATGGTACCTAAATGAGTTATGGAATGAAACCTTTCTCATGAACCACTCTGTCTATTGGTGAGAACCGATTCAATATCTGTTCAGTAGTTGTTGCGATTTTCACGTTCAGACAGAAAGACTTAAAAGGACTGAATATATTTTTGTCCATATTTAATGATGATACCTCAACGGATTATGTAAATAAACCTTTCTCATGAACCACTCTGTCTATTGGTGCGAACCGATTCAACACCCGTTCAGTAGTTGTTGAGATTTTCACGTTCAGGCAGATAGACTTACAAGGAAGGGATATATTTTTTCCATATTTAATGATGATACCTAAATTAGTTATGGAATTAAACCTTCCTCACGCACAACTCTCTCCATTGGAGAAAACCGATTCAACATGCGTTCAGTAGTTGTTGAGATTTTCACGTTCAGACAGATATACTTACAGGGAATGGATATATTTTTTTCCATATTTAATTATGGTACCTAAATGAGTTATGGAATTAAACCTTTCTCATGAACCACTCTGTCTATTGGTGAGAACCGATTCAACATCTGTTCAGTATTTGTTGCGATTTTCACGTTCAGACAGATATACTTACAATTAATGGATATATTTTTTTCCATATTTAATCATGGTATCTAAATGAGTTATGGAATTAAACCTTTCTCATGAACGACTCTGTCTATTGGTGAGAACCGATTCAACATCTGTTCAGTAGTTGCTGCGATTTTCACGTTCAGACAGATAGACTTACAAAGAATGGATATATTTTTTTCCATATTTAATTATGATACCTAAATGAATTATGGAATTAAACCTTTCTCATGAACCACTCTGTCTATTGGTGCGAACCGATTCAACATCCGTTCAGTAGTTGTTGAGATTTTCACGTTCAGGCAGATAGACTTACAAGGAAGGGATATATTTTTTCAATATTTAATGACGATACCACAATGAACAACGGAAATAAAGCTTCCTCATGCACCACTCTATCCATTGGAGAAAACCGATTCAACACCCGCTCAGTAGTTGTTGAGATTTTCACGCTCAGACAGATATACTTACAAGGAATGGATATATTTTTTTCCATATTTAATTATGGTACCTAAATGAGTTATGGAATTAAACCTTTCTCATGAACCACTCTGTCTATTGGTGAGAACCGATTCAACATCTGTTCAGTATTTGTTGCGATTTTCACGTTCAGACAGATATACTTACAATTAATGGATATATTTTTTTCCATATTTAATTACGGTACCACAATGAACAACGGAAATAAAGCTTCCTCATGCACCACTCTCTCCATTGGAGAAAACCGATTCAACACCCGCTCAGTAGTTGTTGAGATTCTCACGTTCAGACAGATATACTTACAAGGAATGGATATATTTTTTTCCATATGTAATTATGGTACCTAAATGAGTTATGGAATTAAACCTTTCTCATGAACCACTCTGTCTATTGGTGAGAACCGATTCAACATCCGTTCAGTAGTTGTTGAGATTTTCACGTTCAGGCAGAGAGACTTACCAGGAAGGGATATATTTTTTCCATATTTAATTATGGTACCTAAATGAGTTATGGAATTAAACCTTTCTCATGAACCACTCTGTCTATTGGTGCGAACCGATTCAACATCCGTTCAGTAGTTGTTGAGATTTTCACTTTCAGGCAGATAGACATACAAGGAAGGGATATATTTTTTCCATATTTAATGACGATACCACAATGAACAACGGAAATAAAGCTTCCTCATGCACCACTCTCTCCATTGGAGAAAACCGATTCAACACCCGCTCAGTAGTTGTTGAGATTTTCACGTTCAGGCAGATAGACTTACAAGGAATGGATATATTTTTGTCCATATTTAATGATGATACCTCAACGGATTATGTAAATAAACCTTTCTCATGAACCACTCTGTCTATTGGTGCGAACCGATTCAACATCCGTTCAGTAGTTGTTGAGATTTTCACGTTCAGACAGATAGACTTACAAGGAAGGGATATATTTTTTCCATATTTAATGACGATACCTAAATGAGTTATGGAATTAAACCTTTCCCATGAACCACTCTGTCTATTGGTGCGAACCGATTCAACATCCGTTCAGTAGTTATTGAAATGTTCACGTTCAGACAGATAGACTTACAAAGAAGGGATATATTTTTTCCATATTTCATGATGATACCACAATGAACAACGGAAATAAAGCTTCATATTTAATGGTGATGCCTCAATCAATTATGGAATTAAGCCTTTCTATGAACCACTCTGTCTATTGCTGAGAACCGATTCAATATCTGTTCAGTAGTTGTTGCGATTTTCACGTTCAGACAGATATACTTACAATGAATGGATATATTTTTTTCCATATTTAATGATGATACCTAAATGAGTTATGGAATTAAACCTTTCTCATGAACCACTCTGTCTATTGGTGCGAACCGATTCAACATCCGTTCAGTAGTTGTTAAGATTTTCACGTTCAGACAGATAGACTTACAAGGAAGGGATATATTTTTTTCCATATTTAATGATGATACCTAAATGAGTTATGGAATTAAACCTCTCTTATGAACCACTCTGTCTATTGGTGCGAACCGATTCAACATCCGTTCAGTAGTTGTTGAGATTTTCACGTTCAGACAGATATACTTACAGGGAATGGATATATTTTTTTCCATATTTAATTATGGTACCTAAATGAGTTATGGAATTAAACCTTTCTCATGAACCACTCTGTCTATTGGTGAGAACCGATTCAACATCTGTTCAGTATTTGTTGCGATTTTCACGTTCAGACAGATATACTTACAATTAATGGATATATTTTTTTCCATATTTAATTATGGTATCTAAATGAGTTATGGAATTAAGCCTTTCTCATGAACGACTCTGTCTATTGGTGAGAACCGATTCAACATCTGTTCAGTAGTTGCTGCGATTTTCACGTTCAGACAGATAGACTTACAAAGAATGGATATATTTTTTTCCATATTTAATTATGATACCTAAATGAATTATGGAATTAAACCTTTCTCATGAACCACTCTGTCTATTGGTGCGAACCGATTCAACATCCGTTCAGTAGTTGTTGAGATTTTCACGTTCAGGCAGATAGACTTACGAGGAAGGGATATATTTTTTCAATATTTAATGACGATACCACAATGAACAACGGAAATAAAGCTTCCTCATGCACCACTCTATCCATTGGAGAAAACCGATTCAACACCCGCTCAGTAGTTGTTGAGATTTTCACGTTCAGACAGATATACTTACAAGGAATGGATATATTTTTTTCCATATTTAATTATGGTACCTAAATGAGTTATGGAATTAAACCTTTCTCATGAACCACTCTGTCTATTGGTGAGAACCGATTCAACATCTGTTCAGTATTTGTTGCGATTTTCACGTTCAGACAGATATACTTACAATTAATGGATATATTTTTTTCCATATTTAATTATGGTACCTAAATGAGTTATGGAATGAAACCTTTCTCATGAACCACTCTGTCTATTGGTGAGAACCGATTCAATATCTGTTCAGTAGTTGTTGCGATTTTCACGTTCAGACAGAAAGACTTAAAAGGACTGAATATATTTTTGTCCATATTTAATGATGATACCTCAACGGATTATGTAAATAAACCTTTCTCATGAACCACTCTGTCTATTGGTGCGAACCGATTCAACACCCGTTCAGTAGTTGTTGAGATTTTCACGTTCAGGCAGATAGACTTACAAGGAAGGGATATATTTTTTCCATATTTAATGATGATACCTAAATTAGTTATGGAATTAAACCTTCCTCACGCACAACTCTCTCCATTGGAGAAAACCGATTCAACATGCGTTCAGTAGTTGTTGAGATTTTCACGTTCAGACAGATATACTTACAGGGAATGGATATATTTTTTTCCATATTTAATTATGGTACCTAAATGAGTTATGGAATTAAACCTTTCTCATGAACCACTCTGTCTATTGGTGAGAACCGATTCAACATCTGTTCAGTATTTGTTGCGATTTTCACGTTCAGACAGATATACTTACAATTAATGGATATATTTTTTTCCATATTTAATCATGGTATCTAAATGAGTTATGGAATTAAACCTTTCTCATGAACGACTCTGTCTATTGCTGAGAACCGATTCAACATCTGTTCAGTAGTTGCTGCGATTTTCACGTTCAGACAGATAGACTTACAAAGAATGGATATTTTTTTTTCCATATTTAATTATGATACCTAAATGAATTATGGAATTAAACCTTTCTCATGAACCACTCTGTCTATTGGTGCGAACCGATTCAACATCCGTTCAGTAGTTGTTGAGATTTTCACGTTCAGGCAGATAGACTTACAAGGAAGGGATATATTTTTTCAATATTTAATGACGATACCACAATGAACAACGGAAATAAAGCTTCCTCATGCACCACTCTATCCATTGGAGAAAACCGATTCAACACCCGCTCAGTAGTTGTTGAGATTTTCACGTTCAGACAGATATACTTACAAGGAATGGATATATTTTTTTCCATATTTAATTATGGTACCTAAATGAGTTATGGAATTAAACCCTTCTCATGAACCACTCTGTCTATTGGTGAGAACCGATTCAACATCTGTTCAGTATTTGTTGCGATTTTCACGTTCAGACAGATATACTTACAATTAATGGATAAATTTTTTTCCATATTTAATTACGGTACCACAATGAACAACGGAAATAAAGCTTCCTCATGCACCACTCTCTCCATTGGAGAAAACCGATTCAACACCCGCTCAGTAGTTGTTGAGATTCTCACGTTCAGACAGATATACTTACAAGGAATGGATATATTTTTTTCCATATGTAATTATGGTACCTAAATGAGTTATGGAATTAAACCTTTCTCATGAACCACTCTGTCTATTGGTGAGAACCGATTCAACATCCGTTCAGTAGTTGTTGAGATTTTCACGTTCAGGCAGAGAGACTTACCAGGAAGGGATATATTTTTTCCATATTTAATTATGGTACCTAAATGAGTTATGGAATTAAACCTTTCTCATGAACCACTCTGTCTATTGGTGCGAACCGATTCAACATCCGTTCAGTAGTTGTTGAGATTTTCACTTTCAGGCAGATAGACATACAAGGAAGGGATATATTTTTTCCATATTTAATGACGATACCACAATGAACAACGGAAATAAAGCTTCCTCATGCACCACTCTCTCCATTGGAGAAAACCGATTCAACACCCGCTCAGTAGTTGTTGAGATTTTCACGTTCAGGCAGATAGACTTACAAGGAATGGATATATTTTTGTCCATATTTAATGATGATACCTCAACGGATTATGTAAATAAACCTTTCTCATGAACCACTCTGTCTATTGGTGCGAACCGATTCAACATCCGTTCAGTAGTTGTTGAGATTTTCACGTTCATACTTACAAGGAATGGATAATTTTTTTTTCATATTTAATTATGGTACCTAAATGAGTTATGGAATTAAACCTTTCTCATGAACCACTCTGTCTATTGGTGAGAACCGATTCAACATCTGTTCAGTAGTTGTTGCGATTTTCACGTTCAGACAGATAGACTTAAAAGGAATGGATATATTTTTGTCCATATTTAATGATGATACCTCAACGGATTATGTAAATAAACCTTTCTCATGAACCACTCTGTCTATTGGTGCGAAACGATTCAACACCCGCTCAGTAGTTGTTGAGATTTTCACGTTTAGACAGATAGACTTACAAAGAATGAAAATATTTTTTTCCATATTTAATGATGATACCTAAATTAATTATGGAATTAAACCTTTCTCATGAACCACTCTGTCTATTGGTGCGAACCGATTCAACATCCGTTCAATAGTTGTTGAGATTTTCACGTTCAGGCAGATAGACTTACAAGGAAGGGATATATTTTTTCCATATTTAATGACGATACCACAATGAACAACGGAAAAAAAGCTTCCTCATGCACCACTCTCTCCATTGGAGAAAACCGATTCAACATGCGTTCAGTAGTTGTAGAGATTTTTACGTTGAGACAGATATACTTACAAGGAATGGATATATTTTTGTCCATATTTAATGATGATACCTCAACGGATTATGTAAATAAACCTTTCTCATGAACCACTCTGTCTATTGGTGCGAACCGATTCAACACCCGTTCAGTAGTTGTTGAGATTTTCACGTTCAGGCAGATAGACTTACAAGGAAGGGATATATTTTTTCCATATTTAATGATGATACCTAAATTAGTTATGGAATTAAACCTTCCTCACGCACCACTCTCTCCATTGGAGAAAACCGATTCAACATCCGTTCAGTAGTTGTTGAGATTTTCACGTTCAGACAGATATACTTACAGGGAATGGATATATTTTTTTCCATATTTAATTATGGTACCTAAATGAGTTATGGAATTAAACCTTTCTCATGAACCACTCTGTCTATTGGTGAGAACCGATTCAACATCTGTTCAGTATTTGTTGCGATTTTCACGTTCAGACAGATATACTTACAATTAATGGATATATTTTTTTCCATATTTAATTATGGTATCTAAATGAGTTATGGAATTAAGCCTTTCTCATGAACGACTCTGTCTATTTGTGAGAACCGATTCAACATCTGTTCAGTAGTTGCTGCGATTTTCACGTTCAGACAGATAGACTTACAAAGAATGGATATATTTTTTTCCATATTTAATTATGATACCTAAATGAATTATGGAATTAAACCTTTCTCATGAACCACTCTGTCTATTGGTGCGAACCGATTCAACATCCGTTCAGTAGTTGTTGAGATTTTCACGTTCAGGCAGATAGAGTTACAAGGAAGGGATATATTTTTTCAATATTTAATGACGATACCACAATGAACAACGGAAATAAAGCTTCCTCATGCACCACTCTATCCATTGGAGAAAACCGATTCAACACCCGCTCAGTAGTTGTTGAGATTTTCACGTTCAGACAGATATACTTACAAGGAATGGATATATTTTTTTCCATATTTAATTATGGTACCTAAATGAGTTATGGAATTAAACCTTTCTCATGAACCACTCTGTCTATTGGTGAGAACCGATTCAACATCTGTTCAGTATTTGTTGCGATTTTCACGTTCAGACAGATATACTTACAATTAATGGATATATTTTTTTCCATATTTAATTATGGTACCTAAATGAGTTATGGAATGAAACCTTTCTCATGAACCACTCTGTCTATTGGTGAGAACCGATTCAATATCTGCTCAGTAGTTGTTGCGATTTTCACGTTCAGACAGAAAGACTTAAAAGGACTGAATATATTTTTGTCCATATTTAATGATGATACCTCAACGGATTATGTAAATAAACCTTTCTCATGAACCACTCTGTCTATTGGTGCGAACCGATTCAACACCCGTTCAGTAGTTGTTGGGATTTTCACGTTCAGGCAGATAGACTTACAAGGAAGGGATATATTTTTTCCATATTTAATGATGATACCTAAATTAGTTATGGAATTAAACCTTCCTCACGCACAACTCTCTCCATTGGAGAAAACCGATTCAACATGCGTTCAGTAGTTGTTGAGATTTTCACGTTCAGACAGATATACTTACAGGGAATGGATATATTTTTTTCCATATTTAATTATGGTACCTAAATGAGTTTTGGAATTAAACCTTTCTCATGAACCACTCTGTCTATTGGTGAGAACCGATTCAACATCTGTTCAGTATTTGTTGCGATTTTCACGTTCAGACAGATAGACTTACAAGGAAGGGATATATTTTTTCAATATTTAATGACGATACCACAATGAACAACGGAAATAAAGCTTCCTCATGCACCACTCTATCCATTGGAGAAAACCGATTCAACACCCGCTCAGTAGTTGTTGAGATTTTCACGTTCAGACAGATATACTTACAAGGAATGGATATATTTTTTTCCATATTTAATTATGGTACCTAAATGAGTTATGGAATTAAACCTTTCTCATGAACCACTCTGTCTATTGGTGAGAACCGATTCAACATCTGTTCAGTATTTGTTGCGATTTTCACGTTCAGACAGATATACTTACAATTAATGGATATATTTTTTTCCATATTTAATTATGGTACCACAATGAACAACGGAAATAAAGCTTCCTCATGCACCACTCTCTCCATTGGAGAAAACCGATTCAACACCCGCTCAGTAGTTGTTGAGATTCTCACGTTCAGACAGATATACTTACAAGGAATGGATATATTTTTTTCCATATGTAATTATGGTACCTAAATGAGTTATGGAATTAAACCTTTCTCATGAACCACTCTGTCTATTGGTGAGAACCGATTCAACATCTGTTCAGTAGTTGTTGCGATTTTCATGTTCAGACAGATAGACTTACAAGGAATGGATATATCTGTTTCCATATTTAATGATGATACCTCAACGGATTATGTAAATAAACCTTTCTCATGAACCACTCTGTCTATTGGTGCGAACCGATTCAACACCCGTTCAGTAGTTGTTGAGATTTTCACGTTCAGGCAGATAGACTTACAAGGAAGGGATATATTTTTTCCATATTTAATGATGATACCTAAATGAGTTATGGAATTAAACCTTTCTCATGAACCACTCTGTCTATTGGTGCGAACCGATTCAACATCCGTTCAGTAGTTGTTGAGATTATCACGTTCAGGCAGATAGACTTAGAAGGAAAGGATATATTTTTTCCATATTTAATGACGATACCACAATGAACAACGGAAATAAAGCTTCCTCATGCACCACTCTCTCCATTGGAGAAAACCGATTCAACATGCGTTCAGTAGTTGTTGAGATTTTCACGTTCAGACAGATATACTTACAAGGAATGGATATATTTTTTTCCATATTTAATTATGGTACTTAAATGAGTTACGGAATTAAACCTTTCTCATGAACCACTCTGTCTATTGGTGAGAACCGATTCAACATCTGTTCAGTATTTGTTGCGGTTTTCACGTTCAGACAGATATACTTACAATTAATGGATATATTTTTTTCCATATTTAATTATGGTACCTAAATGAGTTATGGAATTAAACCTTTCCCATGAACCACTCTGTCTATTGGTGAGAACCGATTCAACATCTGTTCAGTAGTTGCTGCGATTTTCACGTTCAGACAGATAGACTTAAAAGGAATGGACATACTTTTGTCCATATTTAATAATGATACCTCAACGGATTATGTAAATAAACCTTTCTCATGAACCACTCTGTCTATTGGTGCGAACCGATTCAACACCCGTTCAGTAGTTGTTGAGATTTTCACGTTCAGGCAGATAGACTTACAAGGAAGGGATATATTTTTTCCATATTTAATGATGATACCTAAATGAGTTATGGAATTAAACCTTTCTCATGAACCACTCTGTCTATTGGTGCGAACCGATTCAACATCCGTTCAGTAGTTGTTGAGATTTTCACGTTCAGGCAGATAGACTTACAAGGAAAGGATATATTTTTTCCATATTTAATGACGATACCACAATGAACAACGGAAATAAAGCTTCCTCATGCACCACTCTCTCCATTGGAGAAAACCGATTCAACATGCGTTCAGTAGTTGTTGAGATTTTCACGTTCAGACAGATATACTTACAAGGAATGGATATATTTTTTTCCATATTTAATTATGGTACCTAAATGAGTTACGGAATTAAACCTTTCTCATGAACCACTCTGTCTATTGGTGAGAACCGATTCAACATCTGTTCAGTATTTGTTGCGGTTTTCACGTTCAGACAGATATACTTACAATTAATGGATATATTTTTTTCCATATTTAATTATGGTACCTAAATGAGTTATGGAATTAAACCTTTCCCATGAACCACTCTGTCTATTGGTGAGAACCGATTCAACATCTGTTCAGTAGTTGCTGCGATTTTCACGTTCAGACAGATAGACTTAAAAGGAATGGACATACTTTTGTCCATATTTAATGATGATAGCTCAACGGATTATGTAAATAAACCTTTCTCATGAACCACTCTGCCTATTGGTGCGAACCGATTCAACACCCGCTCAGTAGTTGTTGAGATTTTCACGTTCAGGCAGATAGACTTACAAAGAATGGATATATTTTTTTCCATATTTAATGATGATACCTAAATGAATTATGGAATTAAACCTTTCTCATGAACCACTCTGTCTATTGGTGCGAACCGATTCAACATCCGTTCAGTAGTTGTTGATATTTTCACGTTCAGGCAGATAGACTTACAAGGAAGGGATATGTTTTTTCAATATTTAATGACGATACCACAATGAACAACGGAAATAAAGCTTCCTCATGCACCACTCTATCCATTGGAGAAAACCGATTCAACACCCGCTCAGTAGTTGTTGAGATTTTCACGTTCAGGCAGATAGACTAACAAGGAATGGATATATTTTTTTCCATATTTAATTATGGTACCTAAATGAGTTATGGAATTAAACCTTTCTCATGAACCACTCTGTCTATTGGTGCGAACCGATTCAACATCCGTTCAGTAGTTGTTGAGATTTTCACGTTCAGGCAGATAGACTTACAAGGAAGGGATATATTTTGTCCATATTTAATGATGATACCTAAATGAGTTATGGAATTAAACCTTTCTCATGAACCAATCTGTCTATTGGTGCGAACCGATTCAACATCCGTTCAGTAGTTGTTGAGATTTTCACGTTCAGACAGATAGACTTACAAGGAATGGATATTTTTTTTTCCATATTTAATGATGATACCTAAATGAGTTATGGAATTAAACCTTTCTCATGAACCACTCTGTCTATTGGTGGGAACCGATTCAACATCCGTTCAGTAGTTGTTGAGATTTTCACGATCAGGCAGATAGACTTACAAGGAAGGGATATATTTTTTCCATATTTAATGACGATACCACAATGAACAATGGAAATAAAGCTTCCTCATGCATCACTCTCTCCATTGGAGAAAACCGATTCAACACCCGCTCAGTAGTTGTTGAGATTTTCACGTTCAGACAGATATACTTACAAGGAATGGATATATTTTTTTCCGTATTTAATTATGGTACCTAAATGAGTTATGGAATTAAACCTTTCTCATGAACCACTCTGTCTATTGGTGCGAACCGATTCAACATCCGTTCAGTAGTTGTTGAGATTTTCACGTTCAGGCAGATAGACTTACAAGGAAGGGATATATTTTTTCCATATTTAATGACGATACCACAATGAACAACGGAAATAAAGCTTCCTCATGCACCACTCTCTCCATTGGAGAAAACCGATTCAACACCCGCTCAGTAGTTGTTGAGATTTTCACGTTCAGACAGATAGACTTAAAAGGAATGGACATACTTTTGTCCATATTTAATGATGATACCTCAACGGATTATGTAAATAAACCTTTCTCATGAACCACTCTGTCTATTGGTGCGAACCGATTCAACACCCGCTCAGTAGTTGTTGAGATTTTCACGTTCAGACAGATAGACTTACAAAGAGGGGATATATTTTTTCAATATTTAATGACGATACCACAATGAACAACGGAAAGAAAGCTTCCTCATGCACCACTCTCGCCATTGGAGAAAACCGATTCAACATGCGTTCAGTAGTTGTTGAGATTTTCACGTTCAGACAGATATACTTACAAGGAATGGATATATTTTTGTCCATATTTAATGATGATACCTCAACGGATTATGTAAATAAACCTTTCTCATGAACCACTCTGTCTATTGGTGCGAACCGATTCAACACCCGTTCAGGAGGTGTTGAGATTTTCACGTATAGGCAGATAGACTTACAAGGAAGGGAAATATTTTTTCCATATTTAATGATGATACCTAAATGAGTTATGGAATTAAACCTTTCTCATGAACCGCTCTGTCTATTGGTGCGAACCGGTTCAACATCCGTTCAGTAGTTGTTGAGATTTTCACGTTCAGACAGATAGACTTACAATGAAGGGATATATTTTTTTTATATTTAATGACGATACCACAATGAACAACGGAAATAAAACTTACTCATGCACCACTCTCTCCATTGGAGAAAACCGATTCAACACCCGCTCAGTAGTTGTTGAGATTTTCACGTTCAGACAGATATACTTACAAGGTATATATATATTTTTTTCCATATTTAATTATGGTACCCAAATGAGTTATGGAATTAAACCTTTCTCATGAACCACTCTGTCTATTGGTGCGAACCGATTCAACATCCGTTCAGTAGTTGTTGAGATTTTCTCGTTCAGGCAGATAGACTTACAAGGAAGGGATATATTTTTTCCATATTTAATGACGATACCGCAATGAACAACGGAAATAAAGCTTCCTCATGCACCACTCTCGCCATTGGAGAAAACCGATTCAACACCCGCTCAGTAGTTGTTGAGATTATCACGTTCAGACAGATAGACTTAAAAGGAATGGACATACTTTTGTCCATATTTAATGATGATACCTCAACGGATAGACTTACAAGGAAGATATATATTTTTTCCATATTTAATGACGATACCACAATGAACAACGGAAATAAAGCTTCCTCATGCAACACTCTCTCCATTGGAGAAAACCGATTCAACATGCGTTCAGTAGTTGTTGAGATTTTCACGTTCAGACAGATATACTTACAAGGAATGGATATATTTTTGTCCATATTTAATGATGATACCTCAACGGATTATGTAAATAAACCTTTCTCATGAACCACTCTGTCTATTGTTGCGAACCGATTCAACACCCGTTCAGTAGTTGTTGAGATTTTCACGTTCAGGCAGATAGACTTACAAGGAAGGGATATATTTTTTCCACATTTAATGATGATACCTAAATGAGTTATGGAATCAAACCTTTCTCATGAACCACTCTGTCTATTGGTGCGAACCGATTCAACATCCGTTCAGTAGTTGTTGAGATTTTCACGTTCAGGCAGATAGACTTACAAGGAAGGGATATATTTTTTTCATATTTAATGACGATACCACAATGAACAACGGAAATAAAGCTTCCTCATGCACCACTCTCTCCATTGGAGAAAACAGATTCAACATGCGTTCAGTAGTTGTTGAGATTTTCACGTTCAGACAGATATACTTACAAGGAATGGATATATTTTTGTCCATATTTAATGATGATACCTCAACGGATTATGTAAATAAACCTTTCTCATGAACCACTCTGTCTATTGGTGCGAACCGATTCAACACCCGTTCAGTAGTTGTTGAGATTTTCACGTTCAGGCAGATAGACTTACAAGGAAGGGATATATTTTTTCCATATTTAATGATGATACCTAAATGAGTTATGGAATTAAACCTTTCTCATGAACCACTCTGTCTATTGGTGCGAACCGATTCAACATCCGTTCAGTAGTTGTTGAGATTTTCACGTTCAGGCAGATAGACTTACAAGGAAGGGATATATTTTTTCCATATTTAATGACGATACCACAATGAACAACGGAAATAAAGCTTCCTCATGCACCACTCTCTCTATTGGAGAAAACCGATTCAACATGCGTTCAGTAGTTGTTGAGATTTTCACGTTCAGACAGATATACTTACAAGGAATGGATATATTTTTTTCCATATTTAATTATGGTACCTAAATGAGTTATGGAATTAAACCTTTTTCATGAACCACTCTGTCTATTGGTGCGAACCGATTCAACATCCGTTCAGTAGTTGTTGAGATTTTCACGTTCAGGCAGATAGACTTACAAGGAAGGGATATATTTTTTCCATATTTAATGACGATACCACAATGAACAAAGGAAATAAAGCTTCCTCATGCACCACTCTCTCCATTGGAGAAAACCGATTCAACACCCGCTCAGTAGTTGTTGAGATTTTCACGTTCAGACAGATAGACTTAAAAGGAATGGACATACTTTTGTCCATATTTAATGATGATACCTCAACGGATTATGTAAATAAACCTTTCTCATGAACCACTCTGTCTATTGGTGCGAACCGATTCAACACCCGCTCAGTAGTTGTTGAGATTTTCACGTTCAGACAGATAGACTTACAAAGAATGGATATATTTTTTTCCATATTTAATGATGATACCTAAATGAATTATGGAATTAAACCTTTCTCATGAACCACTCTGTCTATTGGTGCGAACCGATTCAACATCCGTTCAGTAGTTGTTGAGATTTTCACGTTCAGGCAGATAGACTTACAAGGAAGGGATATATTTTTTCAATATTTAATGACGATACCACAATGAACAACGGAAATAAAGCTTCCTCATGCACCACTCTCTCCATTGGAGAAAACCGATTCAACATGCGTTCAGTAGTTGTTGAGATTTTCACGTTCAGACAGATATACTTACAAGGAATGGATCTATTTTTGTCCATATTTAATGATGATACCTCAACGGATTATGTAAATAAACCTTTCTCATGAACCACTCTGTCTATTGGTGCGAACCGATTCAACACCCGTTCAGTAGTTGTTGAGATTTTCACGTACAGGCAGATAGACTTACAAGGAACGGATATATTTTTTCCATATTTAATGATGATACCTAAATGAGTTATGGAATTAAGCCTTTCTCATGAACCACTCTGTCTATTGGTGCGAACCGATTCAACATCCGTTCAGTAGTTGTTGAGATTTTCACGTTCAGACAGATAGACTTACAATGAAGGGATATATTTTTTCCATATTTAATGACGATACCACAATGAACAACGGAAATAAAGCTTCCTCATGCACCACTCTCTCCATTGGAGAAAACCGATTCAACATGCGTTCAGTAGTTGTTGAGATTTTCACGTTCAGACAGATATACTTACAAGGAATGGATATATTTTTGTCCATATTTAATGATGATACCTCAACGGATTATGTAAATAAACCTTTCTCATGAACCACTCTGTCTATTGGTGCGAACCGATTCAACACCCGTTCAGTAGTTGTTGAGATTTTAACGTTCAGGCAGATAGACTTACAAGGAAGGGATATATTTTTTCCACATTTAATGATGATACCTAAATGAGTTATGGAATCAAACCTTTCTCATGAACCACTCTGTCTATTGGTGCGAACCGATTCAACATCCGTTCAGTAGTTGTTGAGATTTTCACGTTCAGGCAGATAGACTTACAAGGAAGGGATATATTTTTTCCATATTTAATGACGATACCACAATGAACAACGGAAATAAAGCTTCCTCATGCACCACTCTCTCCATTGGAGAAAACCGATTCAACATGCGTTCAGTAGTTGTTGAGATTTTCACGTTCAGACAGATAGACCTAAAAGGAATGGATATATTTTTTTCCATATTTAATGATGATACATCAACGGATTATGTAAATAAACCTTTCTCATGAACCACGCTGTCTATTGGTGCGAACCGATTCAACATCCGTTCAGTAGTTGTTGAGATTTTCACGTTCAGACAGATAGACTTACAAGGAATGGATATATTTTGTTCCATATTTAATGATGGTACCCCAATGTGTTATGGAATTAAACCGTTCTCATGAACCACTCTGTCTATTGGTGCGAACCGATTCAACATCCGTTCAGTAGTTGTTGCGATTTTCCGTTCAGACAGCTAGACTTACAAGGAAGGGATATATTTTTTTCCATATTCAATGACGATACCACAATGAACAACGGAAATAAAGCTTCAGACAGATATACTTACAAGGAATGGATATATTTGTTTCCATATTTAATTATGGTAGCTAAATGAGTTATGGAATTAAACCTTTCCCATGAACCACTCTGTCTATTGGTGCGAACCGATTCAACATCCGTTCAGTAGTTGTTGAGATTTTCACGTTCAGGCAGATAGGCTTACAAGGAAGGGATATATTTTTTGCATATTTAATGACGATACCACAATGAACAACGGAAATAAAGCTTCCTCCTGCACCACTCTCTCCATTGGAGAGAACCGATTCAACACCCGCTCAGTAGTTGTTGACATTTTCACGTTCAGACAGATATACTTACAAGGAATGAATATATTTTTTTCCATATTTAATTATGGTACCTAAATGAGTTATGGAATTAAACCTTTCTCGTGAACCACTCTGTCTATTGGTGAGAACCGATTCAACATCTGTTCAGTATTTGTTGCGATTTTCACGTTCAGACAGATATACTTACAATTAATGGATATATTTTTTTCCATATTTAATTATGGTACCTAAATGAGTTATGGAATTAAACCTTTCTCATGAACCACTCTGTCTATTGGTGAGAACCGATTCAACATCTGTTCAGTAGTTGTTGCGATTTTCACGTTCAGACAGATAGACTTAAAAGGACTGGATATATTTTTGTCCATATTTAATGATGATACCTCAACGGATTATGTAAATAAACCTTTCTCATGAACCAGTCTGTCTATTGGTGCGTTCAACACCCGCTCAGTAGTTGTTGAGATTTTCACGTTCAGACAGATAGACTTACAAAGAATGGATATATTTTTTTTCCCATATTTAATTATGATACCTAAATGAATTATGGAATTAAACCTTTGTCATGAACCACTCTGTCTATTGGTGCGAACCGATTCAACATCCGGTCAGTAGTTGTTGAGATTTTCACGTTCAGGCAGATAGACTTACAAGGAAGGGATGTATTTTTTCCATATTTAATGACGATACCACAATGAACAACGGAAATAAAGCTTCCTCATGCACCACTCTCTCCATTGGAGAAAACCGATTCAACACCCGCTCAGCAGTTGTTGAGATTTTCACGTTCAGGCAGATAGACTTACAAGGAAGGGATATATTTTTTCCATATTTAATGATGATACCTAAATGAGTTATGGAATTAAACCTTTCTCATGAACCACTCTGTCTATTGGTGCGAACCGATTCAACACCCGTTCAGTAGTTGTTGAGATTTTCACGGTCAGGCAGATAGACTTACAAGGAATGTATATATTTTTTTCCATATTTAATGATGATACCTAAATGAGTTATGGAATTAAACCTTTCCCAAGAACCACTCTGTCTATTGGTGCGAACCGATTCAACATCCGTTCAGTAGTTATTGAAATGCTCACGTTCAGACAGATAGACTTACAAAGAAGGGATATATTTTTTCCATATTTCATGATGATACCACAATGAACAACGGAAATAAAGCTTCCTCACGCACCACTTTCTCCATTGGAGAAAACCGATTCAACACCCGCTCAGTAGTTGTTGAGATTTTCACGTTCAGACAGATATACTTACAAGGAATGGATATAATTTTTTCCATATTTAATGATGATACCTAAATGAGTTATGGAATTAAACCTTTCTCATGAACCACTCTGTCTATTGGTGCGAACCGATTCAACATCCGTTCAGTAGTTGTTAAGATTTTCACGTTCAGACAGATAGACTTACAATGAAGGGATATATTTTTTCCATATTTAATGACGATACCACAATGAACAACGGAAATAAAGCTTCCTCATGCACCACTCTCTCCATTGGAGAAAAACCGATTCAACACCCGCTCAGTAGTTGTTGAGATTTTCACGTTCAGACAGATATAATTACAAGGAATGAATATATTTTTTTCCATATTTAATTATGGTACCTAAATGAGTTATGGAATTAAACCTTTCTCATGAACCACTCTGTTTAGTGGTGAGAACCGATTCAACATCTGTTCAGTAGTTGTTGAGATTTTCACGTTCAGGCAGATAGACTTACAAGGAAGGGATATATTTTTTCCATATTTAATGACGATACCACAATGAACAACGGAAATAAAGCTTCCTCACGCACCACTTTCTCCATTGGAGAAAACCGATTCAACACCCGCTCAGTAGTTGTTGAGATTTTCACGTTCAGACAGATATACTTACAAGGAATGGATATATTTTTTTCCATATTTAATGATGATACCTAAATGAGTTATGGAATTAAACCTTTCTCATGAACCACTCTGTCTATTGGTTCGAACCGATTCAACATCCGTTCAGTACTTGTTGAGATTTTCACGTTCAGACAGATAGACTTACAAGGAAGGGATATATTTTTTCCATATTTAATGACGATACCACAATGAACAAAGGAAATAAAGCTTCCTCATGCACCACTCTCTCCAATGGAGAAAACCGATTCAGCACCTGCTCAGTAGTTGTTGAGATTTTCACGTTCAGGCAGATAGACTTACAAGGAAGGGATATATTTTTTCAATATTTAATGATGATACCTCAATGAATTATGGAATTAAACCTTTCTCATGAACCTCTCGGTCTATTGGTGCGAACCGATTCAACATCCGTTCAGTAGTTGTTGCGATTTTCACGTTCAGACAGATAGACCTAAAAGGAATGGATATATTTTTTTCCATATTTAATGATGATACTTAAATGAGTTATGGAATTGAATCTTTCTCATGAGCCACTCTGTCTATTGGTGCGAACCGATTCAACATCCGTTCAGTAGTTGTTGCGATTTTCACGTTCAGACAGATAGACCTAAAAGGAATGGATATATTTTTTTCCATATTTAATGATGATACATCAACGGATTATGTAAATAAACCTTTCTCATGAACCACGCTGTCTATTGGTGCGAACCGATTCAACATCCGTTCAGTAGTTGTTGAAATTTTCACGTTCAGACAGATAGACTTACAAGGAATGGATATATTTTGTTCCATATTTAATGATGGTACCCCAATGTGTTATGGAATTAAACCGTTCTCATGAACCACTCTGTCTATTGGTGCGAACCGATTCAACATCCGTTCAGTAGTTGTTGCGATTTTCCGTTCAGACAGATAGACTTACAAGGAAGGGATATATTTTTTCCATATTCAATGACGATACCACTATGAACAATGGAAATAAAGCTTCAGACAGATATACTTACAAGGAATGGATATATTTTTTTCCATATTTAATTATGGTAGCTAAATGAGTTATGGAATTAAACCTTTCTCATGAACCACTCTGTCTATTGGTGCGAACCGATTCAACATCCGTTCAGTAGTTGTTGAGATTTTCACGTTCAGGCAGATAGACTTACAAGGAAGGGATATATTTTTTCCATATTTAATGACGATACCACAATGAACAACGGAAATAAAGCTTCCTCCTGCACCACTCTCTCCATTGGAGAGAACCGATTCAACACCCGCTCAGTAGTTGTTGACATTTTCACGTTCGGACAGATATACTTACAAGGAATGAATATATTTTTTTCCATATTTAATTATGGTACCTAAATGAGTTATGGAATTAAACCTTTTCCATGAACCACTCTGTCTATTGGTGAGAACCGATTCAACATCTGTTCAGTAGTTGTTGAGATTTTCACGTTCAGGCAGATAGACTTAAAAGGAAGGGATATATTTTTTTCCATATTTAATTATGGTACCTAAATGAGTTATGGAATTAAACCTTTCTCGTGAACCACTCTGTCTATTGGTGAGAACCGATTCAACATCTGTTCAGTATTTGTTGCGATTTTCACGTTCAGACAGATATACTTACAATTAATGGATATATTTTTTTCCATATTTAATTATGGTACCTAAATGAGTTATGGAATTAAACCTTTCTCATGAACCACTCTGTCTATTGGTGAGAACCGATTCAACATCTGTTCAGTAGTTGTTGCGATTTTCACGTTCAGACAGATAGACTTAAAAGGACTGGATATATTTTTGTCCATATTTAATGATGATACCTCAACGGATTATGTAAATAAACCTTTCTCATGAACCACTCTGTCTATTGGTGCGTTCAACACCCGCTCAGTAGTTGTTGAGATTTTCACGTTCAGACAGATAGACTTACAAAGAATGGATATATTTTTTTTCCATATTTAATTATGATACCTAAATGAATTATGGAACTAAACCCTTGTCATGAACCACTCTGTCTATTGGTGCGAACCGATTCAACATCCGTTCAGTAGTTATTGAAATGCTCACGTTCAGACAGATAGACTTACAAAGAAGGGATATATTTTTTCCATATTTCATGATGATACCACAGTGAACAACGGAAATAAAGCTTCCTCACGCACCACTTTCTCCATTGGAGAAAACCGATACAACACCCGCTCAGCAGGTATTGAGATTTTCACGTTCAGACAGATAGATTTAAAAGGAATGGATATATTTTTGTTCCATATTTAATGGTGATACCTCAATCAATTATGGAATTAAGCCTTTCTATGAACCACTCTGTCTATTGGTGAGAACCGATTCAATATCTGTTCAGTAGTTGTTGCGATTTTCACGTTCAGACAGATATACTTACAAGGAATGGATATATTTTTTTCCATATTTAATGATGATACCTAAATGAGTTATGGAATTAAACCTTTCTTATGAACCACTCTGTCTATTGGTGCGAACCGATTCAACATCCGTTCAGTAGTTGTTGAGATTTTCACGTTCAGGCAGATAGACTTACAATGAAGTGATATATTTTTTCCATATTTAATGACGATACCACAATGAACAACGGAAATAAAGCTTCCTCATGCACCACTCTCTCTATTGGAGAAAACCGATTCAACACCCGCTCAGTAGTTGTTGAGATTTGCACGTTCAGACAGATATACTTACAAGGAATGAATATATTTTTTCCATATTTAGTTATGGTACCTAAATGAGTTATGGAATTAAACCTTTCTCATGAACCACTCTGTCTATTGGTGAGAAATGATTCAACATCTGTTCAGTAGTTGTTGAGATTTTCACGTTCAGGCAGATAGACTTACAAGGAAGGGATATATTTTTTCCATATTTAATGATGATACCTAAATGAGTTATGTAAATAAACCTTTCTCATGAACCACTCTGTCTATTGGTGCGTTCAACACCCGCTCAGTAGTTGTTGAGATTTTCACGTTCAGACAGATAGACTTACAAAGAATGGATATATTTTTTTTCCATATTAAATGATGATACCTAAATGAATTATGGAATTAAACCTTTCTCATGAACCACTCTGTCTATTGGTGCGAACCGATTCAACATCCGTTCAGTAGTTGTTGAGATTTTCACGTTCAGGCAGATAGACTTACAAGGAAGGGATATATTTTTTCCATATTTAATGACGATACCACAATGAACAACGGAAATAAAGCTTCCTCATGCACCACTCTCTCCATTGGAGAAAACCGATTCAACATCCGCTCAGTAGTGGTTGAGATTTTCACGTTCAGACAGATAGACCTAAAAGGAATGGATATATTTTGTTCCATATTTAATGATGGTACCCCAATGTATTATGGAATTAAACCGTTCTCATGCACCACTCTGTCTATTGGTGCGAACCGATTCAACATCCGTGCAGTAGTTGTTGCGATTTTCCGTTCAGACAGATAGACTTACAAGGAATGGATATATTTTGTTCCATATTTAATGATGGTACCCCAATGTATTATGGAATTTAACCGTTCTCATGAACCACTCTGTCTATTGGTGAGAACCGATTCAATATCTGTTCAGTAGTTGCTTTGATTTTCACGATATACTTACAAGGAATGGATATATTTTTTTCCATATTTAATGATGATACCTAAATGAGTTATGGAATTAAACCTTTCTCATGAACCACTCTGTCTATTGGTGCGAACCGATTCAACATCCGTTCAGTAGTTTTTGAGATTTTCACGTTCAGGCAGATAGACTTACAAGGAAGGGATATATTTTTTCCATATTTAATGACGATACCACAATGAACAACGGAAATAAAGCTTCCTCCTGCACCACTCTCTCCATTGGAGAAAACCGATTCAACACCCGCTCAGTAGTTGTTGAGATTTTCACGTTCAGACAGATATACTTACAAGGAATGAATATATTTTTTTCCATATTTAATTATGGTACCTAAATGAGTTATGGAATTAAACCTTTCCCATGAACCACTCTGTCTATTGGTGAGAACCGATTCAATATCTGTTCAGTAGTTGCTTCGATTTTCACGATATACTTACAATGAAGTGATATATTTTTTCCATATTTAATGACGATACCACAATGAACAACGGAAATAAAGCTTCCTCATGCACCACTCTCTCCATTGGAGAAAACCGATTCAACACCCGCTCAGTAGTTGTTGAGATTTGCACGTTCAGACAGATATACTTACAAGAAATGAATATATTTTTTCCATATTTAGTTATGGTACCTAAATGTGTTATGGAATTAAACCTTTCTCATGAACCACTCTGTCTATTGGTGCGAACCGATTCAACATCCGTTCAGTAATTTTTGCGATTTTCACGTTCAGACAGATAGACCTAAAAGGAATGGATATATTTTTTTCCATATTTAATGATGATACATCAACGGATTATGTAAATAAACCTTTCTCATGAACCACGCTGTCTATTGGTGCGAACCGATTCAACATCCGTTCAGTAGTTGTTGAGATTTTCACGTTCAGACAGATAGACTTACAAGGAATGGATATATTTTGTTCCATATTTAATGATGGTACCCCAATGTATTATGGAATTAAACCGTTCTCATGAACCACTCTGTCTATTGGTGCGAACCGATTCAACATCCGTTCAGTAGTTGTTGCGATTTTCCGTTCAGACAGATAGACTTACAAGGAATGGATATATTTTGTTCCATATTTAATGATGGTACCCCAATGTATTATGGAATTAAACCGTTCTCATGAACCACTCTGTCTATTGGTGAGAACCGATTCAATATCTGTTCAGTAGTTGCTTCGATTTTCACGATATACTTACAAGGAATGGATCTATTTTTTTCCATATTTAATGATGATACCTCAACGGAATATGTAAATAAACCTTTCTGATGAACCACTCTGTCTATTGGTGCGAACCGATTCAACATCCGTTCAGTAGTTTTTGAGATTTTCACTTTCAGGCAGATAGACTTACAAGGAAGGGATATATTTTTTCCATATTTAATGACGATACCACAATGAACAACGGAAATAAAGCTTCGTCCTGCACCAATCTCTCCATTGAAGAAAACCGATTCAACACCCGCTCAGTAGTTGTTGAGATTTTCACGTTCAGGCAGATAGACTTACAAGGAAGGGATATATTTTTTTCCATATTTAATTATGGTACCTAAATGAGTTATGGAATTAAACCTTTCTCATGAACCACTCTGTCTATTGGTGAGAACCGATTCAATATCTGTTCAGTAGTTGCTTCGATTTTCACGATATACTTACAATGAAGTGATATATTTTTTCCATATTTAATGACGATACCACAATGAAGTAGTTGTTGCGATTTTCCGTTCAGACAGATAGACTTACAAGGAATGGATATATTTTGTTCCATATTTAATGATGGTACCCCAATGTATTATGGAATTAAACCGTTCTCATGAACCACTCTGTCTATTGGTGAGAACCGATTCAATATCTGTTCAGTAGTTGCTTCGATTTTCACGATATACTTACAAGGAATGGATCTATTTTTTTCCATATTTAATGATGATACCTCAACGGAATATGTAAATAAACCTTTCTGATGAACCACTCTGTCTATTGGTGCGAACCGATTCAACATCCGTTCAGTAGTTTTTGAGATTTTCACTTTCAGGCAGATAGACTTACAAGGAAGGGATATATTTTTTCCATATTTAATGACGATACCACAATGAACAACGGAAATAAAGCTTCCTCCTGCACCAATCTCTCCATTGGAGAAAACCGATTCAACACCCGCTCAGTAGTTGTTGAGATTTTCACGTTCAGGCAGATAGACTTACAAGGAAGGGATATATTTTTTTCCATATTTAATTATGGTACCTAAATGAGTTATGGAATTAAACCTTTCTCATGAACCACTCTGTCTATTGGTGAGAACCGATTCAATATCTGTTCAGTAGTTGCTTCGATTTTCACGATATACTTACAATGAAGTGATATATTTTTTCCATATTTAATGACGATACCACAATGAACAACGGAAATAAAGCTTCCTCATGCACCACTCTCTCCATTGGAGAAAACCGATTCAACACTCGCTCAGTAGTTGTTGAGATTTTCACGTTCAGACAGATATACTTACAAGGAAAGGGTACATTTTTTTCCATATTTAATTATGGTACCTAAATGAGTTATGGAATTGAACCTTTCTCATGAACAACTCTGTCTATTGGTGAGAACGGATTCAACATCTGTTCAGTAGTTGTTGAGATTTTTACGTTCAGGCAGATAGACTTACAAGGAAGGGATATATTTTTTCCATATTTAATGATGATACCTAAATGAGTTATGGAAAAAAATATATCCATTCCTTGTAAGTATATCGTGAAAATCGAAGCAACTACTGAACAGATATTGAATCGGTTCTCACCAATAGACAGAGTGGTTCATGAGAAAGGTTTAATTCCATAACTCATTTAGCTACCATAATTAAATATGGAAAAAAATATATCCATTCCTTGTAAGTATATCTGTCTGAAGCTTTATTTCCGTTGTTCATTGTGGTATCGTCATTGAATATGGGAAAAATATATCACTTCATTGTAAGTATATCGTGAAAATCGAAGCAACTACTGAACAGATATTGAATCGGTTCTCACCAATAGACAGAGTGGTTCATGAGAAAGGTTTAATTCCATAATTCATTTAGGTATCATCATTAAATATGGAAAAAAAATATATCCATTCTTTGTAAGTCTATCTGTCTGAACGTGAAAATCTCAACAACTACTGAGCGGGTGTTGAACGCACCAATAGACAGAGTGGTTCATGAGAAAGGTTTATTTACATAACTCATTTAGGTATCATCATTAAATATGGAAAAAATATATCCCTTCCTTGTAAGTCTATCTGCCTGAACGTAAAAATCTCAACAACTACTGAACAGATGTTGAATCGGTTCTCACCAATAGACGGAGTGGTTCATGAGAAAGGTTTAATTCCATAACTCATTTAGGTACCATAACTAAATACGGAAAAAATATATTCATTCCTTGTAAGTATATCTGTCTGAACGTGCAAATCTCAACAACTACTGAGCGGGTGTTGTAAGTATATCGTGAAAATCGAAGCAGCTACTGAACAGATATTGAATCGGTTCTCACCAATAGACAGAGTGGTTCATGAGAAAGGTTTAATTCCATAACTCATTTAGGTACCATAATTAAGTATGGAAAAAATATATCCCTTCCTTGTAAGTCTATCTGCCTGAACGTGAAAATCTCAACAACTACTGAACGGATGTTGAATCGGTTCTCACCAATAGACAGAGTGGTTCATGGGAAAGGTTTAATTCCATAACTTATTTAGGGTACCATAATTAAATATGGAAAAAAATATATTCATTCCTTGTAAGTATATCTGTCTGAACGTGAAAATCTCAACAACTACTGAGCGGGTGTTGAATCGGTTTTCTCCAATGGAGAGAGTGGTGCAGGAGGAAGCTTTATTTCCGTTGTTCATTGTGGTATCGTCATTAAATATGGAAAAAATATATCCCTTCCTTGTAAGTCTATCTGCCTGAACGTGAAAATCTCAAAAACAACTCCGCACCAATAGACAGAGTGGTTCATGAGAAAGGTTTAATTCCATAACTCATTTAGGTATCATCATTAAATATGGAAAAAAAATAGATCCATTCCGTGTAAGTATATCGTGAAAATCGAAGCAACTACTGAACAGATATTGAATCGGTTCTCACCAATAGACAGAGTGGTTCATGAGAACGGTTTAATTCCATAATACATTGGGGTACCATCATTAAATATGGAACAAAATATATCCATTCCTTGTAAGTCTATCTGTCTGAACGGAAAATCGCAACAACTACTGAACGGATGTTGAATCGGTTCGCACCAATAGACAGAGTGGTTCATGAGAACGGTTTAATTCCATAATACATTGGGGTACCATCATTAAATATGGAACAAAATATATCCATTCCTTGTAAGTCTATCTGTCTGAACGTGAAAATCTCAACAACTACTGAACGGATGTTGAATCGGTTCGCACCAATAGACAGCGTGGTTCATGAGAAAGGTTTATTTACATAATCCGTTGATGTATCATCATTAAATATGGAAAAAAATATATCCATTCCTTGTAAGTCTATCTGTCTGAACGTGAAAATCTCAACAACTACTGAACGGATGTTGAATTTTTCCATATTTAATTATGGTACCTAAATGAGTTATGGAATTAAACCTTTCTCATGAACCACTCTGTCTATTGGTGAGAACCGATTCAACATCTGTTCAGTAGTTGTTGAGATTTTCACGTTCAGACAGATATACTTACAAGGAATGAATATATTTTTTCCATATTTAGTTATGGTACCTAAATGAGTTATGGAATTAAACCTTTCTCATGAACCACTCTGTCTATTGGTGAGAACCGATTCAACATCTGTTCAGTAGTTGTTGAGATTTTTACGTTCAGGCAGATAGACTTACAAGGAAGGGATATATTTTTTCCATATTTAATGATGATACCTAAATGAGTTATGTAAATAAACCTTTCTCATGAACCACTCTGTCTATTGGTGCGTTCAACACCCGCTCAGTAGTTGTTGAGATTTTCACGTTCAGACAGATAGACTTACAAAGAATGGATATATTTTTTTTCCATATTTAATGATGATACCTAAATGAATTATGGAATTAAACCTTTCTTATGAACCACTCTGTCTATTGGTGAGAACCGATTCAATATCTGTTCAGTAGTTGCTTCGATTTTCACGATATACTTACAATGAAGTGATATATTTTTTCCATATTCAATGACGATACCACAATGAACAACGGAAATAAAGCTTCAGACAGATATACTTACAAGGAATGGATATATTTTTTTCCATATTTAATTATGGTAGCTAAATGAGTTATGGAATTAAACCTTTCTCATGAACCACTCTGTCTATTGGTGAGAACCGATTCAATATCTGTTCAGTAGTTGCTTCGATTTTCACGATATACTTACAAGGAATGGATCTATTTTTTTCCATATTTAATGATGATACCTCAACGGAATATGTAAATAAACCTTTCTGATGAACCACTCTGTCTATTGGTGCGAACCGATTCAACATCCGTTCAGTAGTTTTTGAGATTTTCACTTTCAGGCAGATAGACTTACAAGGAAGGGATATATTTTTTCCATATTTAATGACGATACCACAATGAACAACGGAAATAAAGCTTCCTCCTGCACCAATCTCTCCATTGAAGAAAACCGATTCAACACCCGCTCAGTAGTTGTTGAGATTTTCACGTTCAGGCAGATAGACTTACAAGGAAGGGATATATTTTTTTCCATATTTAATTATGGTACCTAAATGAGTTATGGAATTAAACCTTTCTCATGAACCACTCTGTCTATTGGTGAGAACCGATTCAATATCTGTTCAGTAGTTGCTTCGATTTTCACGATATACTTACAATGAAGTGATATATTTTTTCCATATTTAATGACGATACCACAATGAACAACGGAAATAAAGCTTCCTCATGCACCACTCTCTCCATTGGAGAAAACCGATTCAACACTCGCTCAGTAGTTGTTGAGATTTGCACGTTCAGACAGATATACTTACAAGGAATGAATATATTTTTTCCATATTTAGTTATGGTACCTAAATGAGTTATGGAATTGAACCTTTCTCATGAACAACTCTGTCTATTGGTGAGAACGGATTCAACATCTGTTCAGTAGTTGTTGAGATTTTCACGTTCAGGCAGATAGACTTACAAGGAAGGGATATATTTTTTCCATATTTAATGATGATACCTAAATGAGTTATGGAAAAAAATATATCCATTCCTTGTAAGTATATCGTGAAAATCGAAGCAACTACTGAACAGATATTGAATCGGTTCTCACCAATAGACAGAGTGGTTCATGAGAAAGGTTTAATTCCATAACTCATTTAGCTACCATAATTAAATATGGAAAAAAATATATCCATTCCTTGTAAGTATATCTGTCTGAAGCTTTATTTCCGTTGTTCATTGTGGTATCGTCATTGAATATGGGAAAAATATATCACTTCATTGTAAGTATATCGTGAAAATCGAAGCAACTACTGAACAGATATTGAATCGGTTCTCACCAATAGACAGAGTGGTTCATGAGAAAGGTTTAATTCCATAATTCATTTAGGTATCATCATTAAATATGGAAAAAAAATATATCCATTCTTTGTAAGTCTATCTGTCTGAACGTGAAAATCTCAACAACTACTGAGCGGGTGTTGAACGCACCAATAGACAGAGTGGTTCATGAGAAAGGTTTATTTACATAACTCATTTAGGTATCATCATTAAATATGGAAAAAATATATCCCTTCCTTGTAAGTCTATCTGCCTGAACGTAAAAATCTCAACAACTACTGAACAGATGTTGAATCGGTTCTCACCAATAGACGGAGTGGTTCATGAGAAAGGTTTAATTCCATAACTCATTTAGGTACCATAACTAAATACGGAAAAAATATATTCATTCCTTGTAAGTATATCTGTCTGAACGTGCAAATCTCAACAACTACTGAGCGGGTGTTGTAAGTATATCGTGAAAATCGAAGCAGCTACTGAACAGATATTGAATCGGTTCTCACCAATAGACAGAGTGGTTCATGAGAAAGGTTTAATTCCATAACTCATTTAGGTACCATAATTAAGTATGGAAAAAATATATCCCTTCCTTGTAAGTCTATCTGCCTGAACGTGAAAATCTCAGCAACTACTGAACAGATGTTGAATCGGTTCTCACCAATAGACAGAGTGGTTCATGGGAAAGGTTTAATTCCATAACTTATTTAGGGTACCATAATTAAATATGGAAAAAAATATATTCATTCCTTGTAAGTATATCTGTCTGAACGTGAAAATCTCAACAACTACTGAGCGGGTGTTGAATCGGTTTTCTCCAATGGAGAGAGTGGTGCAGGAGGAAGCTTTATTTCCGTTGTTCATTGTGGTATCGTCATTAAATATGGAAAAAATATATCCCTTCCTTGTAAGTCTATCTGCCTGAACGTGAAAATCTCAAAAACTACTGAACGGATGTTGAATCGGTTCGCACCAATAGACAGAGTGGTTCATGAGAAAGGTTTAATTCCATAACTCATTTAGGTATCATCATTAAATATGGAAAAAAAATAGATCCATTCCGTGTAAGTATATCGTGAAAATCGAAGCAACTACTGAACAGATATTGAATCGGTTCTCACCAATAGACAGAGTGGTTCATGAGAACGGTTTAATTCCATAATACATTGGGGTACCATCATTAAATATGGAACAAAATATATCCATTCCTTGTAAGTCTATCTGTCTGAACGGAAAATCGCAACAACTACTGAACGGATGTTGAATCGGTTCGCACCAATAGACAGAGTGGTTCATGAGAACGGTTTAATTCCATAATACATTGGGGTACCATCATTAAATATGGAACAAAATATATCCATTCCTTGTAAGTCTATCTGTCTGAACGTGAAAATCTCAACAACTACTGAACGGATGTTGAATCGGTTCGCACCAATAGACAGCGTGGTTCATGAGAAAGGTTTATTTACATAATCCGTTGATGTATCATCACGTTCAGGCAGATAGACTTACAAGGAAGGGATATATTTTTTTCCATATTTAATTATGGTACCTAAATGAGTTATGGAATTAAACCTTTCTCATGAACCACTCTGTCTATTGGTGAGAACCGATTCAATATCTGTTCAGTAGTTGCTTCGATTTTCACGATATACTTACAATGAAGTGATATATTTTTTCCATATTTAATGACGATACCACAATGAACAACGGAAATAAAGCTTCCTCATGCACCACTCTCTCCATTGGAGAAAACCGATTCAACACTCGCTCAGTAGTTGTTGAGATTTGCACGTTCAGACAGATATACTTACAAGGAATGAATATATTTTTTCCATATTTAGTTATGGTACCTAAATGAGTTATGGAATTGAACCTTTCTCATGAACAACTCTGTCTATTGGTGAGAACGGATTCAACATCTGTTCAGTAGTTGTTGAGATTTTCACGTTCAGGCAGATAGACTTACAAGGAAGGGATATATTTTTTCCATATTTAATGATGATACCTAAATGAGTTATGGAAAAAAATATATCCATTCCTTGTAAGTATATCGTGAAAATCGAAGCAACTACTGAACAGATATTGAATCGGTTCTCACCAATAGACAGAGTGGTTCATGAGAAAGGTTTAATTCCATAACTCATTTAGCTACCATAATTAAATATGGAAAAAAATATATCCATTCCTTGTAAGTATATCTGTCTGAAGCTTTATTTCCGTTGTTCATTGTGGTATCGTCATTGAATATGGGAAAAATATATCACTTCATTGTAAGTATATCGTGAAAATCGAAGCAACTACTGAACAGATATTGAATCGGTTCTCACCAATAGACAGAGTGGTTCATGAGAAAGGTTTAATTCCATAATTCATTTAGGTATCATCATTAAATATGGAAAAAAAATATATCCATTCTTTGTAAGTCTATCTGTCTGAACGTGAAAATCTCAACAACTACTGAGCGGGTGTTGAACGCACCAATAGACAGAGTGGTTCATGAGAAAGGTTTATTTACATAACTCATTTAGGTATCATCATTAAATATGGAAAAAATATATCCCTTCCTTGTAAGTCTATCTGCCTGAACGTGAAAATCTCAACAACTACTGAACAGATGTTGAATCGGTTCTCACCAATAGACGCAGTGGTTCATGAGAAAGGTTTAATTCCATAACTCATTTAGGTACCATAACTAAATACGGAAAAAATATATTCATTCCTTGTAAGTATATCTGTCTGAACGTGCAAATCTCAACAACTACTGAGCGGGTGTTGTAAGTATATCGTGAAAATCGAAGCAGCTACTGAACAGATATTGAATCGGTTCTCACCAATAGACAGAGTGGTTCATGAGAAAGGTTTAATTCCATAACTCATTTAGGTACCATAATTAAGTATGGAAAAAATATATCCCTTCCTTGTAAGTCTATCTGCCTGAACGTGAAAATCTCAGCAACTACTGAACAGATGTTGAATCGGTTCTCACCAATAGACAGAGTGGTTCATGGGAAAGGTTTAATTCCATAACTTATTTAGGGTACCATAATTAAATATGGAAAAAAATATATTCATTCCTTGTAAGTATATCTGTCTGAACGTGAAAATCTCAACAACTACTGAGCGGGTGTTGAATCGGTTTTCTCCAATGGAGAGAGTGGTGCAGGAGGAAGCTTTATTTCCGTTGTTCATTGTGGTATCGTCATTAAATATGGAAAAAATATATCCCTTCCTTGTAAGTCTATCTGCCTGAACGTGAAAATCTCAAAAACTACTGAACGGATGTTGAATCGGTTCGCACCAATAGACAGAGTGGTTCATGAGAAAGGTTTAATTCCATAACTCATTTAGGTATCATCATTAAATATGGAAAAAAAATAGATCCATTCCGTGTAAGTATATCGTGAAAATCGAAGCAACTACTGAACAGATATTGAATCGGTTCTCACCAATAGACAGAGTGGTTCATGAGAACGGTTTAATTCCATAATACATTGGGGTACCATCATTAAATATGGAACAAAATATATCCATTCCTTGTAAGTCTATCTGTCTGAACGGAAAATCGCAACAACTACTGAACGGATGTTGAATCGGTTCGCACCAATAGACAGAGTGGTTCATGAGAACGGTTTAATTCCATAATACATTGGGGTACCATCATTAAATATGGAACAAAATATATCCATTCCTTGTAAGTCTATCTGTCTGAACGTGAAAATCTCAACAACTACTGAACGGATGTTGAATCGGTTCGCACCAATAGACAGCGTGGTTCATGAGAAAGGTTTATTTACATAATCCGTTGATGTATCATCATTAAATATGGAAAAAAATATATCCATTTCTTTTAGGTCTATCTGTCTGAACGTGAAAATCGCAACAACTACTGAACGGATGTTGAATTTTTCCATATTTAGTTATGGTACCTAAATGAGTTATGGAATTAAACCTTTCTCATGAACCACTCTGTCTATTGGTGAGAACCGATTCAACACCCGCTCAGTAGTTGTTGAGATTTGCACGTTCAGACAGATATACTTACAAGGAATGAATATATTTTTTCCATATTTAGTTATGGTACCTAAATGAGTTATGGAATTAAACCTTTCTCATGAACCACTCTGTCTATTGGTGAGAACCGATTCAACATCTGTTCAGTAGTTGTTGAGATTTTTACGTTCAGGCAGATAGACTTACAAGGAAGGGATATATTTTTTCCATATTTAATGATGATACCTAAATGAGTTATGTAAATAAACCTTTCTCATGAACCACTCTGTCTATTGGTGCGTTCAACACCCGCTCAGTAGTTGTTGAGATTTTCACGTTCAGACAGATAGACTTACAAAGAATGGATATATTTTTTTTCCATATTTAATGATGATACCTAAATGAATTATGGAATTAAACCTTTCTTATGAACCACTCTGTCTATTGGTGAGAACCGATTCAATATCTGTTCAGTAGTTGCTTCGATTTTCACGATATACTTACAATGAAGTGATATATTTTTTCCATATTCAATGACGATACCACAATGAACAACGGAAATAAAGCTTCAGACAGATATACTTACAAGGAATGGATATATTTTTTTCCATATTTAATTATGGTAGCTAAATGAGTTATGGAATTAAACCTTTCTCATGAACCACTCTGTCTATTGGTGAGAACCGATTCAATATCTGTTCAGTAGTTGCTTCGATTTTCACGATATACTTACAAGGAATGGATATATTTTTTTCCATATTTAATGATGATACCTAAATGAGTTATGGAATTAAACCTTTCTCATGAACCACTCTGTCTATTGGTGCGAACCGATTCAACATCCGTTCAGTAGTTGTTGAGATTTTCACGTTCAGGCAGATAGACTTACAAGGAAGATATATATTTTTTCCATATTTAATGACGATACCACAATGAACAACGGAAATAAAGCTTCCTCCTGCACCACTCTCTCCATTGGAGAAAACCGATTCAACACCCGCTCATTAGTTGTTGAGATTTTCACGTTCAGACAGACATACTTACAAGGAATGAATATATTTTGTTCCATATTTAATTATGGTACCTAAATGAGTTATGGAATTAAACCTTTCTCATGAACCACTCTGTCTATTGGTGAGAACCGATTCAACATCTGTTCAGTAGTTGTTGAGATTTTCACGTTCAGGCAGATAGACTTACAAGGAAAGGATATATTTTTTTCCATATTTAATTATGGTACCTAAATGAGTTATGGAATTAAACCTTTCTCATGAACCACTCTGTCTATTGGTGAGAACCGATTCAACATCTGTTCAGTATTTGTTGCGATTTTCACGTTCAGACAGATATACTTACAATTAATGGATATATTTTTTTCCATATTTAATTATGGTACCTAAATGAGTTATGGAATTAAACCTTTCTCATGAACCACTCTGTCTATTGGTGAGAACCGATTCAACATCTGTTCAGTAGTTGTTGCGATTTTCACGTTCAGACAGATAGACTTAAAAGGACTGGATATATTTTTGTCCATATTTAATGATGATACCTCAACGGATTATGTAAATAAACCTTTCTCATGAACCACTCTGTCTATTGGTGCGTTCAACACCCGCTCAGTAGTTGTTGAGATTTTCACGTTCAGACAGATAGACTTACAAAAAATGGATATATTTTTTTTCCATATTTAATGATGATACCTAAATGAATTATGGAATTAAACCTTTCTCATGAACCACTCTGTCTATTGGTGCGAACCGATTCAACATCCGTTTAGTAGTTGTTGAGATTTTCACGTTCAGGCAGATAGACTTACAAGGAAGGGATATATTTTTTCCATATTTAATGACGATACCACAATGAACAACGGAAATAAAGCTTCCTCATGCACCACTCTCTCCATTGGAGAAAACCGATTCAACACCCGCTCAGTAGTTGTTGAGATTTTCACGTTCAGGCAGATAGACTTACAGGGAAGGGATATATTTTTTCCATATTTAATGATGATACCTAAATGAGTTATGGAATTAAACCTTTCTCATGAACCACTCTGTCTATTGGTGCGAACCGATTCAACATCCGTTCAGTAGTTGTTGAGATTTTCACGTTCAGACAGATAGACTTACAAGGAATGGATATATTTTTTTCCATATTTAATGATGATACCTAAATGAGTTATGGAATTAAACCTTTCTCATGAACCACTCTGTCTATTGGTGCGAACCGATTCAACATCAGTTCAGTAGTTGTTGAGATTTTCACGTTCAGGCAGATAGACTTACAAGGAAGGGATATATTTTTTCCATATTTAATGACGATACCACAATGAACAACGGAAATAAAGCTTCCTCATGCACCACTCTCTCCATTGGAGGAAACCGATTCAACACCCGCTCAGTAGTTGTTGAGATTTGCACGTTCAGACAGATATACTTACAAGGAATGAATATATTTTTTCCATATTTAGTTATGGTACCTAAATGAGTTATGGAATTAAACCTTTCCCATGAATCACTCTGTCTATTGGTGCGAACCCATTCAAAATCCGTTGAGTAGTTATTGAAATGTTCACGTTCAGGCAGATAGACTTACAAAGAAGGGATATATTTTTTCCATATTTCATGATGATACCACAATGAACAACGGAAATAAAGCTTCCTCACGCACCACTTTGTCCATTGGAGAAAACCGATACAACACCCGCTCAGCAGGTATTGAGATTTTCACGTTCAGACAGATAGATTTAAAAGGATGGATATATTTTTGTTCCATATTCAATTATGGAATTAAGCCTTTCTATGAACCACTCTGTCTATTGGTGAGAACCGATTCAATATCTTGTCAGTAGTTGTTGCGATTTTCACGTTCAGACAGATATACTTACAAGGAATGGATATATTTTTTTCCATATTTAATGATGATACCTAAATGTGTTATGGAATTAAACCTTTCTTATGAACCACTCTGTCTATTGGTGCGAACCGATTCCACATCCGTTCAGTAGTTGTTGAGATTTTCACGTTCAGGCAGATAGACTTACAATGAAGGGATATATTTTTTCCATATTAAATGTCGATACCACAATGAACAACGGAAATAAAGCTTCCTCATGCACCACTCTCTCCATTGGAGAAAACCGATTCAACACCCGCTCAGTAGTTGTTGAGATTTTCACGTTCAGACAGATATACTTACAAGGAATGAATATATTTTTTCCATATTTAATTATGGTACCTAAATGAGTTATGGAATTAAACCTTTCTCATGAACCACTCTGTCTATTGGTGCGAACCGATTCAACATCCGTTCAGTAGTTGTTGAGATTTTCACGTTCAGACAGATAGACTTACAAGGAATGGATATATTTTTTTCCATATTTAATGATGATACCTAAATGAGTTATGGAATTAAACCTTTCTCATGAACCACTCTGTCTATTGGTGCGAACCGATTCAACATCCGTTCAGTAGTTGTTGAGATTTTCACGTTCAGGCAGATAGACTTACAAGGAAGGGATATATTTTTTCCATATTTAATGACGATACCACAATGAACAACGGAAATAAAGCTTCCTCATGCACCACTCTCTCCATTGGAGAAAACCGATTCAACACCCGCTCAGTAGTTGTTGAGATTTTCACGTTCAGGCAGATAGACTTACAAGGAAGGGATATATTTTTTCCATATTTAATGATGATACCTAAATGAGTTATGGAATTAAACCTTTCTCATGAACCACTCTGTCTATTGGTGCGAACCGATTCAACATCCGTTCAGTAGTTGTTGAGATTTTCACGTTCAGACAGATAGACTTACAAGGAATGGATATATTTTTTTCCATATTTAATGATGATACCTAAATGAGTTATGGAATTAAACCTTTCTCATGAACCACTCTGTCTATTGGTGCGAACCGATTCAACATCCGTTCAGTAGTTGTTGAGATTTTCACGTTCAGGCAGATAGACTTACAAGGAAGGGATATATTTTTTCCATATTTAATGACGATACCACAATGAACAACGGAAATAAAGCTTCCTCATGCACCACTCTCTCCATTGGAGAAAACCGATTCAACACCCGCTCAGTAGTTGTTGAGATTTTCACGTTCAGGCAGATAGACTTACAAGGAAGGGATATATTTTTTCCATATTTAATGATGATACCTAAATGAGTTATGGAATTAAACCTTTCTCATGAACCACTCTGTCTATTGGTGCGAACCGATTCAACATCCGTTCAGTAGTTGTTGAGATTTTCACGTTCAGACAGATAGACTTACAAGGAATGGATATATTTTTTTCCATATTTAAAGATGATACCTAAATGAGTTATGGAATTGAACCTTTCTCATGAACCACTCTGTCTATTGGTGCGAACCGATTCAACATCCGTTCAGTAGTTGTGAGATTTTCACGTTCAGGCAGATAGACTTACAAGGAAGGGATATATTTTTTCCATATTTAATGACGATACCACAATGAACAATGGAAATAAAGCTTCCTCATGCACCACTCTCTCCATTGGAGAAATCCGATTCAACACCCGCTCAGTAGTTGTTGAGATTTTCACGTTCAGGCAGATAGACTTACAAGGAAGGGATATATTTTTTCCATATTTAATGATGATACCTAAATGAGTTATGGAATTAAACCTTTCTCATGAACCACTCTGTCTATTAATGCGAACCGATTCAACACCCGCTCAGTAGTTGTTGAGATTTTCAAGTTCAGACAGATATACTTACAAGGAATGGATATATTTTTTTCCATATGTAATTATGGTACCTAAATGAGTTATGGAATTAAACCTTTCTCATGAACCACTCTGTCTATTGGTGAGAACCGATTCAACATCTGTTCAGTAGTTGTTGCGATTTTCACGTTCAGACAGATAGACTTAAAATGAATGGATATATTTTTATCCATATTTAATGATGATACCTCAACAGATTACGTAAATAAACCTATCTCATGAACCACTCTGTCTATTGGTGCGAACCGATTCAACACCCGCTCAGTAGTTGTTGAGATTTTCACGTTCAGACAGATATACTTACAAGGAATGGATATATTTTTTTCCATATGTAATTATGGTACCTAAATGAGTTATCTAATTAAACCTTTCTCATGAACCACTCTGTCTATTGGTGAGAACCGATTCAACATCTGTTCAGTAGTTGTTGCGATTTTCACGTTCAGACAGATAGACTTAAAATGAATGGATATATATTTATCCATATTTAATGATGATACCTCAACAGATCACGTAAATAAACCTATCTCATGAACCACTCTGTCTATTGGTGCGAACCGATTCAACACCCGCTCATTAGTTGTTGAGATTTTCACGTTCAGACAGATAGACTTACAAGGAATGGATATATTTTTTTCCATATTTACTGATGATACCTAAATGAGTTATGGAATTAAACCTTTCCCATGAATCACTCTGTCTATTGGTGCGAACCGATTCAACATCCGTTGAGTAGTTATTGAAATGTTCACGTTCAGGCAGATAGATTTACAAAGAAGGGATATATTTTTTCCATATTTCATGATGATACCATAATGAACAACGGAAATAAAGCTTCCTCACGCACCACTTTCTCCATTGGAGAAAACCGATACAACACCCGCTCAGCAGGTATTGAGATTTTCACGTTCAGACAGATAGATTTAAAAGGATGGATATATTTTTGTTCCATATTTAATGGTGATACCTCAATCAATTATGGAATTAAGCCTCTGTCTATTGGTGAGAACCGATTCAATATCTTGTCAGTAGTTGTTGCGATTTTCACGTTCAGACAGATATACTTACAAGGAATGGATATATTTTTTTCCCTATTTAATGATGATACCAAAATGAGTTATGGAATTAAACCTTTCTTATGAACCACTCTGTCTATTGGTGCGAACCGATTCCACATCCGTTCAGTAGTTCTTGAGATTTTCACGTTCAGGCAGATAGACTTACAATGAAGGGATATATTTTTTCCATATTTAATGACGATACCACAATGAACAACGGAAATAAAGCTTCCTCATGCACCACTCTCTCCATTGGAGAAAACCGATTCAACACCCGCTCAGTAGTTGTTGAGATTTGCACTTTCAGACAGATATACTTACAAGGAATGAATATATTTTTTCCATATTTAATTATGGTACCTAAATGAGTTATGGAATTAAACCTTTCTCATGAACCACTCTGTCTATTGGTGAGAACCGATTCAACATCTGTTCAGTAGTTGTTGAGATTTTCACGTTCAGGCAGATAGACTTACAAAGAATGGATATATTTTTTTTCCATATTTAATGATGATACCTAAATGAATTATGGAATTAAACGTTTCTCATGAACCACTCTGTCTATTGTTGCGAACCGATTCAACATCCGTTCAGTAGTTGTTGAGATTTTCACGTTCAGGCAGATAGACTTACAAGGAAGGGATATATTTTTTCCATATTTAATGATGATACCTAAATGAGTTATGGAATTAAACCTTTCTCATGAACCACTCTGTCTATTGGTGCGAACCGATTCAACATCCGTTCAGTAGTTGTTGAGATTTTCACGTTCAGACAGATAGACTTACAAGGAATGGATATATTTTTTTCCATATTTAATGATGATACCTAAATGAGTTATGGAATTAAACCTTTCTCATGAACCACTCTGTCTATTGGTGCGAACCGATTCAACATCCGTTCAGTAGTTGTTGAGATTTTCACGTTCAGGCAGATAGACTTACAAGGAAGGGGTATATTTTTTCCATATTTAATGACGATACCACAATGAACAACGGAAATAAAGCTTCCTCATGCACCACTCTCTCCATTGGAGAAAACCGATTCAACACCCGCTCAGTAGTTGTTGAGATTTTCACGTTCAGGCAGATAGACTTACAAGGAAGGGCTATATTTTTTCCATATTTAATGATGATACCTAAATGAGTTATGGAATTAAAAATTTCTCATGAACCACTCTGTCTATTGGTGAGAACCGATTCAACATCTGTTCAGTAGTTGTTGAGATTTTCACGTTCAGGCAGATAGACTTACAAAGAATGGATATATTTTTTTTCCATATTTAATGATGATACCTAAATGAATTATGGAATTAAACCTTTCTCATGAACCACTCTGTCTATTGGTGCGAACCGATTCAACATCCGTTCAGTAGTTGTTGAGATTTTCACGTTCAGGCAGATAGGCTTACAAGGAAGGGATATATTTTTTCCATATTTAATGATGATACCTAAATGAGTTATGGAATTAAACCTTTCTCATGAACCACTCTGTCTATTAATGCGAACCGATTCAACACCCGCTCAGTAGTTGTTGAGATTTTCAAGTTCAGACAGATATACTTACAAGGAATGGATATATTTTTTTCCATATGTAATTATGGTACCTAAATGAGTTATGGAATTAAACCTTTCTCATGAACCACTCTGTCTATTGGTGAGAACCGATTCAACATCTGTTCAGTAGTTGTTGCGATTTTCACGTTCAGACAGATAGACTTAAAATGAATGGATATATTTTTATCCATATTTAATGATGATACCTCAACAGATTACGTAAATAAACCTATCTCATGAACCACTCTGTCTATTGGTGCGAACCGATTCAACACCCGCTCAGTAGTTGTTGAGATTTTCACGTTCAGACAGATATACTTACAAGGAATGGATATATTTTTTTCCATATGTAATTATGGTACCTAAATGAGTTATGGAATTAAACCTTTCTCATGAACCACTCTGTCTATTGGTGAGAACCGATTCAACATCTGTTCAGTAGTTGTTGCGATTTTCACGTTCAGACAGATAGACTTAAAATGAATGGATATATTTTTATCCATATTTAATGATGATACCTCAACAGATTACGTAAATAAACCTATCTCATGAACCACTCTGTCTATTGGTGCGAACCGATTCAACACCCGCTCAGTAGTTGTTGAGATTTTCACGTTCAGACAGATATACTTACAAGGAATGGATATATTTTTTTCCATATGTAATTATGGTACCTAAATGAGTTATCTAATTAAACCTTTCTCATGAACCACTCTGTCTATTGGTGAGAACCGATTCAACATCTGTTCAGTAGTTGTTGCGATTTTCACGTTCAGACAGATAGACTTAAAATGAATGGATATATATTTATCCATATTTAATGATGATACCTCAACAGATCACGTAAATAAACCTATCTCATGAACCACTCTGTCTATTGGTGCGAACCGATTCAACACCCGCTCATTAGTTGTTGAGATTTTCACGTTCAGACAGATAGACTTACAAGGAATGGATATATTTTTTTCCATATTTACTGATGATACCTAAATGAGTTATGGAATTAAACCTTTCCCATGAATCACTCTGTCTATTGGTGCGAACCGATTCAACATCCGTTGAGTAGTTATTGAAATGTTCACGTTCAGGCAGATAGATTTACAAAGAAGGGATATATTTTTTCCATATTTCATGATGATACCATAATGAACAACGGAAATAAAGCTTCCTCACGCACCACTTTCTCCATTGGAGAAAACCGATACAACACCCGCTCAGCAGGTATTGAGATTTTCACGTTCAGACAGATAGATTTAAAAGGATGGATATATTTTTGTTCCATATTTAATGGTGATACCTCAATCAATTATGGAATTAAGCCTCTGTCTATTGGTGAGAACCGATTCAATATCTTGTCAGTAGTTGTTGCGATTTTCACGTTCAGACAGATATACTTACAAGGAATGGATATATTTTTTTCCCTATTTAATGATGATACCAAAATGAGTTATGGAATTAAACCTTTCTTATGAACCACTCTGTCTATTGGTGCGAACCGATTCCACATCCGTTCAGTAGTTCTTGAGATTTTCACGTTCAGGCAGATAGACTTACAATGAAGGGATATATTTTTTCCATATTTAATGACGATACCACAATGAACAACGGAAATAAAGCTTCCTCATGCACCACTCTCTCCATTGGAGAAAACCGATTCAACACCCGCTCAGTAGTTGTTGAGATTTGCACTTTCAGACAGATATACTTACAAGGAATGAATATATTTTTTCCATATTTAATTATGGTACCTAAATGAGTTATGGAATTAAACCTTTCTCATGAACCACTCTGTCTATTGGTGAGAACCGATTCAACATCTGTTCAGTAGTTGTTGAGATTTTCACGTTCAGGCAGATAGACTTACAAAGAATGGATATATTTTTTTTCCATATTTAATGATGATACCTAAATGAATTATGGAATTAAACGTTTCTCATGAACCACTCTGTCTATTGTTGCGAACCGATTCAACATCCGTTCAGTAGTTGTTGAGATTTTCACGTTCAGGCAGATAGACTTACAAGGAAGGGATATATTTTTTCCATATTTAATGATGATACCTAAATGAGTTATGGAATTAAACCTTTCTCATGAACCACTCTGTCTATTGGTGCGAACCGATTCAACATCCGTTCAGTAGTTGTTGAGATTTTCACGTTCAGACAGATAGACTTACAAGGAATGGATATATTTTTTTCCATATTTAATGATGATACCTAAATGAGTTATGGAATTAAACCTTTCTCATGAACCACTCTGTCTATTGGTGCGAACCGATTCAACATCCGTTCAGTAGTTGTTGAGATTTTCACGTTCAGGCAGATAGACTTACAAGGAAGGGATATATTTTTTCCATATTTAATGACGATACCACAATGAACAACGGAAATAAAGCTTCCTCATGCACAACTCTCTCCATTGGAGAAAACCGATTCAACACCCGCTCAGTAGTTGTTGAGATTTTCACGTTCAGGCAGATAGACTTACAAGGAAGGGCTATATTTTTTCCATATTTAATGATGATACCTAAATGAGTTATGGAATTAAAAATTTCTCATGAACCACTCTGTCTATTGGTGAGAACCGATTCAACATCTGTTCAGTAGTTGTTGAGATTTTCACGTTCAGGCAGATAGACTTACAAAGAATGGATATATTTTTTTTCCATATTTAATGATGATACCTAAATGAATTATGGAATTAAACCTTTCTCATGAACCACTCTGTCTATTGGTGCGAACCGATTCAACATCCGTTCAGTAGTTGTTGAGATTTTCACGTTCAGGCAGATAGGCTTACAAGGAAGGGATATATTTTTTCCATATTTAATGACGATACCACAATGAACAACGGAAATAAAGCTTCCTCATGCACCACTCTCTCCATTGGAGAAAACCGATTCTACACCCGCTCAGTAGTTGTTGAGATTTTCACGTTCAGGCAGATAGACTTACAAGGAAGGGATATATTTTTTCCATATTTAATGATGATACCTAAATGAGTTATGGAATTAAACCTTTCTCATGAACCACTCTGTCTATTGGTGCGAACCGATTCAACATCTGTTCAGTAGTTGTTGAGATTTTCACGTTCAGACAGATAGACTTACAAGGAATGGATATATTTTTTTCCATATTTAATGATGATACCTAAATGAGTTATGGAATTAAACCTTTCTCATGAACCACTCTGTCTATTGGTGCGAACCGATTCAACATCCGTTCAGTAGTTGTTGAGATTTTCACGTTCAGGCAGATAGACTTACAAGGAAGGGATATATTTTTTCCATATTTAATGACGATACCACAATGAACAACGGAAATAAAGCTTCCTCATGCACCACTCTCTCCATTGGAGAAAACCGATTCAACACCCGCTCAGTAGTTGTTGAGATTTTCACGTTCAGGCAGATAGACTTACAAGGAAGGGATATATTTTTTCCATATTTAATGATGATACCTAAATGAGTTATGGAATTAAACCTTTCTCATGAACCACTCTGTCTATTGGTGCGAACCGATTCAACATCCGTTCAGTGGTTGTTGAGATTTTCACGTTCAGACAGATAGACTTACAAGGAATGGATATATTTTTTTCCATATTTAATGATGACACCTAAATGAGTTATGGAATTAAACCTTTCTCATGAACCACTCTGTCTATTGGTGAGAACCGATTCAACATCTGTTCAGTAGGTGTTGAGATTTTCACGTTCAGGCAGATAGACTTACAAAGAATGGATATATTTTTTTTCCATATTTAATGATGATACCTAAATGAATTATGGAATTAAACCTTTCTCATGAACCACTCTGTCTATTGGTGCGAACCGATTCAACATCCGTTCAGTAGTTGTTGAGATTTTCACGTTCAGGCAGATAGACTTACAAGGAAGTGATATATTTTTTCCATATTTAATGACGATACCACAATGAACAACGGAAATAAAGCTTCCTCATGCACCACTCTCTCCATTGGAGAAAACCGATTCTACACCCGCTCAGTAGTTGTTGAGATTTTCACGTTCAGGCAGATAGACTTACAAGGAAGGGATATATTTTTTCCATATTTAATGATGATACCTAAATGAGTTATGGAATTAAACCTTTCTCATGAACCACTCTGTCTATTGGTGCGAACCGATTCAACATCCGTTCAGTAGTTGTTGAGATTTTCACGTTCAGACAGATAGACTTACAAGGAATGCATATATTTTTTTCCATATTTAATGATGATACCTAAATGAGTTATGGAATTAAACCTTTCTCATGAACCACTCTGTCTATTGGTGCGAACCGATTCAACATCCGTTCAGTAGTTGTTGAGATTTTCACGTTCAGGCAGATAGACTTACAAGGAAGGGATATATTTTTTCCATATTTAATGACGATACCACAATGAACAACGGAAATAAAGCTTCCTCATGCACCACTCTCTCCATTGGAGAAAACCGATTCAACACCCGCTCAGTAGTTGTTCAGATTTTCACGTTCAGGCAGATAGACTTACAAGGAAGGGATATATTTTTTCCATATTTAATGATGATACCTAAATGAGTTATGGAATTAAACCTTTCTCATGAACCACTCTGTCTATTGGTGCGAACCGATTCAACATCCGGTCAGTAGTTGTTGAGATTTTCACGTTCAGACAGATAGACTTACAAGGAATGGATATATTTTTTTCCATATGTAATTATGGTACCTAAATGAGTTATGGAATTAAACCTTTCTCATGAACCACTCTGTCTATTGGTGAGAACCGATTCAACATCTGTTCAGTAGTTGTTGCGATTTTCACGTTCAGACAGATAGACTTAAAATGAATGGATATATTTTTATCCATATTTAATGACGATACCACAATGAACATTGGAAATAAAGCTTCCTCATGCACCACTCTCTCCATTGGAGAAAACCGATTCAACACCCGCTCAGTAGTTGTTGAGATTTTCACGTTCAGACAGATAGACTTACAAGGAATGGATATATTTTTTTCCATATTTAATGATGATACCTAAATGAGTTATGGAATTAAACCTTTCTCATGAACCACTCTGTCTATTGGTGCGAACCGATTCAACATCCGTTCAGTAGTTGTTGAGATTTTCACGTTCAGGTAGATAGACTTACAAGGAAGGGATATATTTTTTCCATATTTAATGACGATACCACAATGAACAACGGAAATAAAGCTTCCTCATGCACCACTCTCTCCATTGGAGAAAACCGATTCAACACCCGCTCAGTAGTTGTTGAGATTTTCACGTTCAGGCAGATAGACTTACAAGGAAGGGATATATTTTTTCCATATTTAATGATGATACCTAAATGAGTTATGGAATTAAACCTTTCTCATGAACCACTCTGTCTATTGGTGCGAACCGATTCAACATCCGTTCAGTAGTTGTTGAGATTTTCACGTTCAGACAGATAGACTTACAAGGAATGGATATATTTTTTTCCATATGTAATTATGGTACCTAAATGAGTTATGGAATTAAACCTTTCTCATGAACCACTCTGTCTATTGGTGAGAACCGATTCAACATCTGTTCAGTAGTTGTTGCGATTTTCACGTTCAGACAGATAGACTTAAAATGAATGGATATATTTTTATCCATATTTAATGACGATACCACAATGAACATTGGAAATAAAGCTTCCTCATGCACCACTCTCTCCATTGGAGAAAACCGATTCAACACCCGCTCAGTAGTTGTTGAGATTTTCACGTTCAGGCAGATAGACTTACAAGGAAGGGATATATTTTTTCCATATTTAAAGATGATACCTAAATGAGTTATGGAATTAAACCTTTCTCATGAACCACTCTGTCTATTGGTGCGCACCGATTCAACATCCGGTCAGTAGTTGTTGAGATTTTCACGTTCAGGCAGATAGACTTACAAGGAAGGGATGTATTTTTTCCATATTTAATGACGATACCACAATGAACAACGGAAATAAAGCTTCCTCATGCACCACTCTCTCCATTGGAGAAAACCGATTCAACACCCGCTCAGTAGTTGTTGAGATTTTCACGTTCAGGCAGATAGACTTACAAGGAAGGGATATATTTTTTCCATATTTAATGATGATACCTAAATGAGTTATGGAATTAAACCTTTCTCATGAACCACTCTGTCTATTGGTGCGAACCGATTCAACATCCGGTCAGTAGTTGTTGAGATTTTCACGTTCAGACAGATAGACTTACAAGGAATGGATATATTTTTTTCCATATGTAATTATGGTACCTAAATGAGTTATGGAATTAAACCTTTCTCAGGAACCACTCTGTCTATTGGTGAGAACCGATTCAACATCTGTTCAGTAGTTGTTGCGATTTTCACGTTCAGACAGATAGACTTAAAATGAATGGATATATTTTTATCCATATTTAATGACGATACCACAATGAACATTGGAAATAAAGCTTCCTCATGCACCACTCTCTCCATTGGAGAAAACCGATTCAACACCCGCTCAGTAGTTGTTGAGATTTTCACGTTCAGGCAGATAGACTTACAAGGAAGGGATATATTTTTTCCATATTTAAAGATGATACCTAAATGAGTTATGGAATTAAACCTTTCTCATGAACCACTCTGTCTATTGGTGCAAACCGATTCAACATCCGTTCAGTAGTTGTTGAGATTTTCACGTTCAGACAGATAGACTTACAAGGAATGGATATATTTTTTTCCATATTTAATGATGATACCTAAATGAGTTATGGAATTAAACATTTCTCATGAACCACTCTGTCTATTGGTGCGAACCGATTCAACATCCGTTCAGTAGTTGTGAGATTTTCACGTTCAGGCAGATAGACTTACAAGGAAGGGATATATTTTTTCCATATTTAATGACGATACCACAATGAGCAATGGAAATAAAGCTTCCTCATGCACCACTCTCTCCATTGGAGAAAACCGATTCAACACCCGCTCAGTAGTTGTTGAGATTTTCACGTTCAGGCAGATAGACTTACAAGGAAGGGATATATTTTTTCCATATTTAATGATGATACCTAAATGAGTTATGGAATTAAACCTTTCTCATGAACCACTCTGTCTATTGGTGCGAACCGATTCAACATCCGTTCAGTAGTTGTTGAGATTTTCACGTTCAGACAGATAGACTTACAAGGAATGGATATATTTTTTTCCATATTTAATGATGATACCTAAATGAGTTATGGAATTAAACCTTTCTCATGAACCACTCTGTCTATTGGTGCGAACCGATTCAACACCCGCTCAGTAGTTGTTGAGATTTTCACGTTCAGACAGATAGACTTACAAGGAATGGATATATTTTTTTCAATATGTAATTATGGTACCTAAATGAGTTATGGAATTAAACCTTTCTCATGAACCACTCTGTCTATTGGTGAGAACCGATTCAACATCTGTTCAGTAGTTGTTGCGATTTTCACGTTCAGACAGATAGACTTAAAATGAATGGATATATTTTTATCCATATTTAATGATGATACCTCAACAGATTACGTAAATAAACCTATCTCATGAACCACTCTGTCTATTGGTGCGAACCGATTCAACACCCGCTCATTAGTTGTTGAGATTTTCACGTTCAGACAGATAGACTTACAAGAAGGGATATATTTTTTTCCATATTTAATGATGATACCTAATTGAGTTATGGAATTAAACCTTTCCCATGAACCACTCTGTCTATTGGTGCGAACCGATTCAACATCCGTTCAGTAGTTATTGAAATGTTCACGTTCAGACAGATAGACTTACAAAGAAGGGATATATTTTTTCCATATTTCATGATGATACCACAATGAACAACGGAAATAAAGCTTCATATTTAATGGTGATGCCTCAATCAATTATGGAATTAAGCCTTTCTATGAACCACTCTGTCTATTGCTGAGAACCGATTCAATATCTGTTCAGTAGTTGTTGCGATTTTCACGTTCAGACAGATATACTTACAAGGAATGGATATATTTTTTTCCATATTTAATGATGATACCTAAATGAGTTATGGAATTAAACCTTTCTCATGAACCACTCTGTCTATTGGTGCGAACCGATTCAACATCCGTTCAGTAGTTGTTGAGATTTTCACGTTCAGACAGATAGACTTACAAGGAAGGGATATATTTTTTTCCATATTTAATGATGATACCTAAATGAGTTATGGAATTAAACCTCTTTCATGAACCACTCTGTCTATTGGTGCGAACCGATTCAACATCCGTTCAGTAGTTGTTGAGATTTTCACGTTCAGGCAGATAGACTTACAAGGAAGGGATATATTTTTTCCATATTTAATGACGATACCACAATGAACAACGGAAATAAAGCTTCCTCATGCACCACTCTCTCCATTGGAGAAAACCGATTCAACACCCGCTCAGTAGTTGTTGAGATTTTCACGTTCAGGCAGATAGACTTACAAGGAAGGGATATATTTTTTCCATATTTAATGATGATACCTAAATGAGTTATGGAATTAAACCTTTCTCATGAACCACTCTGTCTATTGGTGCGAACCGATTCAACATCCGGTCAGTAGTTGTGAGATTTTCACGTTCAGGCAGATAGACTTACAAGGAAGGGATATATTTTTTCCATATTTAATGACGATACCACAATGAGCAATGGAAATAAAGCTTCCTCATGCACCACTCTCTCCATTGGAGAAAACCGATTCAACACCCGCTCAGTAGTTGTTGAGATTTTCACGTTCAGGCAGATAGACTTACAAGGAAGGGATATATTTTTTCCATATTTAATGATGATACCTAAATGAGTTATGGAATTAAACCTTTCTCATGAACCACTCTGTCTATTGGTGCGAACCGATTCAACATCCGTTCAGTAGTTGTTGAAATTTTCACGTTCAGACAGATAGACTTACAAGGAATGGATATATTTTTTTCCATATTTAATGATGATACCTAAATGAGTTATGGAATTAAACCTTTCTCATGAACCACTCTGTCTATTGGTGCGAACCGATTCAACACCCGCTCAGTAGTTGTTGAGATTTTCACGTTCAGACAGATATACTTACAAGGAATGGATATATTTTTTTCAATATGTAATTATGGTACCTAAATGAGTTATGGAATTAAACCTTTCTCATGAACCACTCTGTCTATTGGTGAGAACCGATTCAACATCTGTTCAGTAGTTGTTGCGATTTTCACGTTCAGACAGATAGACTTAAAATGAATGGACATATTATTGTCCATATTTAATGATGATGCCTCAATGGATTATGTAAATAAACCTATCTCATGAACCACTCTGTCTATTGGTGCGAACCGATTCAACACCCGCTCATTAGTTGTTGAGATTTTCACGTTCAGACAGATAGACTTACAAGGAATGGATATATTTTTTTCCATATTTAATGATGATACCTAAATGAGTTATGGAATTAAACCTTTCCCATGAACCACTCTGTCTATTGGTGCGAACCGATTCAACATCCGTTCAGTAGTTATTGAAATGTTCACGTTCAGACAGATAGACTTACAAAGAAGGGATATATTTTTTCCATATTTCATGATGATACCACAATGAACAACGGAAATAAAGCTTCATATTTAATGGTGATGCCTCAATCAATTATGGAATTAAGCCTTTCTATGAACCACTCTGTCTATTGCTGAGAACCGATTCAATATCTGTTCAGTAGTTGTTGCGATTTTCACGTTCAGACAGATATACTTACAAGGAATGGATATATTTTTTTCCATATTTAATGATGATACCTAAATGAGTTATGGAATTAAACCTTTCTCATGAACCACTCTGTCTATTGGTGCGAACCGATTCAACATCCGTTCAGTAGTTGTTGAGATTTTCACGTTCAGACAGATAGACTTACAAGGAAGGGATATATTTTTTTCCATATTTAATGATGATACCTAAATGAGTTATGGAATTAAACCTCTTTTATGAACCACTCTGTCTACTGGTGCGAACCGATTCAACATCCGTTCAGTAGTTGTTGAGATTTTCACGTTCAGGCAGATAGACTTACAAGGAAGGGATGTATTTTTTCCATATTTAATGACGATACCACAATGAACAACGGAAATAAAGCTTCCTCATGCACCACTCTCTCCATTGGAGAAAACCGATTCAACACCCGCTCAGTAGTTGTTGAGATTTTCACGTTCAGGCAGATAGACTTACAAGGAAGGGATATATTTTTTCCATATTTAATGATGATACCTAAATGAGTTATGGAATTAAACCTTTCTCATGAACCACTCTGTCTATTGGTGCGAACCGATTCAACATCCGGTCAGTAGTTGTTGAGATTTTCACGTTCAGACAGATAGACTTACAAGGAATGGATATATTTTTTTCCATATGTAATTATGGTACCTAAATGAGTTATGGAATTAAACCTTTCTCATGAACCACTCTGTCTATTGGTGAGAACCGATTCAACATCTGTTCAGTAGTTGTTGCGATTTTCACGTTCAGACAGATAGACTTAAAATGAATGGATATATTTTTATCCATATTTAATGACGATACCACAATGAACATTGGAAATAAAGCTTCCTCATGCACCACTCTCTCCATTGGAGAAAACCGATTCAACACCCGCTCAGTAGTTGTTGAGATTTTCACGTTCAGGCAGATAGACTTACAAGGAAGGGATATATTTTTTCCATATTTAATGATGATACCTAAATGAGTTATGGAATTAAACCTTTCTCATGAACCACTCTGTCTATTGGTGCGAACCGATTCAACATCCGTTCAGTAGTTGTGAGATTTTCACGTTCAGGCAGATAGACTTACAAGGAAGGGATATATTTTTTCCATATTTAATGACGATACCACAATGAACAATGGAAATAAAGCTTCCTCATGCACCACTCTCTCCATTGGAGAAAACCGATTCAACACCCGCTCAGTAGTTGTTGAGATTTTCACGTTCAGGCAGATAGACTTACAAGGAAGGGATATATTTTTTCCATATTTAATGATGATACCTAAATGAGTTATGGAATTAAACCTTTCTCATGAACCACTCTGTCTACTGGTGCGAACCGATTCAACATCCGTTCAGTAGTTGTTGAGATTTTCACGTTCAGACAGATAGACTTACAAGGAATGGATATATTTTTTTCCCTATTTAATGATGATACCTAAATGAGTTATGGAATTAAACCTTTCTCATGAACCACTCTGTCTATTGGTGCGAACCGATTCAACACCCACTCAATAGTTGTTGAGATTTTCACGTTCAGACAGATATACTTACAAGGAATGGATATATTTTTTTCCATATGTAATTATGGTACCTAAATGAGTTATGGAATTAAACCTTTCTCATGAACCACTCTGTCTATTGGTGAGAACCGATTCAACATCTGTTCAGTAGTTGTTGCGATTTTCACGTTCAGACAGATAGACTTAAAATGAATGGATATATTTTTATCCATATTTAATGATGATACCTCAACAGATTACGTAAATAAACCTATCTCATGAACCACTCTGTCTATTGGTGCGAACCGATTCAACACCCGCTCATTAGTTGTTGAGATTTTCACGTTCAGACAGATAGACTTACAAGGAATGGATATATTTTTTTCCATATTTAATGATGATACCTAAATGAGTTATGGAATTAAACCTTTCCCATGAACCACTCTGTCTATTGGTGCGAACCGATTCAACATCCGTTCAGTAGTTATTGAAATGTTCACGTTCAGACAGATAGACTTACAAAGAAGGGATATATTTTTTCCATATTTCATGATGATACCACAATGAACAACGGAAATAAAGCTTCATATTTAATGGTGATGCCTCAATCAATTATGGAATTAAGCCTTTCTATGAACCACTCTGTCTATTGCTGAGAACCGATTCAATATCTGTTCAGTAGTTGTTGCGATTTTCACGTTCAGACAGATATACTTACAAGGAATGGATATATTTTTTTCCCTATTTAATGATGATACCTAAATGAGTTATGGAATTAAACCTTTCTCATGAACCACTCTGTCTATTGGTGAGAACCGATTCAATATCTGTTCTGTAGTTGCTGCGATTTTCACGTTCAGACAGATATACTTACAAGGAATGTTTATATTTTTTTCCATATTTAATGATGATACCTAAATGAGTTATGGGATTAAACCTTTCTCATGAACCACTCTGTCTATTGGTGCGAACCGATTCAACATCCGTTCAGTAGTTGTTGAGATTTTCACGTTCAGGCAGATAGACTTACAAGGAAGGGATATATTTTTTCCATATTTAATGACGATACCACAATGAACAACGGAAATAAAGCTTCCTCATGCACCACTCTCTCCAGTGGAGAAAACCGATTCAACACCCGCTCAGTAGTTGTTGAGATTTTCACGTTCAGGCCGATAGACTTTCAAGGAAGGGATATATTTTTTCCTGATACCTCAATGAATTATGGAATCAAACCTTTCTCATGAACCACTCGGTCTATTGGTGCGAACCGATTCAACATCCGTTCAGTAGTTGTTGCGATTTTCACGTTCAGACAGATAGACCTAAAAGGAATGGATATATTTTTTCCATATTTAATGACGATACCACAATGAACAACGGAAATAAAGCTTCCTCATGCACCACTCTCTCCAATGGAGAAAACCGATTCAGCACCCGCTCAGTAGTTGTTGAGATTTTCACGTTCAGGCAGATAGACTTACAAGGAAGGGATATATTTTTTCCATATTTAATGATGATACCTCAATGAATTATGGAATTAAACCTTTCTCATGAACCACTCGGTCTATTGGTGCTAACCGATTCAACATCTGTTCAGTAGTTGTTGAGATTTTCACGTTCAGGCAGATAGACTTGCAAGGAAGGGATATATTTTTTCCATATTTAATGACGATACCACAATGAACAACGGAAATGAAGCTTCCTCATGCACCACTCTCTCCATTGGAGAAAACCGATTCAACACCCGCTCAGTAGTTCTTGAGATTTTCACGTTCAGACAGATATACTTACAAGGAATGGATATATTTTTTTGCATATTTAATTATGGTACCTAAATGAGTTATGGAATTAAACCTTTCTCATGAACCACTCTGTCTATTGGTGAGAACCGATTCAACATCTGTTCAGTAGTTGTTGCGATTTTCACGTTCAGACAGATAGACTTACAAGGAATGGATTTATTTTTTTCCATATTTAATGATGATACCTCAATGGATTATGTAAATAAACCTTTCTCATGAACCACTCTGTCTATTGGTGCGAACCGATTCAACATCCGTTCAGTAGTTGTTGAGATTTTCACGTTCAGACAGATAGACTTACAAGGAAGGGATATATTTTTTCCATATTTAATGATGATACCTAAATGAGTTATGGAATTAAACCTTTCTCATGAACCACTCTGTCTATTGGTGCGAACCGATTCAACATCCGTTCAGTAGTTGTTGAGATTTTCACGTTCAGACAGATAGACTTACAAGGAAGGGATATATTTTTTCCATATTTAATGCTGAAACCACAATGAACAACGCAAATAAAGCTTCCTCATGCACCACTCTCTCCAATGGAGAAAACCGATTCAGCACCCGCTCAGTAGCTGTTGAGATTTTCACGTTCAGGCAGATAGACTTACAAGGAAGGGATATATTTTTTCCATATTTAATGATGATACCTCAATGAATTATGGAATTAAACCTTTCTCATGAACCACTCGGTCTATTGGTGCGAACCGATTCAACATCTGTTCAGTAGTTGTTGAGATTTTCACGTTCAGGCAGATAGACTTACAAGAAAGGGATTTATTTTTTCCATATTTAATGCTGATACCACAATGAACAACGCAAATAAAGCTTCCTCATGCACCACTCTCTCCATTGGAGAAAACCGATTCAACACCCGCTCAGTAGTTGTTGAGATTTTCATGTTCAGGCAGATAGACTTTCAAGGAAGGGATATATTTTTTCCATATTTAATGATGATACCTCAATGAATTATGGAATTAAACCTTTCTCATGAACCACTCTGTCTATTGGTGCGAACCGATTCAAAATCCGTTCAGTAGTTGTTGCGATTTTCACGTTCAAACAGATAGACTTACAAGGAAGGGATATATTTTTTCCATATTTAATGACGATACCACAATGAACAACGGAAATAAAGCTTCCTCATGCACCACTCTCCCCAATGGAGAAAACCGATTCAGCACAGACTCAGTAGTTGTTGAGATTTTCACGTTCAGGCAGATAGACTTACAAGGAAGGGATATATTTTTTCCATATTTAATGATGATACCTCAATGAATTATGGAATTAAACCTTTCTCATGAACCACTCGGTCTATTGGTGCGAACCGATTCAACATCTGTTCAGTAGTTGTTGAGATTTTCACGTTCAGGCAGATAGACTTACAAGGAAGGGATTTATTTTTTCCATATTTAATGCTGATACCACAATGAACAACGCAAATAAAGCTTCCTCATGCACCACTCTCTCCATTGGAGAAAACCGATTCAACACCCGCTCAGTAGTTGTTGAGATTTTCACGTTCAGGCAGATAGACTTACAAGGAAGGGATATATTTTTTCCATATTTAATGATGATACCTAAATGAGTTATGGAATTAAACCTTTCTCATGAACCACTCTGTCTATTGGTGCGAACCGATTCAACATCCGTTCAGTAGTTGTTGAGATTTTCACGTTCAGACAGATAGACTTACAAGGAAGGGATATATTTTTTCCATATTTAATGACGATACCACAATGAACAACGGAAATAAAGCTTCCTCATGCACCACTCTCTCCAATGGAGAAAACCGATTCAGCAAACGCTCAGTAGTTGTTGAGATTTTCACGTTCAGGCAGATAGACTTACAAGGAAGGGATATATTTTTTCCATATTTAATGATGATACCTCAATGCATTATGGAATTAAACCTTTCTCATGAACCACTCGGTCTATTGGTGAGAACCGATTCAACATCTGTTCAGTAGTTGTTGAGATTTTCACGTTCAGGCATATAGACTTACAAGGAAGGAATATATTTTTTCCATATTTAATGATGATACCTCAATGAATTATGGAATTAAACCTTTCTCATGAACCACTCTGTCTATTGGTGCGAACCGATTCAACATCCGTTCAGTTGTTGTTGAGACTTTCACATTCAGGCAGATAGACTTACAAGGAATGGATATATTTTTTCCATATTTAATGATGATACCTCAATGAATTATGGAATTAAACCTTTCTCATGAACCACTCTGTCTATTGGTGCGAACCGATTCGAAATCCGTTCAGTAGTTGTTGCGATTTTCACGTTCAAACAGATAGACCTAAAAGGAATGGATATATTTTTTTCCATATTTAATGATGATACTTAAATGAGTTATGGAATTAAACCTTTCTCATGAACCACTCTGTCTATTGGTGCGAACCGATTCAACATCCGTTCAGTTGTTGTTGAGATTTTCACGTTCAGGCAGATAGACTTACAAGGAAGGGATATATTTTTTCCATATTTAATGATGATATCTAAATGAGTTATGGAATTAAACCTTTCTCATGAACCACTCTGTCTATTGGTGCGAACCGATTCAACATCCGTTCAGTAGTTGTTGAGATTTTCACGTTCAGACACATAGACTTACAAGGAAGGGATATATTTTTTCCATATTTAATGACGATACCACAATGAACAACGGAAATAAAGCTTCCTCATGCATCACTCTCTCCAATGGAGAAAACCGATTCAGCACCCGCTCAGTAGTTGTTGAGATTTTCACGTTCAGGCAGATAGACTTACAAGGAAGGGATATATTTTTTCCATATTTAATGATGATACCTCAATGAATTATGGAATTAAACCTTTCTCATGAACCACTCGGTCTATTGGTGAGAACCGATTCAACATCTGTTCAGTAGTTGTTGAGATTTTCATGTTCAGGCATATAGACTTACAAGGAAGGAATATATTTTTTCCATATTTAATGATGATACCTCAATGAATTATGGAATTAAACCTTTCTCATGAACCACTCTGTCTATTGGTGCGAACCGATTCAACATCCGTTCAGTTGTTGTTGAGACTTTCACATTCAGGCAGATAGACTTACAAGGAATGGATATATTTTTTTCCATATTTAATTATGGTACCTAAATGAGTTATGGAATTAAACCTTTCTCATGAACCACTCTGTCTATTGGTGAGAACCGATTCAATATCTGTTCAGTAGTTGCTGCGATTTTCAGCTTCAGACAGATATACTTACAAGGAATGTTTATATTTTTTTCCATATTTAATGATGATACCTAAATGAGTTATGGAATTAAACCTTTCTCATGAACCACTCTGTCTATTGGTGCGAACCGATTCAACATCCGTTCAGTAGTTGTTGAGATTTTCACGTTCAGGCAGATAGACTTACAGGGAAGGGATATATTTTTTCCATATTTAATGACGATACCACAATGAACAACGGAAATAAAGCTTCCTCATGCACCACTCTCTCCATTGGAGAAAACCGATTCAACACCCGCTCAGTAGTTGTTGAGATTTTCACGTTCAGGCAGATAGACTTTCAAGGAAGGGATATATTTTTTCCATATTTAATGATGATACCTAAATGAGTTATGGAATTAAACCTTTCTCATGAACCACTCTGTCTATTGGTGCGAACCAATTCAACATCCGTTCAGTAGTTGTTGAGATTTTCACGTTCAGACAGATAGACTTACAAGGAACGGATATATTTTTTCCATATTTAATGACGATACCACAATGAACAACGGAAATAAAGCTTCCTCATGCACCACTCTCTCCAATGGAGAAAACCGATTCAGCAAACGCTCAGTAGTTGTTGAGATTTTCACGTTCAGGCAGATAGACTTACAAGGAAGGGATATATTTTTTCCATATTTAATGATGATACCTAAATGAGTTATGGAATTAAACCTTTCTCATGAACCACTCTGTCTATTGGTGAGAACCGATTCAACATCTGTTCAGTAGTTGTTGAGATTTTCACGTTCAGGCATATAGACTTACAAGGAAGGAATATATTTTTTCCATATTTAATGATGATACCTCAATGAATTATGGAATTAAACCTTTCTCATGAACCACTCTGTCTATTGGTGCGAACCGATTCAACATCCGTTCAGTTGTTGTTGAGACTTTCACATTCAGGCAGATAGACTTACAAGGAATGGATATATTTTTTCCATATTTAATGATGATACCTCAATGAATTATGGAATTAAACCTTTCTCATGAACCACTCTGTCTATTGGTGCGAACCGATTCGAAATCCGTTCAGTAGTTGTTGCGATTTTCACGTTCAAACAGATAGACCTAAAAGGAATGGATATATTTTTTTCCATATTTAATGATGATACTTAAATGAGTTATGGAATTAAACCTTTCTCATGAACCACTCTGTCTATTGGTGCGAACCGATTCAACATCCGTTCAGTTGTTGTTGAGATTTTCACGTTCAGGCAGATAGACTTACAAGGAAGGGATATATTTTTTCCATATTTAATGATGATATCTAAATGAGTTATGGAATTAAACCTTTCTCATGAACCACTCTGTCTATTGGTGAGAACCGATTCAACATCCGTTCAGTAGTTGTTGAGATTTTCACGTTCAGACACATAGACTTACAAGGAAGGGATATATTTTTTCCATATATAATGACGATACCACAATGAACAACGGAAATAAAGCTTCCTCATGCACCACTCTCTCCAATGGAGAAAACCGATTCAGCACCCGCTCAGTAGTTGTTGAGATTTTCACGTTCAGGCAGATAGACTTACAAGGAAGGGATATATTTTTTCCATATTTAATGATGATACCTCAATGAATTATGGAATTAAACCTTTCTCATGAACCACTCGGTCTATTGGTGAGAACCGATTCAACATCTGTTCAGTAGTTGTTGAGATTTTCATGTTCAGGCATATAGACTTACAAGGAAGGAATATATTTTTTCCATATTTAATGATGATACCTCAATGAATTATGGAATTAAACCTTTCTCATGAACCACTCTGTCTATTGGTGCGAACCGATTCAACATCCGTTCAGTTGTTGTTGAGACTTTCACATTCAGGCAGATAGACTTACAAGGAATGGATATATTTTTTTCCATATTTAATTATGGTACCTAAATGAGTTATGGAATTAAACCTTTCTCATGAACCACTCTGTCTATTGGTGAGAACCGATTCAATATCTGTTCAGTAGTTGCTGCGATTTTCAGCTTCAGACAGATATACTTACAAGGAATGTTTATATTTTTTTCCATATTTAATGATGATACCTAAATGAGTTATGGGATTAAACCTTTCTCATGAACCACTCTGTCTATTGGTGCGAACCGATTCAACATCCGTTCAGTAGTTGTTGAGATTTTCACGTTCAGGCAGATAGACTTACAAGGAAGGGATATATTTTTTCCATATTTAATGACGATACCACAATGAACAACGGAAATAAAGCTTCCTCATGCACCACTCTCTCCATTGGAGAAAACCGATTCAACACACGCTCAGTAGTTGTTGAGATTTTCACGTTCAGGCAGATATACTTACAAGGAATGAATATATTTTTTTCCATATTTAATTATGGTACCTAAATGAGTTATGGAATTAAACCTTTCTCATGAACAACTCTGTCTATTGGTGAGAACCGATTCAACATCTGTTCAGTAGTTGCTGCGATTTTCAGGTTCAGACAGATATACTTACAAGGAATGTTTATATTTTTTTCCATATTTAATGATGATACCTAAATGAGTTATGGGATTAAGCCTTTCTCATGAACCACTCTGTCTATTGGTGCGAACCGATTCAACATCCGTTCAGTAGTTGTTGAGATTTTCACGTTCAGGCAGATAGACTTACAAGGAAGGGATATATTTTACCCATATTTAATGACGATACCACAATGAACAACGCAAATAAAGCTTCCTCATGCACCACTCTCTCCATTGGAGAAAACCGATTCAACACCCGCTCAGTAGTTGTTGAGATTTTCACGTTCAGGCAGATAGACTTTCAAGGAAGGGATACATTTTTTCCATATTTAATGATGATACCTCAATGAATTATGGAATTAAGCCTTTCTCATGAACCACTCGGTCTATTGGTGCGAACCGATTCAACATCCGTTCAGTAGTTGTTGCGATTTTCACGTTCAGACAGATAGACCTAAAAGGAATGGATATATTTTTTTCCATATTTAAAGATGATACCTAAATGAGTTATGGAATTAAACCTTTCTCATGAACCACTCTGTCTATTGGTGCGAACCGATTCAAAATCCGTTCAGTAGTTGTTGAGATTTTCACGTTCAGTCAGATAGACTTACAAGGAAGGGATATATTTTTTCCATATTTAATGACGATACCACAATGAACAACGGAAATAAAGCTTCCTCATGCACCACTCTCTCCATTGGAGAAAACCGATTCAACACCCGCTCAGTAGTTGTTGAGATTTTCACGTTCAGACAGATATACTTACAAGGAATGAATATATTTTTTTCCATATTTAATTATGGTACCTAAATGAGTTATGGAATTAAACCTTTCTCATGAACAACTCTGTCTATTGGTGAGAACCGATTCAACATCTGTTCAGTAGTTGCTGCGATTTTCAGGTTCAGACAGATATACTTACAAGGAATGTTTATATTTTTTTCCATATTTAATTATGGTACCTAAATGAGTTATGGAATTAAGCCTTTCTCATGAACCACTCTGTCTATTGGTGAGAACCGATTCAACATCTGTTCAGTAGTTGTTGCGATTTTCACGTTCAGACAGATAGACTTACAAGGAATGGATTTATTTTTTTCCATATTTAATGATGATACCTCAATGGATTATGTAAATAAACCTTTCTCATGAACCACTCTGTCTATTGGTGCGAACCGATTCAACATCCGTTCAGTTGTTGTTGAGATTTTCACGTTCAGGCAGATAGACTTACAAGGAAGGGATATATTTTTTCCATATTTAATGATGATACCTCAATGAATTATGGAATTAAACCTTTCTCATGAACCACTCGGTCTATTGGTGAGAACCGATTCAACATCTGTTCAGTAGTTGTTGAGATTTTCACGTTCAGGCAGATAGACTTACAAGGAAGGGATTCATTTTTTCCATATTTAATGCTGATACCACAATGAACAACGCAAATAAAGCTTCCTCATGCACCACTCTCTCCATTGGAGAAAACCGATTCAACACCCGCTCAGTAGTTGTTGAGATTTTCATGTTCAGGCAGATAGACTTTCAAGGAAGGGATATATTTTTTCCATATTTAATGATGCTACCTCAATGAATTATGGAATTAAACCTTTCTCATGAACCACTCTGTCTATTGGTGCGAACCGATTCAAAATCCGTTCAGTAGTTGTTGCGATTTTCACGTTCAAACAGATAGACTTACAAGGAAGGGATATATTTTTTCCATATTTAATGATGATATCTAAATGAGTTATGGAATTAAACCGTTCTCATGAACCACTCTGTCAGATTTTCACGTTCAGACAGATAGACTTACAAGGAAGGGATATATTTTTTCCATATTTAATGACGATACCACAATGAACAACGGAAATAAAGCTTCCTCATGCACCACTCTCTCCATTGGAGAAAACCGATTCAGCACCCGCTCAGTAGTTGTTGAGATTTTCACGTTCAGGCAGATAGACTTACAAGGAAGGGATATATTTTTTCCATATTTAATGATGATACCTCAATGAATTATGGAATTAAACCTTTCTCATGAACCACTCGGTCTATTGGTGAGAACCGATTCAACATCTGTTCAGTAGTTGTTGAGATTTTCACGTTCAGGCAGATAGACTTACAAGGAAGGGATTCATTTTTTCCATATTTAATGCTGATACCACAATGAACAACGCAAATAAAGCTTCCTCATGCACCACTCTCTCCATTGGAGAAAACCGATTCAACACCCGCTCAGTAGTTGTTGAGATTTTCATGTTCAGGCAGATAGACTTTCAAGGAAGGGATATATTTTTTTCCATATTTAATGATGATACCTCAATGAATTATGGAATTAAACCTTTCTCATGAACCACTCTGTCTATTGGTGCGAACCGATTCAAAATCCGTTCAGTAGTTGTTGCGATTTTCACGTTCAAACAGATAGACTTACAAGGAAGGGATATATTTTTTCCATATTTAATGATGATACCTAAATGAGTTATGGAATTAAACCTTTCTCATGAACCACTCTGTCTATTGGTGCGAACCGATTCAACATCCGTTCAGTAGTTGTTGAGATTTTCACGTTCAGACAGATAGACTTACAAGGAAGGGATATATTTTTTCCATATTTAATGCTGATACCACAATGAACAACGCAAATAAAGCTTCCTCATGCACCACTCTCTCCAATGGAGAAAACCGATTCAGCACCCGCTCAGTAGCTGTTGAGATTTTCACGTTCAGGCAGATAGACTTACAAGGAAGGGATATATTTTTTCCATATTTAATGATGATACCTAAATGAGTTATGGAATTAAACCTTTCTCATGAACCACTCTGTCTATTGGTGCGAACCGATTCAACATCCGTTCAGTAGTTGCTGAGATTTTCACGTTCAGACAGATAGACTTACAAGGAAGGGATATATTTTTTCCATATTTAATGACGATACCACAATGAACAACGGAAATAAAGCTTCCTCATGCACCACTCTCTCCAATGGAGAAAACCGATTCAGCACCCGCTCAGTAGTTGTTGAGATTTTCACGTTCAGGCAGATAGACTTACAAGGAAGGGATATATTTTTTCCATATTTAATGATGATACCTCAATGAATTATGGAATTAAACCTTTCTCATGAACCACTCGGTCTATTGGTGCGAACCGATTCAACATCTGTTCAGTAGTTGTTGAGATTTTCACGTTCAGGCAGATAGACTTACAAGGAAGGGATATATTTTTTCCATATTTAATGACGATACCACAATGAACAACGGAAATAAAGCTTCCTCATGCACCACTCTCTCCAATGGAGAAAACCGATTCAGCACCCGCTCAGTAGTTGTTGAGATTTTCACGTTCAGGCAGATAGACTTACAAGGAAGGGATATATTTTTTCCATATTTAATGATGATACCTCAATGAATTATGGAATTAAACCTTTCTCATGAACCACTCGGTCTATTGGTGAGAACCGATTCAACATCTGTTCAGTAGTTGTTGAGATTTTCACGTTCAGGCAGATAGACTTACAAGGAAGGGATATATTTTTTCCATATTTAATGATGATATCTAAATGAGTTATGGAATTAAACCTTTCTCATGAACCACTCTGTCAGATTTTCACGTTCAGACAGATAGACTTACAAGGAAGGGATATATTTTTTCCATATTTAATGACGATACCACAATGAACAACGGAAATAAAGCTTCCTCATGCACCACTCTCTCCAATGGAGAAAACCGATTCAGCACCCGCTCAGTAGTTGTTGAGATTTTCACGTTCAGGCAGATAGACTTACAAGGAAGGGATATATTTTTTCCATATTTAATGATGATACCTCAATGAATTATGGAATTAAACCTTTCTCATGAACCACTCGGTCTATTGGTGAGAACCGATTCAACATCTGTTCAGTAGTTGTTGAGATTTTCACGTTCAGGCAGATAGACTTACAAGGAAGGGATTCATTTTTTCCATATTTAATGCTGATACCACAATGAACAACGCAAATAAAGCTTCCTCATGCACCACTCTCTCCATTGGAGAAAACCGATTCAACACCCGCTCAGTAGTTGTTGAGATTTTCATGTTCAGGCAGATAGACTTTCAAGGAAGGGATATATTTTTTTCCATATTTAATGATGCTACCTCAATGAATTATGGAATTAAACCTTTCTCATGAACCACTCTGTCTATTGGTGCGAACCGATTCAAAATCCGTTCAGTAGTTGTTGCGATTTTCACGTTCAAACAGATAGACTTACAAGGAAGGGATATATTTTTTCCATATTTAATGATGATATCTAAATGAGTTATGGAATTAAACCTTTCTCATGAACCACTCTGTCTATTGGTGCGAACCGATTCAACATCCGTTCAGTAGTTGTTGAGATTTTCACGTTCAGACAGATAGACTTACAAGGAAGGGATATATTTTTTCCATATTTAATGCTGATACCACAATGAACAACGCAAATAAAGCTTCCTCATGCACCACTCTCTCCAATGGAGAAAACCGATTCAACACCCGCTCAGTAGCTGTTGAGATTTTCACGTTCAGGCAGATAGACTTACAAGGAAGGGATATATTTTTTCCATATTTAATGATGATATCTAAATGAGTTATGGAATTAAACCTTTCTCATGAACCACTCTGTCTATTGGTGCGAACCGATTCAACATCCGTTCAGTAGTTGCTGAGATTTTCACGTTCAGACAGATAGACTTACAAGGAAGGGATATATTTTTTCCATATTTAATGACGATACCACAATGAACAACGGAAATAAAGCTTCCTCATGCACCACTCTCTCCATTGGAGAAAACCGATTCAGCACCCGCTCAGTAGTTGTTGAGATTTTCACGTTCAGGCAGATAGACTTACAAGGAAGGGATATATTTTTTCCATATTTAATGATGATACCTCAATGAATTATGGAATTAAACCTTTCTCATGAACCACTCGGTCTATTGGTGCGAACCGATTCAACATCTGTTCAGTAGTTGTTGAGATTTTCACGTTCAGGCAGATAGACTTACAAGGAAGGGATATATTTTTTCCATATTTAATGACGATACCACAATGAACAACGGAAATGAAGCTTCCTCATGCACCACTCTCTCCATTGGAGAAAACCGATACAACACCCGCTCAGTAGTTCTTGAGATTTTCACGTTCAGACAGATATACTTACAAGGAATGGATATATTTTTTTCCATATTTAATTATGGTACCTAAATGAGTTATGGAATTAAACCTTTCTCATGAAGCACTCTGTCTATTGGTGAGAACCGATTCAACATCTGTTCAGTAGGTGTTGCGATTTTCACGTTCAGACAGACAGACTTACAAGGAATGGATTTATTTTTTTCCATATTTAATGATGATACCTCAATGGATTATGTAAATAAACCTTTCTCATGAACCACTCTGTCTATTGGTGCGAACCGATTCAACATCCGTTCAGTTGTTGTTGAGATTTTCACGTTCAGGCAGATAGACTTACAAGGAAGGGATATATTTTTTCCATATTTAATGATGATATCTAAATGAGTTATGGAATTAAACCTTTCTCATGAACCACTTTGTCTATTGGTGCGAACCGATTCAACATCCGTTCAGTAGTTGTTGAGATTTTCACGTTCAGACAGATAGACTTACAAGGAAGGGATATATTTTTTCCATATTTAATGCTGATACCACAATGAACAACGCAAATAAAGCTTCCTCATGCAGCACTCTCTCCAATGGAGAAAACCGATTCAGCACCCGCTCAGTAGCTGTTGAGATTTTCACGTTCAGGCAGATAGACTTACAAGGAAGGGATATATTTTTTCCATATTTAATGATGATACCTAAATGAGTTATGGAATTAAACCTTTCTCATGAACCACTCTGTCTATTGGAGAAAACCGATTCAACATCCGTTCAGTAGTTGTTGAGATTTTCACGTTCAGACAGATAGACTTACAAGGAAGGGATATATTTTTTCCATATTTAATGACGATACCACAATGAACAACGGAAATAAAGCTTCCTCATGCACCACTCTCTCCAATGGAGAAAACCGATTCAGCACCCGCTCAGTAGTTGTTGAGATTTTCACGTTCAGGCAGATAGACTTACAAGGAAGGGATATATTTTTTCCATATTTAATGATGATACCTCAATGAATTATGGAATTAAACCTTTCTCATGAACCACTCCGTCTATTGGTGCGA